>OX451215.1:93039180-93376680 GCA_949628195.1 Phasia obesa
ATTTGAACATTTTGTTGGTATTTGAAAAACTTTTTGTTATTAAAAACTAAACTTACGGAATAGAATTTAAAAAAAAGTTTCTATTGAATTGTCACCCACCGCATATAAAAAAGTCTGTTCACAAGATTTATAAGCATACATACATACATACATACATACATACATACATACATACATACATACATACATACATACATACAAACATACAAACATACATACATACATACATACATACATACATACATACATACATACATACATACATACATACATACATACATACATACATACATACATACATACATACATACATACATACATACATACATACATACATACATACATACATACATACATACATACATACATACATACATACATACATACATACATACATACATACATACATACATACATACATACATACATACATACATACATACATACATACATACATACATACATACATACATACATACATACATACATACATACATACATACATACATACATACATACATACATACATACATACATACATACATACATACATACATACATACATACATACATACATACATACATACATACATACATACATACATACATACATACATACATACATACATACATACATACATACATACATACATACATACATACATACACACATACATACATACATACATACATACATACATACATACATACATACATACATACATACATACATACATACATACATACATACATACATACATACATACATACATACATACATACATATGTATTCATGTATGTTGTCATATATTGTTGGACGATATAATAGCTGGAAACTAACACATGACTTGTCACCCGACTAGCTCTTAAGTGCCAGGCATGGGTTCGAGTTCTAACACTCTATGAAATGCGACTAGACACAATTGCGTTACATTGTCATAGGTGTTAGGACTAACCTTAAAATCCTTATTCAGTGCTAGTTACTATAATTTGTACTAGCATAGCTTTTTTTTAATCAGTTACGTGATGTATCTGTCCCTCTATCACCCGTCACGATTCATAACTTCTTGTATCACTACTAATTTGACAAGGGATGGATTGAGTACGATTGGCGCAATTGTCACCAACTTCGTGCAGGGAAACGACAGGGTTTCGATTTAGTTGGGCGGTCGTTTTATTATATAAAAACTAACTACAATATCAGTCTTAAGTTAAAATTAAAATATATTGATTCGAAAAGACAACATTTTAAAATGTATACTTTCAAGTCACTGCTTAGTCATCAAAATACTTTTTTCTTTAAATCTAACAAATTCAAACCAAAATTTTTTAACTTAAAAAATGTATTAAATGTGGGAATGTGGGACATGTTTTCAGAACATAAACCTTCTTTTTTGGCATATTTAAAATATTAGGCATGTACATATACATACATATAAATAATACACAGAATGTCATCTACAATTTTGTTCAACGCTTTTCATCTTGAACCCCTTGGCGATCCACATAAGACCCCAATGTTTTTGAAAAACTTTTTTTTTGTCTTATTTGCTGCTTTTTGTCATAATTAAGAGTTGGAGTGTTTATGCCTTTTTTATTTCATTTCAGTATCTGTGTTATGCTGATGATGGAAATAAAATTACTGCGCCCTTTTCAGCTGCTGGATAAAAACACAGTAGAACTTACTACTAACTTCTACAACAACGCCTTCCTCTCCCTCTTTTACAGCAGAAAACAAATCTTCTAATGCTGTTTTCAAGAACCCTCTAAAATTTATATTTTCGTCATCAGCAACCATGTTTTTTTTTTCTTTTTTCTTCGTTATTAAGGTTTTTAAGCCGTTTTGTGATTGGATCATTTTGTTGGAATGGGAAATTAAAAAATTTCATGTTACAAAAATGAGAAATTTCAAATGAAGGTTTATTTACTTTAGTTACGCATCGTGTAAAATTAAATTGGGTTTTATAACTTTATATAAAAAAATGTTTGAAAGTGTATGTAAGTATATGGCATCATGTAACTCTATGTAATGCAAACAAAAAAGGGTGTTTTATATAAGACTTTTCCTCATCCATATGTACATGCATACATACATATGTAAATCTTGACAAAGGGTGTGTATTAGACACATATGTATGTATTTATACACAACATACAATACAGACAACAATATGACTTCTTTATGGAACACGTGTATATAATAACACTGGCTAAATTTGTACTCCCGTATTTGAATTAACACTCAACTTACTTGATTTTCTTATTAAAAATTATGAGCGTTGAAATCTTTTATGGAAATGATTTTATTAAATTACGAGCATGTTAAAGAAGGCAGAATAATTTTTTTAGCTTATTCATCGAGTTGCTTTACAAAAAAAAATGTTCCTGCACCAAAATATTCATGATTTTTCATGCGAAGTTACTACTTTTAGGGGCTCCATTAAGTGACATGAAAAAGTTTTCGATTACTCCGATGTATTACAAAGGTAAATTAAATGGACCTGTCGTAAAGATGTGTCGATGCGCCAATATGCCAATACGATACCAAAGTATACATATAATAAAATAGTAACTCATTTCCGTATGTCTGTACGTCTGTCTGTCTGTACGTCTTTCTGTATGCTTTTCCTTTGAATTCGCATCACGTAAAAACTACCGGATGGATTTTAACAAAGTTTTGTGAGGAGGTACCTTAGCATAGGAGTATCCTATATTGGAATCAGGAAAGAAAGCAGAGAAAGTGGAGAGAAAGCAGTGAAATTTCCGGTTTAAGTAGTATTGCATGACCGGCCTCATTTTGGAAAAAATCGGACCGATGGTGCCGCCAGCAAATAAACCGCACCAAACAGTCACTCTTTGTGGGTGCATTGGTTTTTCGAAAATCACTCTGGGATTATCATTCGCCCAAATGTGTCAAGTCTGCTTATTGACGAATCGACTGAGGTGAAAATGTGCTTTAACCAATTAAAGTAAATTAACATTATAATTTGCGGCATCTAACTTACCCAATTACTATGTATAAGCCTGCCACTATCTTTCATTAATTGATTGGCAGTTAACGTGAAAGGGCATCAATGGAGAGACAATGGAGAGGGTGTTGGCCATATTTCTGGAGAACCACAGGCTGACGGATAAGGCCCTTGAGTAAATACCAGCATGCTTATAAAGCAAGTAAATCTAGTAATACCGCTCTGCATGAACTTGACGTAGTCTCGGAAAAAGAAATTCTAAATGGTGGCGGTGCACTGTCCGTCTTTATGGATATTGAGGGTGCCTTGCTGAGCGTGGGGTTGAAAACATTCTTATAAAATGGATCAACTCTATGCTTAGGTCTACTGCTATAAATCTTAAAATTGGGCGTTCCAGAATCCCGGGCAGGTATTCAAAGGTTGACCGCAGGGAGGAGTTTTGTCATCTTTTTTGTGGAACATCACCGTTGATGGAATTTAAAAGAGAGTAAATGCTAATGTTAGAATGGGACTCTATCAAGACTATTTAGCCTTAAATTATCAATCGGGTTCTTGAAATCATTGCAGACCAGATGCAGTCATATTTATTCTGTAGATGTTGAGCGGCACTTTACTGAAAAAAGTAACTCAAATCCACACTTAAAAATTGCCAAAGCGGCTAAGAGAGCTACTAGCTTCTCGTAAAGTAGCATCTCTGAAAAATTACCTCGACTCCACAATCATTTATGGCGTGCTTGTAGAAACCCTAAAAGACCAGTCGTACGAGGAGACTGGGAAAGAAACGATTCCGAAGAAGGCAATTTATTTATTGAACATTTGAGAAAGGTTTTCATTTCAAAAATTTGAATTAAGCGATATTGAATGGGCTTTAACGGATTTAAACATCAAGAAAGCTCCTAGAATTGATAAAATAAGTAACAATTTGTTATTTGAATTACCCCGTATAGCCCTGAAATTGTTATTTGTTTTCAATATCATTTTACGTCTTGAGTACTTTCCCAGAGAGTTAGAGTTCTTTGATTACTATGATTTCTAAGTCAGAAAAAGACCACACAAAAGTTGAATCATACAGAACTATAAGCTTTTTGTCGAATACATCAAGCTGTTTCAGAGAATTTTAATAACTAAGCTAAACCCAATTCTCAGCGTGAACTACGAACTATGTTTTTAGGCTGAAGCAGAAAGAAAATCATATATTTCCAAAGAGATTTCTTATTTTTTCTTTTTTCATAATAAGGAAAAAAGGATAAATCTTTTTAATTTTATCAAGAAGGAAACTACATAAAAAAACAATAAGAAAACTTGTTATTCACAATCTGTTTACTCATTTTTAGCACCAAAAAAACCAAAAATCCATGAAGAAAAACTTTTTAATTCTATTAGGTTTTCTTCTCAATGTTATACAAAAGGGATTTTTTCTTGATTTAATTATCTAAGCTAATTGACTTTTTAAAAAAGGTATTCCTAACTTTTTTTTTTAAAAAAGAAGTACCACTCAGGCAGTTAATGCCTACATTAACTGTGGTACTTCCTTTGGAAAGGGATAGTAGTAGATAAGACAGATGGTTAGTGATAGTAAAGCTTCGATTCTGGCAACACTGCAATTGCACGTTATGATTATTTTTAGAACAGTATTGCAGCGTCTCTGGTGTTATTTAGGCGAATTAGTTCGAAGCTAGCATAGCCAATTTATAATTATTTTACTTCGCCGGCGATTTAGTGCTATGTGGCAATACCGGCGAATTGATTTTATAAAGTCCTCATATGATCATGTGTAAATAATCTTCTTAATTTTCTTAATAAGGATAATTTCTTGAGTTTATTAGTTTGCTTTATCTTTCATTTACATAAATCAACATAGAGATTTTATTTTTAAAATTTAAAATTCAAAATATACCATTGCTTTTTAAGTTCAAAATTTTTTAAAAATATAAAAAAGTGACGGACTAAATTATTGGCACAGGAATCGTTTTCAACTTCACCATTGATTTAAGGGCCTTGATAAAGTGATTTTAAATAAACAAATATTTGTACTGATAAAATGATAAAGTTGCTGCAATATTCACTTTAATTCTTTTGAAAATTTGTATTATATTTATTACCTATCAAAAAACCGAACACAAAAAATAATACGTAGTTTTACTGAACAAAATTATTGGCACACTTATGCATGTTCTTAAAACTTTGTCAAGCCGTCCAATTTTTTGTGATCAGTCGCCGTTATTTCTACTTCTTAAATTTCAAAGTTTTCACTTGTTAAAGTGAGAATGTTAAAATGGTAACAAACAGAAAGAAACCACAGAATCTCAGCGCGAAATTATCCCATATTTGCACAATCAAGGCAAATTTTATGCTGAGATTTGAGAAATGATGGAAAGAAGTCGATATACCATCCGGAGCATCGTGCAACGTTTCAAGGGAGCATCGACATTTGAAAGTGTCATACATACAGGTCGTCCTAAGGCTTTAGTCAGAAAAGTTAAAGTTGATCCAACAATTTCCACCACACAGAACGCTGCAAAGATCAAGCAAAATCAATTATCGTGTTGCTAGACGTAAACCTTTAATTTAAATTAGTTAACGAAAAGAAGCGTTTAGCATATGCCACGGAGTATTTGCATAAGCCAAATGGTTTTTGGAACCAAATACTACTTTCGGATGAAAGCAAATTTAAAATATTTCGCTTTGACGGCCGCCAAACGGTATGAAGAAAGCCCAACACAGAGCTAGAAAAACGAAACCTAGCTGCAACCGTAAAACATGGTGGTGGAGAGGTTATGGTATGGGGCTCTATGTCTGCCGCAGGCGTGGGCGAAAAGTGGAAATTGCAATCATCGTTATCTTTCCAACACGATAATGACCCGAAGCGTTTGGCTCATATTGTGCGTATGTGGCTTGCATATAATTTTTCGCATGTTCTACCACATCCGCCACAATCCCCAGACCTCAATCCGATCGAGCATTAATGCCAATAGTTGGATAGGAGACTGAAAAAGACCAATTACGAAAAAGGATATGTTAAAGCATGCACTGGTCAAAAAATGGGTAAATATTGGGACAGATGTTGATGAATTCTATGAATGATGAATTCTATGCCAAATCGACTGGCGGCAGTTATAAAACTTCTATAAGCTTTTAATTAATAATTGATCGAAAGTTTATAATGAAAGAAGGAGACTTTTTAAGCTCACCTCAGCCAGTTGAAGCCGAAGTTCCCCAAGTAGTATACTGGGACCCAGCTAACTAGCAACAGAGTCCACACATCGATATTTGCTGATGACACAGCTGTTTTAAGCGTTTACGAAAGCACCCAAGTAGCATTACAATATTTACAACTCAACACATATGCAATTTAGAAAAATAATTGCAGAAATGGAGAATAGTGGTGAATGAACAAAAGTGAACTCTTAAGTGAGTTCATTCGCATAAATTATCAAATGATACCTTAGCTTTCAGACGTCAAATACCGGTGACTTTGGTGAAGTTTCAAGCACTTGATGGTAATTGTAGTGTAGCCACCTCCTAACATTGCACAGTGTAAAGGAGCATCTGTAAAGAGCTAGGCCATTTGAATCAAAATTTGACATGGATATAAAAGAGGAGTATCTGAGCTGAAGTTTTAAATCTAGGAATCATTCACTTATCAGTGGTGCGCAAAGTGACCTCAAATTTAAGAACCGCAAACCTTCAAATTTTTTAGGGCTTGACATTTCATAGTTTTTTGTTCGATTTTTCAAAATTCTACATCGATCTATTTTCGATTAGTAGATTTTTTGAGTTTTTTTTTTCGTAGTTAGCCAGCAAAATTTAAGATATTGTGGTAAAATTTCAAAATTATATATTTTCTCTGCTAACAACTAGATGATTTTCAATTCAAAATTATTGCCTTTTTGTGTATTTTAGCCTAAATTTTTAAGGAATATATACAAATTTTATATTTTAAACTAAATTTCGTGTAGAATATAGAGATCCTTCAATTTTTTATAGAGGTATAGAAGTTTAAGATGGCATTACTTTTCAAGATGGCGATCGATTTAACAGCTGTCAAGTGATTTATTCTCAGTTTGGTTTGGCAATTCATCATGAATAGACTCACGCCTGAACAACGCTTGCAAACCCCAAAAACGAGATTACCGTTGTTCCCGATTTTCATAAGCGAATTAGCGATGAAGCGCACGTCTGGTTGAATGGCTACGTCAACAAACAAAACTGCCGCATTTGGAGTGAAGGTAATCCGCAAGTGTATGTCGAAACACCGTTACATCCAGAAAAACTGACTGTTTGGTGCGCTTTATGGGCTGGTGGAATCATTGATCCGTACTTTTTCAAAAACGATGGTGGCCAGAACGTTACAGATAATGGTGATCGGTATAGAGCCATGATTACTAACTTTTTCATTCCTGAATTGAATAACCATGATGTCCAGGAGATGTGGTTAAACAATACGGCGCAACATGTCTCACATCTCGTGCCACAATAGATTTATTAAAAGACACGTTTGGTGACCGCCTAATTTCACGTTTTGGACCGGTGAATTGGCCTCCAAGATCTTGTGATTTAACACCGCTAGACTACTTTCTGTGGGGCTATGTAAAGTCATTGGTCTATGCGAATAAGCCACAAACGCTTGACCATTTGGAAGACAACATTCGCCGTGTTATTACCGATCGAAAATTGGACGTCCAGATTGGACTACAGCCGCGCCAGCCGTGGCGGTCATATGCCAGAAATCATATTTAGAATGTAATGCCACAAGATTATCTTGCGGATAAATAAAATTCATGTCAATCGAATAATCCATCGTTGTTTTATTGCAACTTAAAGTTCTATACCTCTATAAAAAACACCCTTTATTTTACATCGAAATTTTGACATTAGCCTATACTTTTGTATGTTCTGAAATACCAAAGGGATCGGAAAAAGAGGATATTCCCAAATATTGCTGAATTTTATGAAAGTATTTCGTGGACTTTAGGGCCAAAGCCCAAAAATTCCAATTTTGGGATATTTGACAATTTTAGGTATTGCATGATTTCCTTTACCTTAATATTAAAAATTTGTATACGCTTTGATTTTCGTTGATTCAAGGAATCAAGGTCAATTATCATCATTTTAAAATACCCTTGAACATATGTATTTATTAAAGTTTTCTTTGGCATCTTTGAAAGTCGAGCTACTGTATGTATGTTTTGCTTCTTTTTTACTTAATGTCAAATGTTGGTACAATTGATGCTGATTTGGCACAATTTGATCACTCGGATGGTACAATTTAAACATTGTTAGAGTTTAAATTAAAGAGTTTGAAGAAATACCCAAAATACTTTAATTGACAAAGGTTTACCTACATATTTATTTGTTAATTGAATATTATTCGGTTCAGCGAAAAATGATTTCTTAATTAAATATTTAATATTTATTAAAAATTAACTACGTAAGCTACATACATATGTACATACATACATACGTATATAAATGAATATTTTTCGTTTTAAGCTTTTGAATCTAGTGTGATCATTCGCAATCTTTTATATTGAACACGCAATTTATTTTCAAACTGCGCAACTTCTCTATAATCGTATGAAAACATCCTTCTATTTTTTACTTTTTTTCTGTCGTTGTTTATTTCTTAAGGAATTTGTATATGTAGCTACAACAAAAGAAACAAAACAAACCTGTCTTCGGTTCTACGATGACAACAAACAATTAAACCAGGTAGAGAGAAATCCAAATTGCGTAATATATTTCTTTGTAAAAAATTCTTAATATTTTTTCTTTGTTATTTTTATTAAAATAACGAAGGTCTAGAAAATGGGAGAATAAAGTAAAAAACCAGAACAAAAGTCATTTCTAAAGGATTGTGAAAAGTATATGTATAAATATTGAAATAGAGAGGAACAGGGTAACATGCGATCAAAATTACGAACATTTGTATATACATACATAAGTATGTATGTATATGTGTGTGTGTGTGTGTCTGTATGCATGTATGTATCTGTATGTATGTATGAATGTACATTTGCTTATATACATATTTTTTACTCGTATGCATATTAATTTATGTGTGTGGATACATACATATCGTCGCGTTTCTTCTGAAACCACGTAAGCGACATTTTTTCGAAATTGACTTTTTTGGTTTTTATGGTAGAAAATAACATTTGCCACCAGACCACATTCTCATCTTAACAAGTTTGTATGAAAAATAAATAAATCCATTTTCAAAACCTCGTTAGCGCCATACAAATGACATTTGCATGCAAAATATAATGGTTTTTATATTTCAAATTGGAAATGTTAAAGTCTCAACCACTAAGTTTTTTGTATTTAAGATTAAAAAAAATCATGAAAGTTGCAGGCCAATTGGAGCATTTTTAGTAAAGTTAAAAGTTTTTTTTTTTTTGATAAATACAAAAATAAATGTTTATTTACACACAGAAATTTGCAATTTGCTGTTTGAGCCTAAACCACGGCTACAATTAATTAAAAAAAAAAGTTTATACAACCTTCAAAGAGTCGCACAGCCATGTTTTGCCAAAAAAATTATTTTGAAAGAAGTTATTAAGTTTTTTCGTTTTATGAAAAACTACTACTTGGCGCTTACGTGGTTTAAGAATAAACGCGACGATATTTAGATACAAATATCCAAATACATTTTTATAGATACATACATATGTATATGTATGTATGTATGTATGTATGTATGTATGTATGTATGTATGTATGTATGTATGTATGTATGTATGTATTTCTCAAAAAAAAATACTGTGGAAAGAATGTTGTATGAAAACAAAGAACAAAATAAATATGTTAGTAAGTGTTGTTTTGATGATCAAGGATACTACGTTTCATTGTTGTTTGTGCTTTCTTCCTTGTTCTCATTTAATGACCTAATTATAGATCAACGAATAAAAAAAAACATAAAAGACAAACATGTGCACATGTATGCATATACATTCATATACATATATGTACATAGGTATAGAAGAAAAATAAAAAATAATAAAAATCTTAATTTTCAAGGAAGTAGTAAATGCACCTGCATTTAACCCTTTACTTTGTTAAATGGGTCAATGGGTACATACTACATAAATACATTAAGAAATTAGAAGAAAAAAAACGTAAAACGCCGTAAATTCAATTGAAGCGACGGCCACTGGGCGTTTTATTGATTAGACTTTGACTTATGGCTTAATGTGGAATTAGCGTCAACAACATTCATTCTTAAAATATAGTGGAAGGGTTCCCCTGTAGGCTAGTAGGTAGTGTGCTGGTCCATCAGTTAGGGGGCTGTGGGTTCGAATCCCACCGAAGATAAAGGGTATTTTCACTACAAAGAGCTTTATTGTTGAGGGCTTTGTTACTAAACACGATAAATTAGGTTAGAATATATGTAATTCGTAATTTATTTATTTATTTACATTCATTTACCTTATAATTACAAATTATAAAATAAATTTAAGGAAAAGGAAGAGCAATAGCAGCATAGGCCTTCAGCTCAGTAGATATTAAAATTTATAAGTAAGCATGATTTATATAAAGATACATTTAGATTAAATTGTATAGATTTGGTTTTAAACTACTAATTAGTACTATATTTTCAATAGAAGGATAAAGAAGTAGATTCAGAGGATCGGAATTATGAAAAATTGTTTTTCTGCAAATACTAAATCTAAACAGTCACAAAGGAAGTGGTAGGGTGTTGTGGGATATGAAATAGGGCAGTTGCAAAAAGGCATGCTTCATGTGTTAGTTTAGTGTGACCCAAACGAAGTCGTTCAAATTTAATACTGTCTAATCTATTTACAGCTAAGGTCCCAAATTTCAAAAAGTCATAAATTGTTTTGCGTTCGCCGTTAATAGTTTTATACCATGATGAAGATAAATTGAATAGTTTTTTTCTGCTATCCTGGTCAAACTCTATCAGTGAGTCTAGTTCCCTGCGGAGATAGTTCTGAGCGTCTGTAGAGGGTGATAAACGGCGGAGAGGTCAGCAAATTCATTTCCCGTTATACCACAATATCCTGGTAATTGCTTTGGTCCATTCATGGTCATTAATGAAATCTATATAATAAAATAGTAATATATTTCCAGTCTATCTTTCTTTTTTTGTATTCCCATCACGTAAGAACTACTTGATGGATTTAAACAAAATTTTGTAAGGAGGTACCTTAGTATCTTGATTTCAATAAAGAAACTTTTTTCTGCAAAAATATTTTATTTCCATGAGAAAGTAGAGAACAAGTAGTGAAAGTACGCCGATTTTTTTTACCGATTTAACGGTACTGCACAATTTAAGGCATCTTTTTTTTGAAAAATTACTTACTAAAACATGCGCAACAGATGGCGCTTTTTTTAAGTAGTAACAAAATGAATTGAAAGCGAGATATTTTAAACACGGTTGCGCCTTAGAGGGCCCTTTTTTAAAATATCCACAAAATATGAATTACTTACTGCTAAATATCCAATTGATTAAAATTTTTATTTGATTTGTATTTTAACTTTGTGGAATTAGATAATTATTAAAATATTTTAAACACCTTTTACAGAGCTTTACAATAATTTTTAGAATTTTATATAAATTTTAGAATTTCATCTAGGGATGGGTAACTTTATATAAAGTAAATGAATATAATTTTGTGTGGATTACTTTCAAAGCAAAATCGCACAAAATACTGCCAGGACGCATACTATACTACCATATAACACGGCGAAGAAGAATAATTTGAAGCGAACTGAAAGTTTACGACAACCCAGTTCTATAAAGAAATTCTTATCAGTTGACATAGTGGAGTACCTAAAACTCAGAACAACACTATTTTTTGTAATCAATAACTTAAACATCTTCTCTAAATTTAACCAAAAAAGATGGCGGAAAAACAGTATACTGGTTTTTGCGCCATTTTTTATCACCTCTGCTGTGCTGTATGAACTTCAATACCCAAAAACAAGAAGAATAGGGATTAAAACGGCTTAACTGTACAACATAGAAAGATGCATTGTAACTTGATTTCTAGCAATTTGCTTTTAGCTTAAAAAAATAGCTAAACAGTGGGACTAATCGCAAAATAAATAGTAAGCAGTACGTATACTCCACTAAACTACTAGACAGTTTTACATTAAAACTTGCAACAAATTCATTGTGCCAAAAAGACCGACTAGTGGGCTTAAAAGTATATCATCGTATAATTTGACCACTATTATTTTTACTGATCCAAAGGAAAGTGATAACATATCGTCGCGTTTATTCTTAAACCACGTAAGCACCAAGAAATCGTTTCTCAGAAAACGAAAAAAAACTTAATAACTTCTTTAATATGGGTTTCAAAACTATTTTTTGGCAAAATATAGCTGTGCGAGTCTCTAAAGGGTATAGAAACCTCTTCTTATAAAAATTTGTTACTTACAATTAACTGCAGCCAAATCTGTCGCTCAAGTGGTTTTGGGCGCAAACAGCAAATTAGAAATTTCTGTATGTAAATTAATATTTATTTTTATATTTATAAAAAAAAAAAACTTTTAACTTTACCAAAAATGGTCCAATTGACCATTTTTTTAATCTCAAATAGAGAAAATTTTGTGTTTGAGACTTTAACATTTTCAATTTGAAATGCAAAAACCATTATATTTTGCATGCAAATGTCATTTGTATGGCTCTTACGAGGTTTTGGAAATGACTTTTTTTATTTGTCATACAAACTTGAAGATGATAATGTAGTCTGGTGGCAACTGTTTTTTTTTTTCTACCATAAAGAGCAAAAAAGTCAATTTCGAAAAAATGGTGCTTACGTGGTTTAAGAAGAAACGCGACGATATGTATATTGTAGATATACAGGGTGGGCCAAAAGAAACCAAGGGCTCTCCAAAAATTTGTCTTAAAAGTGCCATTGTGTCTCGGGCAGTATGGGCAGTGGCTCCGTCCTGCTGAAACCACATACCAGGTCTGTTTTCAAGAGCAGGACGTAAAAACTTTTCTATCATAAACCGATACCGCTCTCCATTTACGGTTACAGCACTTCCATCTTCATTCTCGAAGAAGTAGGGCCCAATGACATTTTCAGATGTGATCCCACACCATACTGTACACCTGATGGGGTGCAATTGGCGTTGATGAATGGCTCTTGGATTTTCAGAACCCCAGAACCTACAGTTCTGCTTATTAACAAAGCCATTCAAATGAAAATGAGCTTCATCACTCATAATCAAATTTTCAATAATGTCGGCGATATGCTCTTTGCGTTAAAATAATTGATCTCTGGTTTAAATAATACAATTCCAAGTGTTGTCTATATAATCTGAAAGAAAAAATAAAAAAAAGTTAATAAACAAAAAAGTTATTAAACTTTTACACCCCTTGGTTTCTTTTGGCCCACCCTGTATTAGAGAAAAATTACCTTGTTTGGTGGAACCATTCCAGAAACCATTCACAGAAAAGAGTTTAAAGCTTGATGGTGCCAAATTCAAAATATTGAATTCATTTTTACAACGGAGTTGGTACACTTTAACAACTGATTAGTAATTTTATACTGCCAAAAGCATAGTAAAATATGGCACTAAAATTGATCTAACAACAGCGCAAGGTCCTAAAACACACACACAATTTTAAGCTCATGCTTAGTTCCCTGACCTTAACACTCCATAATATCTACAGGCCGAGGTGAGGAAATGTGTTTCAGACAATAGATCGTCCAACTCACACAAACTCTTCTGAATGTTATAAATCTAATCTCATTAATTTCACGTCTCTGCAGTCATCATGCAACAAGGCCATTGAACCAAATATTGTGGGTTTTTATGACATTTTTTAAGATGATTTTTAGGCTGCAAAACAATGTAGCACTGTCAGTCATAAAAAGAGCCGCAAATAATATAAAAAATATATGGCAAAGATATCCAGATTTGTACTGGCAGCCAAGCGGCGATAAGCACCTAATCGTACGTCTACACGACGTCCAGATTGGTTCGCGAATGCCGGACATCTCTAGATGAGAGGGCGAGACATTCCAACCTGGAACTCTTTTGGGTACCGAGGTACAAAGAGGTGTCTGGAAATGTAACTGCGGGGGAACTTGTTAGATCTCGAAACTACCTTGGGAGCCGCGCAGATCAGCTGGTCAAATGATGTTACCTGCAAGATTTCAAGGCTTCTGTGTCCTCTGTATTATTTTATATTATATATATTATATTTTATATTATATATATATATATATATATATATATTATATTAGACTGCAGGCCTACTCAAAACCCCTCGAGGACAGATGGCCACACTAGAGGCTGCAAGACCTTTCAAACCTATCGGGCTGCGATACTAAGGCTTCGGAATGGTTTTGTACTACATCAAGTGTGGATTTCAGGGGTCACAATGGGTTGTTTTCGGAAGTATATCAGTTCTTAAACACAACCTAACCTAGTGTTGTATATTACATATAAAGAGAACGTGCTACCAATTTTTATTTACTTTATCTTAAACTGGAATAAATTGTGAAACCGTTAAATGTTGTTTTTAAATATGTTACTGTTCAATGAAGCCAACACAAGCGCGAACAATAGCATCGAGTCAGTGCACGAATGTGGCTTGACAGTATTTCGTCATATTCTCGTTGAAGATATTTATATTCATATTTATTATTTTTAACTTAAACCTCCAGAATAGAAAAATGGGAAAACCCAGGAAAATATAGTGGTCATTGTTACGAAAATTAAGATGGGAATATTTTAGAGATTGTGCCTGGAGTCTGGGTTAAATACGCAATGCTTTCTACCAAACAAGCTGGTTACATACCAACGTACAATTTTTGATTCGGAAGCTCTTGATGTTCTCGGCATAAAAATGCAGTGTGATATGCGATGAACTAAAAATATTTTTCCAATCTCTCAAGAAGCTTTCAAGAGCCTCGGTTTTGTGAAACGGTGTAAAAGATACGTCACTCCATACGATCTTCGTACTATTAACATATATCACCTACATATATCCAGCCGATATTGGAATACAATTCTCATGTATGTGCCGGCGCCTCAAAATCTATTTTGAAGATGCTCGACCACGTACAAGAGGGTACCGCCAAGAAGCTCATTGGTGACAGTAGGGAATCCAACTCTATTGATTCATTGGAGCATCGACGCAATGTGGGGTGTAAAACACTGTTTAATCGTTACTAGAATGGTATGTGCTCTAAAGAAATTAGAGAACTTGTTCCTTATACCCGCACTTTTTTGCGTTAACACAATTTTTTAGCAGAATTATTCGTATGTGGAATAAATTCCTCCAGAGTTCTTTCCTGTCACTTTCAATGTAGGAAAATTTAAATCTAATGCCCATAGACACTACTCCCTCTTTCCTCTTTCCCATATTTCCTAGTTCTGGCACAATGCATTGCATAAGTTGGGGTCATCCCCTAAGGGCTGGTCCCCAAAAAAACGTTTTAAAGCTGTTGCGTTTGAATTCCATTTTGATAATTTTTCACTACAACGTAAAAAATGCTACAACACAACAGACATGAGCTGGCAACAAGTTAGAAATACTCCTGCTATTTTGAGCAGCTAATTTAAGAATTATTTTGTTAAAATATATTTTTTTTTTTACAAACTTTAGATTTAAAAAACTATGCATTATGCAATAGCTACTACATAAAATAAATAACTTTATAAAACTGTATTTTTGGTTAAAAAAAAAAAACAAAGTAATACTTTTAAGTAGGGCCACTACTATTTTTATGAACACAACTGTATGTATAACAATTTAAAATATTTGTTTTGGCCAATATTAATTTTTCAGTTCGTCAACAATGTGGGTAGATAGTTTTAATAAAATTAAAATATTTATATAATTTTCACACTTGTTTTTTTTTCTCTCCTATAACTAAAGGCAATTCTTATGACTCATCGTTATTAGAAAAAATATTATATGAATCACTTAAACACATTGTTGACCTTCAAAGCAGGCAAACTGTATAAAATTTATTGTTGTTTTTATATCAAATTTAAACCACCACATTTGCAAAAAAAAATGTTATAAAATACATAAATTATGCACCCCTGTTTTTAAATAAAAAAGTAAATAGACATGAACTCGTTCCTATTTTGTAATAAAGATACAATAAAATTATTTGCAAACTGTATTGAAAAGACGTGTGAAAAGGGGTTTGCAAAAAAGGTGATACAAAAATGTTTACTGCTTTGAAAGTATTAAAACAACACCGTGTTCCGCCCGGTAATTACTTTTCGAAAGTAATTCAAGTTCCTGTGGGATATAAAGTTAGAAGAGAAAAGAAAAAATCACACTTTTTGGTGTGTTTGTTGTGATTTCAATTTTGCATAACTACTGTACATATATACAAAATTTCGACTTTGTACATACTTATAATAAAACTTTGACAGTAATTTTTCTGTACCTGAAATATTTTTGGAAAATTTTGTTGCTGGTGCAGATAGAAATCGAAGTGGAATACAGCCGGTTTGTGTTCGCATCACTTAAAAACTACCAGATGAATTTTAATAAAATTTTGTGAGGAGGTACCCTAGTATATCGATTCAAATGTAGGGTACTCTTTCCCGCAAAAATATCTCATTTCCAAGAGCAAATAGAGAAAAAATAGTTAAAGTACGCTATCTACCGATTCAATGGCATTGCAAACTTGACAGCACCTTTTATTTTTGAAAGCGGGATATTTTAAACACTATTTACACAACTCTATAATAATTTTAGAATTTTATATAAATTGTAGAATGTTATATAGATTTTAGAAATTTATATAATGTCTTTATTCCTGAGTAATTACCCAGGGATGGGTATATCTATATGAAGAGAATAAATAAACCATAACTGGAGATGGATTATTTTAATAGCCAAATCAAATAAAATATTTTCAGGATATCTACTAAGTGGCGGGCACAGCTATCGACAATAACTTTAGTTATGTGAATGATTCAGTTGCTTGTTCAGAGCCTTTTCAGTGACCTTCTATAGGAGGCATATTTGTGCAGTTTCGACGGCAAATATATATATACACGATTTATATTCGAACTGTGAAAAAGGCTCTGCGAAAAAAGTTTTAAGACAAATGAGTAGCTAATCTCTGCAACAAAACCTTTTTTTCGGACCTACCGAAATCCTCTTCGCAGAGGGCTTAAACATTTGAAAGGTTTGCCAGAGGAAGTGCATGCAGCTAAAAAGAGGCAATATTGAAATAAAAAAAGAATAAATTTTAAAAATGAAATTAGTTTTCATTATTATGTGTATTACTAGCGATGCTAGTGATCTTTGCTACCCCAGTCGTCGAACAATAAATTAAACACTTATAAGTAAAATTATTGCCAAGCGTTAACTAGAATACGCGCGTCATACTCAGAGCTATATGTCAAGCTTATATTGTGTCACTATTGCCGTTCTCTAGGTATAGGAAAATTACTTCCTAACCACCAATATCTAACTCAGTATACCGCACTCACTGTTTTAATCCACCTAGTTTTTTGCTAAACTATGCATATTAATGAGGGGGAAATTTTAATAGTCTACGTGTTACAATTCCCTAGGGACACGATTATAGTTTTTCAGTTTATCGCGAAGCTGCCACGCCTACTACTAAGGGGGTTACTTGTAAAAAATATCAAGACTATTTCTATTACAAATCTCTAGATACACAATCATAATTTTTCCCGTTGTATGGGAGGTACCACGCCCACTAATAAAAGTGTTAATCGTTAAAAATTTTAAAATTCTACCGATTTTAGTTTCCCAATTACACGATCATAAATATTTACCATGTATGGGAAGTGCCAAGCCCACTTGAAATATTCCAAAAAAAATATATACCCAATTTTGACACCATTTTCCGCAAAAAAAATCAAAAATTTTTCGAGAGGAAATAGAGAAAAAGTAGCGAAAAAACGCAATTTTATCAATTCAATGTTACTGCAAACTTGGCAGCACCATTTATTTTTGAGAGCGAGATATTTAAAACACTATTTACAGAACTCTACAATACAATAATTTTAGAATTTTATACAAAGTATTTGTTCTTGAGTGATTACCCAGGAATGGGTACCTCTATATAAATTAAAGATATAAACCATAACTGAAGCACTAAAAAAGTAGGAGTCTTAAAATTTTGTGTGGATTACTTTCAAAGCAAAGTGAAACAAACTATTGTCATGATGTCTACGATGCGCAGTGCTTTAAAACGATTTTTTATAAAATTAATTGCGCGTGATCGTGCGTGAGTAAATCTTTTCTCAACGTGAATATGCGTGACCGTGAGTCCAAAAAAGTCATGTGCACTTCTGTACTAATAGGTATTCATAAGTTTCATGAAATTCGCATAATTTTTGTAAAATGTATTAAATTTTTTCTATAAAGGACATTTGACAGGATCAAGAGTCCTTTTTTCAAGAGCAATTATGATGGGTTTAACAAACCTATGATTTCCATTTTTTATTTCGTTGAACAACATAGCAATAGCAAATATACGAACATTTGCTTCTTGATACATGGGCGGTAGGCGTGTCCTTGTTTCGACTTTTTCAAAAACTACAATTTTTCTTAATTAGACATGATAACGAAGATCGTGTCTCGTTGTAGTTAAATACTCAGAGTCTTTGGTGGGAACAGAACCCACAAACAGCAGACTAACTTTAATTTTCGAGAATAATAACGAAGATCTTCTTTCGTTGTAGTGAAACACCCAGATTCTGTTGTGGAAGCAGAACCCACACACCGCAGACTGATATACTAGCAAACTCCTACTAGCCTACTGGGGCACCCAATAGCAAATTAAATTGCTACTAACCCGAATAAGGATAAAACAAGAATTCCCATGAGGATAAAACAAGAATTCCGCTGCATAAATATAAGCATATACCGCTGCATATAAGATATACCACAACAGTAATTCCAGCATTTAAAGGATGTCGCATGTCACATTTTATCATCTAAGATGACTTTGACCAGTAAATGATAAGTAATTTTATTCATAGCAATAGTTTGTAGAGTTTTCTTTCTAATTTTACATCACATGGCATGAAAATAAGACCCAATATGTTTCCTTGTCTGAGGTAATTTCAAGAACCTTCTCTAAGAATGCTTAAACAGAACTGGTAAAGAATTCTATATTAATTAAAATGTACATCCACGATCTTTATTAAAACTATAAGAGAAATATAAAAATAAGTGCAATTAAGGCAACTCCCTGCAAGATGCCAATCGAAAAATTACTGAAGCATTTTTCTTAACCATGTAAATTTAATATAACAACCAATTACATTTACATTACCAGCAGTACTAATTTCACTATTGCACTCGTATATTACAAATAAACATTTCAGTTGTTAAATATTTATTTACAAGAAACAATAACACCAACAACAACAAAAACAACACCAAGAAATTTACCACAATTTTGACACGCAGCCAACTTTAAAGTCCCTGTTGCAAAGTCAATAAAGTCAGACATAAGATTTTAAGAAAACTCCTAAGGATGAGTTGGAGTATGATAAAGGTATTGGTGGTTGCTGTTTGCGTGAAACTTCCAAGACTTCCTGTTTGTACTGGTTTATATATGTACATACAAACATGCGTGTTCCCTCAGAGAAATTTTGTGCGTGCTAAGGTCTCTTTTATCTTCTTCTGTCTTCATTATTTGTTGTAAGAAAATAAAACCAAGATTAAATTTTCTCTTTCTACGCGTGGTAGTGGGAGGATGTTATTTAAAATAAATTTTAAGTAAAATTTACATAATTTTCAGGCATGCAAGATGGGTTTATATTAAGGAAAAGCTAAACATGCTTTTAGCTATAAAATTTTAATTTAAATATTATAGAAAAGCTCAAAGAAAAATAATTATTTTAAATGAAGTGTGTATGTATGTATATATGTATGTACAAATATATGTCAAATTATAGTTTAAATATCTGAAGCGAAAACGGGATTACTTAACTTCTAAACAAAACGGTTGGTAAAATAATATGGCGACACATTTTAAGAACAAAGAAAACCTAAGGCGTTTAAACCAAGCCGTTCGCCGTATTCATGACCAAATTGCTAAAAATAGGGTATTAAGATTTAATTTCCAAATGACAAAAATGAATTAATTAAGCTCAGCTTAGCTTAAATATTTTAATATTTATTAGTGTAGGCCAACGACAAACAGACCTTTAGGTGGTTATATTTGTAAGTATATATTATATGATACCAAGGACCCTCGCGGACGAGCATGTGGTGGATCGGCAATAGTTATAAAACCCAGAATCAAACATTATTTACTGTGTGATTTTTGTAAGGATTACTGGAAGAATTTCATCAAAACTTAGTTATTTCTTCGATTTATTCACCTTCTAGGTTTCAGATATCAGAGAGTCAATACAGCGACTTCTTCAAATCACTAGATCCCTGTTTCATAGCATCAGACGACTACAACGCTAAACATACATTTTGGGGATCACGCCTATTAACTCCAAAAGGTCGTGTTTTGTTTGATACAATTTTAAAAATGCATCTGAATGTCATATCGAGTGGACAACCCACCTATTGGCCTACTAATCGGCAACAAATATACCGTATGTTATTGATTTTGGCGTGATTAAGGGTATTCCGAGAGAAATGCTTAAAATTGAAGCGTCATTTGAATTATCCTCAGATCATTCACCCACTATTGTCTATATATGGAACCAGCAAAATATTGTGTCACTAACAACTAGCACAAGCATTAATTGGTTGAAATATAGAAAGTATGTCAGTACTCACTGTTCGGAAAATATACCGCTGAGAACACCAGAAGACGTGGATCAAAGTCTTAATAATTTTGATCAAATCCTTAAATCAGCTGCCCAACATGCAACAGTAACCCGACAATCAGCTAGATACAATCAAATTTACTTTGTAGATGTCGAGCGGCTCTTGGCTGATAAAAGCAAAATTCGAAGAGAGTGGCAATCACACAGATCTTCTGAACTCAAATCTAAACTTAAAGATTGCACGAAACGGCTAAGACAGCTTCTAGAATATCGAAGAGTAGCGTCTCTGAAAAATTACTTGGAAGACCTCGACGCAACTGCACTATCAGATTATTCATTATGGCGTGCATGTAGAAACCTTAAAAGGCCACTCGTACGTAAGGCCCCCTTGCGAACTTCTTGTGGCGACTGCGCAAGAAATGATACCGAAAAAGGTAATTTATTTATTGATCATTTGAAAAAGGTTTTCAATCCAAATATGTGTACTGATATAGTTGAGTTGCCACCAGTAGAGACTAGTGCCGTACTTCCCCTAAGATTTGAATTTTGCGATATTGAAAGGGCAATAGCAGATTTAAACACCAAAAAAGCCCCTGGCGTTGATAAAACAAGTAACAAGTTGTTAGTTGAGTTGCCCCGTATAGATCGCAGAATTATTCTGTTTGTTTTTAATGACATCTTACGTCTTGAGTACTTTCCCAGAGAGTGGAAGGTTTCTTTGATTACTATGATTCCTAAACCAGGAAAAGAACACACAAAAGTAGAATCATACAGACCTATAAGCCTTTTATCAAACATGTCAAAGTTATTTGAGAGAATATTAATAACTAAGCTGAATCCAATTCTTAGCGCGAAAGGATGTATTCCGAACCATCAATTCGGCTTCAGAAAACAACATAGTACGATCCAACAAACACACAGATTAGTAAGTGTAATTAAAACGACCTTTGAAGAAAAAAAATACTGTTCTGCGCTTTTTATCGACGTTTCTCAAGCATTCGATAAGGTTTGGCACGAAGGCCTAATATTTAAGCTAAAGCTGAACTTGCCCGAAAACCTTTATAAGCTCTTAAAAATTATTTAACGAATAAAAAGTTTTTACTAAAAGAAGTTGACTTTTTAAGCTCGCCACAGCTCATTGAAGCCGGAGTTCCACAAGGTAGTATTTTGGGACCAATTTTATATTTACTGTACACATCAGATATGCCAATTAGCACCCTAGTCCACACATCAACTTTTGCAGATGACACAGCTTTTTTAAGTATTCATGAAAGTGCCCAAGAAGCATCACAACTTTTACAAGACCACATACTCAATTTGGAAAAATGGCTAGAAAAATGGAGAATAAAAGTGAATGAACAAAAATGTACTCACATAACTTTCATACTGCGCAGGGACTCATGCCCTCCTATTCGCATAAATAACCAAATGATACCACAGCTTTTAGACGTTAAATACCTGGGTATACATCTTGACCGTCGCCTTACTTGGAAAAGCCAAAGAAAGAAGCCCAAGGGTGTCAAATCACAAGATCTTCGCGGCCAATTGACATCGCCTCCTCGTGCGATAACACGGCCATTGAATTTGTCGCACATAAGAGTCATTGTTTCGTCGTTAGCTTTGTGGCACGGGGCACCGTCTTGTTGTCATCACATATCGTCTACATCCATATCTTCCAATTCGGGCCATAAAAAGTTCGTTATCATCTCACGATACACCACTCACAGTAACTGCCTGACCTGCCTCATTTTGGAAAAAATAAGCTCGATGATGCCGCCAGCCCATAAACCGCATCAAACAGTCACTCTTTGTGGGTGCAATGATTTGTAATCTTTAATTAGAAGAGAAGAAAGAATTTTTTTATAATTTTATATTTTTTTATAATTGTCTGCAGCAAGTATTTTTTTATTTTTACTAGAACTCTTTCTCTTTAATGATACCATACTTCTGTTTTAAATTCATGTCAGCTTCATTACTATAAATCATTTCAATGTAAAGTGTGATCTAGAGAATATTAGCTGTGCTCCACAGTACATCTTCACGTAATAAAACAGTAACTTTTTTCCTGTCTGTATGTGTTCGCATCACGTAAAAACTACTGGATGGATTTTAATAAAATTTCGGTTCAAATATAGGATATGGAGAAAAAGCAGTGAAAGTACGCAATTTGATCGATTCACACCAACTTGGTGGCAACTTTTATTTTTGAAAGCGGGATATTTTAAACACTTTTTACAGAATAAAATTGATTGGATTTGTTCACAGAATTTTTTAAAAAAATTTTAAATTTTATCCAGGGATGGGTACCTTCGTGTAAAGTAAATACATAAACCATAACTGAAGCATTATAAAAGTAAGAGTCTTCAAATTTGGTGTGGATATCTATTAAAGCAAAATCCAACAAAATATTGTAAGGGCGCTGACCAAGTGGCGGGCACAGCTAGTATATAATAAACAATTGAACGTTTTGCGCTCAAATTGTTTATCCTGCCAAACCAGGAAAAAAGGTACGCTGGCGTGACTTGCCCAACAGTACAGTAAGATTTAACACCGGTACTTTTTTTTTGAGAGGGAGCCACATGGGTTCAGCTCGAATTTACTCAGTGCACTATCAGTAATTCTACCTACTTACCTTCTCGCTGTAGCGACCGGTAACATTCTCAGAGCGAACTCTGGATGTCTGCGCATATGAAGCTCTATTTGGGTGAGATCATTTCTCCATAACGGGAAACTTTATGAATTCGAAGTTTAATAAAAATTAAAGAAGACCGTAAAAATTCGACAGGAATGGACAATATATTTTTTTTAATTTTTATTATTGTTACAATTACAATTCAATTTGGTGCCTCAACGCCAAGAGAGAGGCTAGTTGGCAAAGTAAACAAACAACTTAATATTTATAACATTTGACATTAAAATATCGATTGGAAGAATAATTACACAACAACAGGATTTTTTTGTTCTATATGAATGCGAGAATATGAAAAGCATTAATGTTTTGTTGAATTTCTTTGCAAAAAATATTAAAGTAATATTTTAAATTTTGGGAGTGTAGGACATAATTTTATTCTAGAGATCTATAAAAAGTGCTACCAAGTCATTTAAATCGTTGAATTATTTACATTCAGAGATTTATGTATATTTTCCAGAGATTGTAATGATTATGAGTTTTATTTTAAAAATTGGGTTTTAATGATTATTTCTTGATTTTTATTTTCTACTCAAAGAATAAAAATTATTCTCTGAGCTTTATTTAATGCTTAGAACATAACGATTATGTATTTTTTTAAGTTTTATTTTTCGCTTGGAAAATAAAAATTATTCTCCGAGTTTTATTTTCTGCTCAGAGAATAAAAATTATTGTCTGAGTTTTATTCTTTTCTCGCCATTTAATGATTGATGTTTAAGTTTTTTTTTGATTGAAGAATAAAAATTACTTTCTGAGTTTTATATTTCACTTAGAAAATAAGGATTATATTCCAAGTTTTATATTTCGCTTAGAAAATAAAAATTATTTCTTGAGTTTTATTTTTTACTTAAAAATAAAAATTATTTCTTTCTTTTGTTAATTTTTACATATGTAAGTATATAAATAGTACTTTTTGGAACTTTTTTACTGAAACACATATCTCACTGAAACCCTATCTCAAATAACGATACTAATATTATTTCTATGTGTTTCGGTAAAAAAGTTCCAAAAAAGTACCAAAGTACACGTTTTATCCCCCAAATATTGAAATGAAGAAAAAGTACCAAACACTAGTTTGATACTTTTACTATATCAAAAGAATGCCAACTAAACTAATTTCTATATTTTTTAGTTAAAAAGTTTCAAAAAGTACTATTTATATACTTACATATGTCCAAATTAACAAAAGAAAGAAATAATTTTTATTTTTAAGTAAAATTTAAAACTCAAGAAATAATTTTTATTTTCTAAGCGAAATATAAAACTTGGAAAATAATCCTTATTTTCTAAGTGAAATATAAAACTCAGAAAGTAATTTTTATTCTTCAATCAGAAAATAAAACTTGAACATCAATCATTAAATGGCGAGCAAAGAATAAAACTCAGACAATAATTTTTATTCCCTGAGCAGAAAATAAAACTCGGAGAATAATTTTTATTTTCCAAGCGAAAAAAAAAAAAACTCAACAAGTAATCATTGATGTCTGAGGAAAAAATAGAACTGGAAAAATAATTTTTTTTTTTGATTTTTTTCAATAAAACTTAAAAAATAAAAATCATTGGCGGAACGGACAGTCCCCTTTAAGACGATTGCAATGGTGTACTCCTTGTACATGTAGCATATCCCTAACATAATGATTTTTTTCTTTTAAAATGTGATGGATAATCATTATTTGCGATTCCTGATATTTTCTCTTGGAAATGAGGTACCAAACAACCAACAAATAAAGAGAGTTTTCACCGAAAGTGCTGTAGCTAATGTAGTTTGCACGTGAGTTACTAAAGCGTATGAATTCAAGTTCAATCCCCAGCCGTGCCGACAACAATTTTTCTAATATGTATTAATTTTCTACCTAGTATAATATGTATATCATAGCGGCCTCCTTCGGCGGTATTACTATATAGCAGTAAATCGCTAACATAGTGAAATAATTAATAACACGGCTATACGAGGTCTGTTTAAATTTTATATTTTCACTGGCTGTGTACATTCGATTATCGAAATTTTTATTGTTATATTGGTACACATTGTGTTAGTCATATGTTGGCATTATCAGCCAATTTGGATTAGTAGTTTGTTGAAAATTGAAAAGGTTAATCTATTAGTTTGTGTGTGTACTTCAATTTTGGACTTTTCACTTCTGGTCGCTTCCATTGGAATGATTGGGACTTGATTTCGACGTCATAACCACATACCCATAATTTGTCGCCACCACTTATGATCCTTTTGAGCAAACCTGTACTATCGTTGACTTCATTCAACCACACCTGAGCGATACAATTGCCGTTGCTTTTGCGCAAAAGTTAAAAATTTTGGAACAAACTTCTCTGCCACACGTTTCATGCCCAAAACATTCGAGAAAATTGTGTTTCAATAGTGATTCGACTACTTGCAAAACCATTTTCTTCACTGTTTTAATGTTTTCATAACTTGTTGATGTGGTTGCAACTCCATGACGCTCATCGCCATCAACATCTTTTATTTAAAAATTGTCAAAGATCAAAGAACACACTCAAACATGACTAATCTTTTCAGTTTTCAACAAAAATCTACTAATTCAAATTAGCAGATAATGCCAACATATGACTAGCACATGTGTACTCAAATAACACAAAAAAATTGACAATCGAAAGTACACAGCCCGCAAAAATTCAAAATTTAACCTTTTCTCTTGAATAGACCCCGTATACCATCTTCAAAAATTAATGTGCCTAAATAACCCTAGAGGCACAATTGCAATATTGGCGAAACTGAAGCTTCTTCTAACTATCGAAAGAGAGTTTATTCTCTAAAGGAACTCTAGTTTTTATTGGCCAAAAGATATGGCCAGGTATTCTTGTTCTGATACAATAGCCCGTAAGTAGGAAGCCCAGAAAGTTGCTTATATATAATCCAGATACCATAAGCTAAATAGCTGTGTTATTAACAGTTTATGGAAAATTTAAGCATCATCTGGCCAAGACATATGTGTGCATATCGAAAGGGACTTGTGAGTATGATCTTTTTTTGCCTGGAATAGGTTTCAACGGTAGTGCACATTGTGAACAGCCAGCATCGGGCAGACACATATTACATCTGAACACCTTAGGCTTAAAGAAGATCGTCAAATACTAATCGAAAGTCTAAAATCACACAGACGAGAGTAAATTACCAATAGGGAACCACAAATCATTGGGAAAAGAAGGGGATCGAAAAGGGACCCTTGAGCTTCGGTATTCCACTAAAACATGTATATATGTATGTATGTATGTAAATTTTAAGGGCCGATGTTTTAGGAAATTATTGTTATTTCTTTTTATTTTTTTTAATATTGGTATGGTTCAATTAAGTATGGAACAAAATATCGGCCAAATGGCCGCCGCAACCTCGATCCGATGCTCCATATTTTCGATGACGATGAGGCATAATTGCCGTTAATGTGCCGAATTATCTCATCCTTTTGCTCATGAATTGTTGCTAGCTTATCGCCGTACACCTTTGCTTTCAAATAACCCCAAAGAAAGAAGTCCAACCGTGTCAAATCACATGATCTTGGCGGCCAATTGACATCGCTACCACGTGAGATAAGTAGGTAACAAGGCCATTGAGCGTTGCTTGATTGTCTGAATTTCTATGGTTCAAATCTAGTTAGTCAGAAATTGAGATTCAACATCGGCTCTTAAAATTTAACCACCCGATATTTAATAGTTTGTAAAAGCAATATCAGTCAATATTTCTATCAATTGCCTTAATCGAGCTAATACTGAGTTTTTATGATTGCAAAACAAAAAAGTTGATTTCACTACAATTCGAAAAATATTCAATAACAAAAACAAACCATTTCTTCCCATGATCTGACCCCTTTTTAATTCGGAATTTGCTTATGTTTGTACTTAAAGTGACATTTTAACACTTTGTTATTTGTTGCTGTTATTTTTATTAATTCCCCAGTAATTTGCATTTAAGAAAATGTAAACGTATGAACATCCATTGACAAGCATTTCATTTAAATTAACCCACTCCAGAGGAACATGGAGTGCAAATTAAGAAAACCGAGAAATGCAGGCAACATGCCTCACATTGTCTGCAGATTGTTGCAGCCGCAGTACATCCTACTGCAATAAACAATAAACATTGTGTATCAACATAATTTAAGCAAATTAATTTTATAGTTGCAAAATTGAGAGGAAAAAAATTTAAATGAAATGAAATGAAATAAAAACGTACAAACCGCCACCAGCACCACCACCACCACCATCGTCATCGTCATCACCAGCAACAACATTACAAGTCAGCAATACTCGATGATCTTCCATCCAACGTCGTCCATTAAGCACTCCTTTTTTGTTCACATTTTTGCCATTTTTGTGCATTATTTCGCAAATTAAAAAAACAGTAACAATGAAAAAAATTGCCTTAAAAAGTTTTTTCTTTTTTTGTAAACTCTTCTTCTGGTTCGTCCGATGTTTGTTGTTTTCTGCCCATTTGTGTATTTTTCGCAACGACACCATAATTACGTTCCTGACATTCAATGCCAACCATTTACTTTAAATTATGTTCGTATCTATATACTCGTACATGGATGTGTATTTATGTATATAATTCATTATATAAATTCGTTTTACATAAGTTTTATTATTGTAAAAAAAAAAATTCAAAACTACAAGAAGATTGTATGTTGTTGTACTAAAAACGCACAATAAAACAACAACTAACTCTACACGTGCCCTTATTTTTTTAGTTGTTTTTCATTTTCGGATTCCTTTTTGAATCGTGTAGTCCATTTTTCACTTTTTTACTGCTATTCTTTATTACTGTTGTTATAGTTGTTGTTGTTGTTGCTGCTGTTGTTTTCATTGTTATGTGTTGCCATACAGCAAAAAATGAGCAAAACGAGCTTTTTTTTTGTTAGTTGGGGGAAAATTATAAAGGGTGCGCGGCTTTCGATTTTCAAAGTCAAAAATGGTAATTAAGGATTGATTTTACTCTTCATACTGAAATCGTTTTTCACCGAAGGTTAATCGAAGCTCTATCGTCATAAAAACTAGTGGATAAATTTTAGTAAAATTATCTGAGGAGGTACCATAGCAAATCGTTTCAAATATAGAATACTTTTTTCACGTAAAAATATCTCACTTTCCAAGAGCGAATATAGAAAAAGTAGTGAAAGTACGTAATTTTACCGATTCAATGGTATTGCAAAATTGGCAGCAACTGTTATTTTTGTCATTTTTACAAAAGTCTACAACAATTTTAGAATTTTATAAAAAGTCTATGTTCCTGAGTAATAAAAAATATTGAAAGGGCGTTGGCAAAGTGGCGGAACAGCTAGTATAAGTATAACAGCTTAACTAAAAAAAGGGCGTAAGGCGTGACGACGTCTAGCGCCTAGCTTTGAACAAACCTAAATAAGAGTGCAACGTTTTGTAATAAACAGTAATGTTAACATATATTGTTTAATCGCAATTTTTTTTAAATCGCTAGATAAAGCAAAAAAAAGCTAAACTGGCATCACTCTTACACAAGAAATAATAACATTTTGTTTGTACCCAACTGCACTATCTAACGCTCTGTCAAAATTGGATTTTCCAATTGCCAATTGCGTTGTCGCCACTATTTAGGTTTGCAGTTATTTTACGCCCTACGCTCTTGTTTAGGCTTAGCAGTAAAGCTGTATAACATTGTAGTAGCCTAAGTATGAGGCAGCATTCTCACTGCAAAATAATAGTCTTATATTAAATCTAACAATTATAATCCAGTGCTGGACAAAAATTCTGCATTTGGATTAAGCTTCCTAATTTATGGCAGAAAAGTTAATTTCCCTACTTCTTAGTCGAATGAAATAATGGTCATTTAGGATGTGTCGGACCAGAATGTTTGAATGCGATTCAAAATTTTTTATGTTTTTGACGTTGCGGCATGTTTTACGATTTCAATCTTAACGTTTATAAAGTTGTGTATCTTTTTGGCGTTTTGAATTTTGCCGGATCTGACAAGAATTTATTGTCAAGGGAAAATTTTGCAGTCTAATTTAGGTGGAATTTCTGCTGATAAACCAGTTCATTATTATGTATTATTTGTATTTATATTAACTTCACTTTTGTCAACTTTGCTTCCACCTACTTAGCTTATCCGTTGAGGTATTAATTGGTAATTTCGTGAAATAGGAGGGCAGGATAATTAAAGTAAATTTATTCTTGATTCCCTTCCTTCCAAATGGATGCATATAACCGAAAAAAAGATTTTGCTTATGAGTGAATCTAAACTGAGAATGTATGTAAGTATGTATGCAGGTATTTTAACACGACGCAATGATCTCAGATATTTTTTAAAAAAGAAATCGAATTTGTTATGACGATATCTGCAGATGGTGTGTGTCAGCATTGTCACACAGTCGCAATAAAACCTTTAGTGGTTTTTTCTTTTAGAATATAGACGAGATAAAATTTATGCTAATTGTCAAATATACAGAGTTCACGAAACTACTTAGAAATAAATGTTATTATATCTGATTTGTCATAGAGTTAGTATAACATGTTAACCAGCTTGTTTTAGATTTTTTTTTTTTCAAAATTAATATTAATTATGAAATTCTCAGCGGTGCCTTTTCCAAAAAATGAGTACTGAGATTCCTTTTTGTTTTTAGCAGGTTAATTAAGTGGCTATCCTAGGTAAAATATCAGTTTTTAATAGGATATCTTGAGGGTTGTAAGTAGAGTAAATAGGGCAAGAATTATATAAAGATAATTTTAATGATTCTCTTAGTTTCATAAGTTCTCTGAGAATGCTCCTTAATCCACTTAAATCATTGACATCAGAATTTTTTGTCGAACAGCGGTCACAAAGTTGGGAGTCCGCTCGAAACCCTCCGAATTTTTGAAAATTACACTATATTTTTGATAAAAGTGGTTTTGCCCCTCTACGGCAATGCATAAGTAGTCTCAGATTTTATAGCGTCTAATACGAGTTTTTGTTATTATTTCCGAACTACAATATCCACTTATTTTCACATTTATGTTTTTGTGTGGATCTGATTCCTTTTCTCTAATCTTTTTTTAATTTAATGTTTGCGTTTATGGATTTCTACGCTAACCTAGAAAAATTTTTTTAAAATTTACTTGTATGCCAAATTTTAGTTCTCTAGCTATAATAGAAGTTCCCATAATATTAATGAGTTAGTAAATGCTATAATATGCAATTTACAACTTTATATATCAGGAAGCGTTTACTGTAAAACTTCAGGGTAATCCGTATGTAGTGTCGTCTTTTTGTGTTTCGTCATTTTGGATACCTATACATATAATAAAATTGTAACTCATTTCCGTTTGTCTGCCTGCTTTTCTTATCCGTTCACATCACGCAAAAACTACTGGACGGATTTTGTTCGGCAAAAATATTTAATTTCCTAGAGAAAGTGGAAAAAAGCATTGAAAGTACGAAGTTATTTTAGTACTACAGTAAATACATAAACCATAACTGAACTGAACTAACCGGACATGCATACTTTTTTTTTATAAAGTAACTACATAAACTGATATGCAGCAAAGTTTAAGGCAGCTCTAAAAATATAAAGGACTTTGGTGTGGATTGCTTTCAAAGCAAAATCGAACAAAATATTGCAAGGTCGCTGACGAAGTGGCGGGCACAGCTAGTATAACAATAAAATGCAATTCGTGCAATAATGCATAGGCCAGATCTAAGCTTGGCCCACTAAATTACGCCTAAATAAAGCCGTCATTTATTTTAAATATAGAAATAACCTTTTTACTCGCTTGTTTTAAAGATTTTAACTTTTTCATTATTATTATCAAATTGTCGTTTCTAAATATTTTTTGTATATATATACATATATTTGTATCCTTTATAATACAATTTTAATTGTTTTACTTAGTTTCAGCTAGTTATGATAGATAGCTTTAGCTGTCTAAATGATTTGTGTGCATCTTCTTTACCGCCAATTTTGTTTTTTTGGTTAGTAGTTTTAGAAACTTTACCGCCAATTTTGTTTTTCTTTAGTAAAAATTATGTCGATTATTATGTCTTCAACTTTATTTGTAAGATTTTTTAAATATGATACAATGACAGATAGCCGCTAATGTGGTAAATTGTTCCCCTATTACTGAAAACCCAATCGGTTCTTTGGCCTTTAAGCACTTACAACTTTATTGTAATTCCAACTTTGATATATTACATTGAGAACCAATTTAGCTGTGATATTTTATTAAGTGTTGATTATTTTTGCAATTTTGTTTTTAAGTTATATGTTTTATCGTCCCGTTTTGTAATGCGTTAAAAACAGGACGATTTTTAAATTTAAGTGTAGAACTGACAAAAAGGTAAAGTGTAATAGTTGAATTGTGATTTTGATGTTTTATTTCAATTTTTGTTATTATATTAAAGCTTTTCTCTTATTCAATGTTACCAGATTTCAATAAAAAATAAAATAAAGTGTCAACTTAAGATATGATTTTGAAGTACTAGACTGATCTTAAATACTATTCAATGTACCAAAAAACCTAGCGCAAATAAAAAAAAATCAATTCCACCGCCTTTTTATTAATAATATTGTGCCTAACACCCAGTATTCTTTAAAATCCCATATATCGTCATCGTATATACGATCCCATCATTTAGCAGCCCGTTTGTTAAACGAATTTTTTGTTAAACTTTTTTTTTATATCTCGTTATTTAATTTTTTTCCATTCTCAATACTCTTCCCTCCAAAATAACAAGCCATTGAAATTCAGTCGACCATGGTTGAAATGAGATTCACATACTCTGCAACATACAAAACGTGCCATACTTTTTTCACTTTTTTTTGGAATTATACATATACAAATATTTCGTTTATATACAAGTAAAGAAAATAAGAATATGTTTAAAGAGTTGTATATACTTATGTATATAGGTATGTACATATATTGTAAATGTTTGTATTAGTTTGTAGTTATGTGGTACAATACCACATTGTACTCGTATTGTAAAATTTAAGTGTTCGCATTTATTCTCCTGTACGAATCCAAGTGGTGTGTATTCCCTTGTATTGAAGCCACATAGCATGTGCTGTCAGTTTTTTTTTATACCCATTGTTGTTATTGGTTTTTGTTAATTTTTTTTTTATTTTTTATACAAACACATGTATTTTATATAACCAAAAAGAAACATAAAAAAATATATGTATGTACAACTTCTATAGTAAAAAACAAAAAAAAAATTGTATTAACATTCATCTATCCATCCGTTCGACCATTTGAACAATCATCCAGTCTATTATTTTTTAAGTCTTCTTCTTATTTCGTAACACTGTTATTTGTATGATAGTGTGTCTCATCAGTAGCATCATCTGCTTTTTTGCCACCATCCATATGTACATACATACATACATTCTCGCACATACTACATACAGAAATTAACTACTAGTGCCACAAAAAGTAGGGGTGTTTTGTGTAAATTATGTTAACTACCTTTACGCATAGATACAGTGTAGCCAACAGCTTATTTCCGGTAGTGTATACTTTTGACCAAAAGGATTTGTGGAAACGAAAGTAGTCTTATTCAAAAGAAATAGAGATCTAGTTAAAAAAATCCATTTGTTGCACAGAAAAATATACAAAAGTACTACTTTTTTACTTTACCATACGTAGTATAAGGTAAAGTATAGTAATCACGAAAAAATCGAGGTGAAGATTTCAACGGATTTATACGTTTTGAGGTCTTCTGAATCCAATTGGGTTATTTTCGCGATATTGTCTGTGGGTTGTTGGGTGTTGTGCAGGTCATACTGTATGACATATCAAAATGAAAATCAGTATGTGCCTTTGGAAAGGGGCAAGGGGTAGTTTACTTAACACCTCAAACCGAAAATAATTAATTTTTCGATTCGAATATACTTTGAACTTATATTCTTTATGTAATATATCCATAAAATATCTGTTCCCATTGGGTATGGTAAAGTTTAGGCTACTCCAGATTTTTATTTTTGTAACGTAGTAGATTTCATGTTATTTTCTTTTTTGGGTCCCATTTCAATGATTTCTGGTGCCCGATTAGCAAATTACGTCTTTACTGTCGCCTGTAGTAATTTCAGGCTATCGACTGATAACTGTCGAACTTCTTCCTCATCACGGTGTTCTTGTAACTGCAAGGATTACATCCCCTAGCCCATTCTGCTCTTGATCCTAAGCCTTATGCAAGTCAGTGCTAGATATTCACGCATATAATTCCCTACAGTCTCAGTCTATTTCGTTCATAGTTTGTAAGTATCGTCTTCTTGAATTTTTAATTTGGCCAGTTGATACTTGAAGTTTCCGCGTCCAAGCATCTCAGAGACGGATTTCTTCACCTCGTGCCTTGTCCATCGCTATTAGATTATTACGGTCCTATTTGATTTTATCAAGGTTAGAATTCATAAAATTGCTAGTGATGGTGAATATACTTCCATATGCGCACACCGGTGGTGGGCAGGTGTACAGAGTTCAATCGATATAATTTAGTTCGTTCTATAACATTTTACTAGGAGCCTGTTAACTGCCGCCCTCAGCAGGAGGAATAAGTCGAACTACGAACTATTCACACAGTTACGGGAAGATATACCCTTGTGCCTGCTAGCCGACGACCAAAGTAAGAATTCATGATAGCTATTTCTATTATAATTTTTTATTTTTTAGCAATGTCCGCGGATCATTGTAATTATCTTAAAATTACACTTAAAAAAACCAAGCAACGCAATTCTAAAAGTAAAGGGTCCCCCATCTAACGATTTTTTTTTTTTTTTTTCAACTAGTGCTTATTTCGTGAATGGTCTGGTCTGGTCTTAGCTCATGTCTGATTTGACAGATAATAAGTATTATCCTTCCGCTGAACGAATATGGTTGTGGATACGCTTGAACAACGCTGGGAAAAGTTGCGACATTACTTTGAAAATCATGGTAATGTTGCAGAATGTGTGCGAAAATTGCGTACGGATTTTGGAAGAAGAGAAGCACCGTCAGCTCCGTATGTTCATCATCTTGTGAAAAAAGTAAAAGAAACTGGCATCCTCATCGATAAACCAAAGCGTGAAAAGCCAAAAACAGTCCGTACACCCGAGAATATTGCTGCTGTGGCAGAAAGTGTGCGTGAAGCGCCATCAACATCAATTCACCGCCGTTCTCAACAATTGAACATTCCGGAGACATCATTGAGACGAATTTTGCATAAAGACCTTGGTATGACGCCATACAAAGTCAAATTGGTTAAGGAGTTGATGCCAACTGAACATCCAATGCGTTTTCACTCCGTTAATTGGGTCTGCGATCGACTTACAGAAGATGCCGATTTTGCCAAAAAAAAATCATCTTTTCAGATGAAGCTTATTTTGATCTTGGCGGGTATGTAAACCAGCAAAATTGTCGCATTTGGGGCACAGAAAACCCACACGCATACATTGAAAAGCCGATGCACCCAAAACGAGTTTGGTGCGGATTTTGGTCCAGATGCATAATTGGGCCACTTTTCTTCGAAAATGAGCAAGGAGTGGCCGCTACAGACAATGGCGGTCGTTATCGGGCCATGTTGAACGAATTTTTGTTCACAAAAATTGAAGAGGAGAATATTGGCAACATTTGGTTTCAACAGGACGCCGCTACGTGCCACACTGCCGAAGCTACACTCGATGTTTTGCGCCCTGTTTTTGAAGATCGCATTATCAGCCGCAGAGCAGATGTCGTTTGGCCAGCTCGGAGCTGCGCTTTGACACCGTTGGATCATTATTTGTAGGGTGCCGTCAAAGATAAGTGTTACGCCGACAAGCCAGAGACAATTGACGCTTTAAAGTACAATATTCGTGAAGCCATTGGTAAAATACAGCTGCACACAACAGATAATGTGCTTAAAAATTGGACTGATCGTGTAGACTAATGCATGGCCATCCGAGGCAGCCATTTGAATGAAATTATTTTCCATTATTAACCGGAAGGATTGCACTTTCAAATAAAAAAAGAAATTTGAGAAAATATTCAGTAGATTTTTTTTATAGCATTTTCAAAAAAAAAAAAAAAAGTTATTTGGCGGACCCGTTAGAAAAAAGCAATTGAAAAACAATATGTGGCAACTATAAGGTACTTACATAATGAAGTAAATGCATAACATAAGCTGTGGTGCTATTTTTTGCCAGTAAACAAACACGCTTGACTACAACTTAAGGATGACTTGACTTCAAACACCTTCTCAAATGGTAATCGCTTCAAAATATTTTGAAAAAAAAATTATAATCAATTTGAGAAATGTATTTGTTATCAACTTATTCTCAAATGTTTTTACATTGCATGTAAAGGTGTAAGTTGCGTTATTCTTTATAAAAATTTTAACCAGAAAGTATGCACTGCATAAACTCATAAACTAAGCTGTAAGCCACTTTACATACGCATGTTGTAATGCCTGTAGTTATATAATGTTTATGTGGATTATACACAAGCCATATGTAAAAAATTCAGTGTCTAAAATTCAATTGTTTAAAATAATTATAATGCTCACGAGTCTGCCTGACAGCAAGCCGACATTTGTTGCGTGCCTCTTTCTAGCATTCTACCTACACAACGCACACACTAGCACATACTAGCAACCATCTATTCAATCAACCAACCATCCTCCAGTCATCCATTCATAATAGATTTTCTACAATATGGGTTAGTCAGCCATTTTTGATTTGTATTTTTGACTATTTTCATTTCAGTTCAGTTGATTGAATTTAGCCGCAAAAGGGTTGTCAGGCTTGGAAAGTGTCCACAGATGGTTGTTACTCCGGCATTAGATAGTGGTTAGAAAAAATTTCCTAATATACTCACTCTTACACGTATGTACGTTCGGACTTAAAAGCACTGCCAAATCACAATTAAAACTGAACTAATTTTATAAAAATCTTTAAACAGCCATTTTGTTATTTATGGAATTATTTAAATTTTAAATAAAATAAAAAAACGCACTTTCATTTAATAAAACGAGCATGAAAATAAATTATATGTATCATATGTGGGTAGTTGTACAGAAAAATAGTATATGGAAGTCACAGTTTTTTCGTTTATTTTTAGTTAAAAAATACTAATTTAACTTCTAAATCATAACTGCTTCTGCAGCATGATCTTTTGAGTAACCGCTTTTTGAAATATTCTACAAAAAAATACGTTACGAAATATCTCTGGTATTTTCAATTTTAGGAAGTGAAAGCTAACATTTCTAATAACTTCTAGCATTTCTTGATTAATACTATTGACGTTTTTTCACTGGCATTAAATTTTCATTAGCACTTTTGATCTTAATTACAATGACAAATATTTTAACTACCATCTACAGTTGTTTTTACCAATGTTAAGGAAATCGAATAATTACTAATTATAATTAATGAAAAACAATTGTCTGCCTCTGTAAAACAAATTTATGATCGTTGTAGCCTTTAATAACTACCAGCTATTCCCGGTGCGCTATTCTCCCGAAGAAACTATTTTAGGTTATACGCAAGTTACTACGCCCACTGATCCTATATAATCTGTTTTTTGCTAGACTAAGCGTAGCACCACTTTCACAATCCTAATCCAGTCTGTATTTTGCTAGATTGTGAACATTAGTTGTGTACAATTTTAAGACTCTACCTATTGTAGTTCTCTAGCTGCACGATAATAATTTTTCACTTTGTATGTGAGGTAGCACGTCCACTATCCAGTTCTAGTCTTTATTTTGCTAGACTATGTACATTCGTATGAGGGTTACTTGTGCAACGTTTAAAGACTCTATCTATTGTAGTTCTCTAGGTGCACGATAATATTTACTCACTTTGTATAAAAGCTACCGCGTCCACCGTCCCAATTCAGTCTGTGTTTTGTCAGGGTATGCACATTGGTAAAATAATTGTGAAATACTTGTGCAAAGTTTCTGGACTCTACCTATTGCAGATTTACAGGTAAACTATAATATCCGTTCACTTTGTATGGGAGGTACCACGCCCACTATACCAATCCAGCCTGTGTTTCGCTAAACTATGTATATTAATAAGAGGCTTACTGGTGCAAAATTTCAAAGATATACATATTATAGCTATCTAGCTATTTAAAAATTGGGCGTAAAAGTAGGTGTGGTTATTTTTTCTTTCCGTAAAAACCTAAGTTTGGTTATGCTGAAGATTTAAAAAACAAAATTGGCCAAATCGGTGCAGCCGTTCTTAAGTGATGCGATTACCAACGAAGGACATTCGATTTTATTTATACAGATAGAAGACTAGCTGTACCCACACACGTTTTATGCGTTTGGACAATATTTTGTTCGATTTTGCTTTGAAAGTAAGCCACACCAAATTTTAAGACTCTTACGTATTTATATTTTTTATATAAAGGTACCCATCCCTGGACAAAATAATAAAATTTATATAAAATTATAAAAATTATTGTATTGTCAAAGACAGATAGAAAATGCATTACTCATTATTTCATTGCTTAAAATATACCGCCTTCAAAAATCAAAGATGCCTTAAAGTATGCAGTACCTTTAAATCGCTAAAAAAAAATCGGCGTACTTTCATTGGTTTTTCTCTACTTTCTCGTGGAAATAAGATATTTTTGCGGAATATCTTATTTAGTATCCCAATCCTATATTAAGATTGGGATATAAAATTTTGTTAAAATCCAACCAGTAGTTTCTACGTGATGCGTAAGACAGACAGATAAATAAATAAATAAAAAACAGAAACATAAGCCGGTTTACATTCGCATATCAAAAGTAGATACATACATATGTATATGTTTTTATTTTGTACGGGTATGTATGTACATATGTTGGTACTATTATTTTCTACTATTTTGTGTTTCAGCCTTCTAATATTTTTAGATAAATCAAAATTGTTATAAACTCTTTCTAGGACTTGAAAACACAGTTTATTCCCAGAGTTACCTAAATCCATCCCCCCTGTCCTAACCTTCCTACACCGTCAAGATTTAACTGGAAAACATACTCTGTTCTAATAGTAGTCTATTTTTAATTTAGGTAGTGTCACTAATGTCGTTCTCTGGATATGTAATAATTACTAATTCCGTAACACCATATTTGTTTTAGGGTCTAATTGAAATGTAGAAATGTAGAAGTATGTAATGTAAGCTAAGGCTAGAATGTTTCATGGCACAGAGTCGGGGTATCATTTATTTATTCGAAGAGAAGGACATGCGACTCTTCGTAGCAAGAATGATTGAAGACAAGATTACGCCATGGTCATGTTTTTCCGTTAGATGACGTTGTTCGACCAATGTAAGGTTACCGTCTGTAATCAACAAATTGCTTTAAATCAAAGGCCCCCAACCAATAAAAGTGGTTAAAATGAAAATGCATTGGTTTCCTAAATATTTAGCAAAGTGACACAAACCTACATGTTTTGTTCTCTTTGTGAGATTCTGGTTGAGATTGTGTATGTGCTCACAGACCCTTAGGGGTTTGTGTGGGGGCTCTCGCTTTAAAAAATAAAATACATACAAATAAATCTACACCCACAGAAAAACTGACACCATACGTTATCAAAACGACCACATACGGTGTCGAAAGTGTATCGACCACGTTTGTATTCAAATTGTACACCGACGTTGTCAATTCGACAACGTAATATTGACAACGAATGATTGTTGAATTGACAATGAACGTGTACAATTTGACACCATATTGTTGTCAAACTGACACCATTAGGTAAAGTTGACACCATACCGTTGTCGATTTGTAAATGCTCATTCCTTCTCAAATTTATTATAGTAAAACAGTTGTACTAGATTATAAATTTTTAAACTTATTTTATTCACAAAATGTTTTTTAATTTTTTTTTTTTAATTCAAAACTAAATTTATCTTATAAATAATAACAATAATATTTAATATTTATGCTCACAGGTCAATTTTTTATTTTTATCAGCATATTTCCTTTGATGTTTCATTAATTGGTGTCATCAAATCTAAAATTATATCACAATAGAATTATTCAAGATGCTCTATGTAATTCCTATCGCAATTTCTCTTACCTTGGTTAAAACTCCCCCGCTTTTTGGAGCAATATGACGCTAATGCATTGTTGGTCGTCCCATTATTTCTCCACCATTGGCCCACTTTGGTTAATACAGACATCAATTTCGAACTGTAAATTTATAAAACATAAAAATAATAAGCCGTTTCCAATCAAAACATTTTATTACCTCTGTTTTTTTTTGGCAAATATCTTCTCTTTGAACTCCCCTCGCAGGCTTAATAGTGGTAGTGCTTCCTTTAAAACTCTCTCCAGTCGTTTTGAGACAATCTTCAATTGAATGTTGCTCTATATTTATATTTCAAAAAATGCGTTTGGATAAATTGAAGGAAACTAACACAATGAAAAATATTTACTACTGTCAATTTGAGCACTTTCGTTGAGAAGTTGACAACACTCGTTGTCAATTAGAACACGTTCGTTTACAAGTTGACAACGTGCGTTGTAATTAAAGCACATTCGTTGTCAAATTGAAAACACTCGTTGTCAATTTGGACACGTTCGTTTACAAGTTGACAACACCCGTTGTCAAAAAAAAGTGACAACGATAAGGTATTAAAGCGACCACATTCGTTGTCGATTTTGCAACGTCGTTTTTCCCTCAGTGTAAGTAATAGGCAAAATTGGAAACCCAATGCAAATCTTATCTATCTCATAATTTATATTAAAAACTCTCATAATTTATAGTTATACTCTCAATCAGAATTATTAGCCAATAGGAAGACAGTTTCGTGGCGTCATTAGGCCGAAATGCGCAGAAAATTTCAATTTTGTTTTGGGGATGGCGTTACCTTGTCTTCTATCAACCTTGCTTCGTAGTGTGCATGTTAGATGAGTACATTTGTGTTCATTGATCTTTATTCTCCATTACTGTAGTCACATTCCCAATAGAATATATTTTTGTATAAAGATCGGGATGCTGGGGGACTCTCGTAAATGCTTTAAAAATCATCAGCAAATATCGATTTGTGGACTAGTGATAGCCACCGACCGAACTATACAACAAGTATATAATGGCTGTAAATAACTTGGGAAACTCCGGCTTCAATTGGATAAGGCGAACTTAAAATATTCCCAGTTTTAGTATAATCTTACGAACAGTTAAGGGCCTTTCTAATAGTTACCAACCTTTTTGAGCAAGTTTTGCTTTAACTTTTAAATTAAGCCTTCACGCAATACACTTTTAAAACTGAAAAACGCAGAACAGCATTTTCTTTCCTCAAAGGCCTGTTTTACTGCATTTACTAAACTGTGTATTTGTTCAATAATGCTGTGCTGTCTGAATTCGACTTGATGATTCGGAGTATATTCGTTCTTAGTTTCTCAAATAGTTGTGACTTTTTTAATAATAGACTTATAACTTTATATGATTCTACCATTTTGCGTTCTTTTCTACTGTAAACATTTAAAGAGTCTACCTATTATGGTTAAAAACTTAGGCCTTATACATGCAAATCACACCACTATCGCGGAACACCCTTTAATTTTTAGTTTTATTTTTTTATAGTTGTTTATATAGTGAACTAAATTTTAATTACTTTTTGTAAATTTCACGTGTATCCTACCTACAGTTCACGAAACAGGCACATATTCGTGAATAACATCTCTCTATCGGTACACCCTATAAGTTTTAGTATTTGTTGCTATAGCGGCAACAGCTCTCTATCGGTACACCCTATAAGTTTTACATCATCTGTGAAAATTTCAAGAGTCTATCTATTACGGTTCCAGAGATAAAAGGCGGTGACAGACGGACAGACATTGGAGCGAAAACAATAGGGTCACGTTTTTACACTTTGTGTACGGAACCCTAAAAATTAGTAGAACCTTAACGACAAAAATAGTTAAATCAACTCAATTTGTATTCAAGTCTATATATGATTTATTCATATAAACTAATTTTATTCAAATTAGCAGAATTTCTTTTGTTAAAAACATATTTCAATAAAACTTTAAAAAATTATAAAATTTTAAATAAAATTCTGTTAAATTAACAAAAAAATTAGTTGAAGCAATAGTACAAAATTCTAAAAAAAACAAACCCATAAAATTAGTTAAATCTACATCCCTTAGAAGATGCAATCCGAAGAAAGCGAAAAAATATTAATGGTGAAGAAGTAAATTGATTGAAGATATGAATGTTGGATAAGGGTTTTAAAAAGCAAACCATATACAATGTTCTTCTGGAACGCAAACGGCTTGCGCCAACACAAAAACGAACTCGAGTACTTCCTTAAGAAGGAACAAATTGATGTCATGCTGGTTGCAGAGACTCACTTAACAACAAATAGCTTTTTAAAATAAATGCCTATATCTTATATGACACCAAAGACCCCCGTTGCAGAGCATGTGGTGGTTCAGCAATACTAATAAAGGCTCGAATCAAACATTATTTACTGTGTGATTATTGTGAAGATTACCTTCAAGCAACAAACATCTGCATTGAAGAATTTCATCAAAACTTAGTTATTTCTTCGATTTATTCACCTCCTAGGTTTCAAATATCAGAGAGTCAATACAGCGATTTCTTCAAATCACTAGGTCCCTGTTTCATAGCATCAGGCGACTACAACGCTAAACATACATATTGGGGATCACGCCTAATAACTCCAGAAGGTCGTGTTTTGTTTGACACGATTTCAAAAATGCGTCTAAATGTGATATCGAGTGGAAAACCCACCTATTGGCCCACTGATTGACAAAAAATACCTGATGTTATTGATTTTGCCATCGTTAAGGGTATTCCGAGAGAAATGATTAAAGTTGAAGCGTCACTTGATTTATCCTCAGATCATTCACCCACTCTTGCCTATATATGGAAACAACAAAATATCGTGTCACCAACAACTAGCACAAGCATTAATTGGTTGAAATATAGAAAGTATCTCAGTACTCATTGTTCGGAAACAACATACCGCTAAGAACACCAGAAGACGTGGACCAGTAACTAATTTATTTTGATCAAAACTTTAAATCAGCTGCCCAACATGCGACAGTAACCCAACAACCAGCTAGACACAATCAAATTTATTTTGTAGATGTCGAGCGGCTCTTGGCTGAAAAAAGAAAAATTCGAAGATCGCACAGATCTCCTCAACTCAAATCTAGACTTAAAGATTGCACGAAACGGCTAAGACAGCTATTAGAGTCTCGAAGAGTAGCATCTCTGAAAAATTACTTGAAAGACCTAGACGCAACTGCACAATCAGATTATTCATTATTCATTGTGCAACTGCACAATCAGTCATACGTAAGAAACCCTTGCGAACTTCTTGTGGAGACTGGGCAAGAAATAATACCGAAAAAGTCAATTTATTTGTGGGACATTTGCAGAAGGTTTTCACTCCAAATAAATGTACTGATATAGTTGAGTTACCACCAGTAGAGACTAGTGCCGAAATACCCCTAAGATTTCAATTTAGCGATATTGAAAGGTCAATAACGAATTTAAACACCAAAAAGGCCCCTGGCGTTAATAAAACAAGTAACAAGATGTTAGTTGAGATGCCCCAAGAGCGCAGAATTATTCTTTTTATTGTTAATGCCAACTTACGTTTTGAGTACTTTCCCACAGAGTCCTTGATTACTATGATTCCTAAACCAGGAAAAGACCACACAAAAGTAGAATCATACAGACCTATAAGCCTTTTATCAAACATGTCAAAGTTGTTTGAGAGAATTTTAATAACTTATCTGAATTTAATTCTTAGCGTGAAAGGATGTATTCCGAACCATCAATTCGGCTTTAGAAAACAACATAGTACGATCCAACAAACACACAGATTAGTAAATGTAATTAAAACGACCTTTGAAGAAAAAAATACTGTTCTGCGCTTTTTATCGACGTTTCTCAAGCATTTGATAAGGTTTGGCACGAAGGCCTAATAAAGCTCCTTTAAGCTAAAGCTGAACTTGCCCGAAAACCTTTATAAGCTCTTAAAAAATTATTTAACTAATAGAAAGTTTTTACTAAAAGAAGGTGACTTTTTAAGCTGGCCACAGCTCATTGAAGCCGGAGTTCCTCAAGGTAGTATTTTGGGACCCATTTTATATTTGCTGTACAAATCCGATATGCCAACTAGCACCCTAGTCCACACATCAACTTTTGCAGATGACAAGACCACATGCTCAATTTGGAAAAATGGCTAGAAAAATGGAGAATAAAAGTGAATGAACAAAAATGTACTCACATAACTTTCACACTGCGTAGGGACTCATGCCCTGCTCTTCGCATAAATAACCAAATGATTCCACAGCTTTCAGACATCAAATACCTGGGTGTACACCTAGACCGTCGACTTGGAAAAGCCACATTGACTTCAAGTTAACACAAATGAAATTAAAAGCAGTACAACTAAATTGGCTTATTGGCAGAAACGCCACCCTGAGCTTAGATTGCAAACTTCTTCTGTACAAGTCGATCCTCAAACCAATTTGGTGTTATGGCATCCAATTATGGGGCACTGCCTCAGCTTGCAATATATGATTACAGTTGCTCCCTGGTATATAAAAAATTCGAACATCCACAAAGACCTAAACATGCCATCAGTCAAAGCAGAAATAGCGAAACATGCAGTAACGTATTTAAAGAAGCTTGAATCTCATCCAAATCCTTTGGCGCGTAACATACTAAATGAACCTGGTTACATTCGACTAAAAAGAAGAGATAGTGCCTTTCTTGGTCGTACATTAGAGGGATGACCCGTGTAATATCCGTGAATCAAACATTAATTTTATCTAGCATTGGCTGGACTTAAAATTATATTTTTATATTAGACTTAAGATATGAGTGATAATTGTTAGTTCAAAGATAATGAAGATACAATAAATAATAAATGTTATAAAAAAAAAATAAAACTGGAGTGGCCTACACTCAACTTTATCATACCCAATGGAAACAGATATTTTTATATATATATTACATAAAGAATAACAGTTCAACGTATATTCGAATCGAAAAATTATTTATTTTCGGTTTGGGGTGTTAAGTAAACTACCCTTCCCGATTATGCTCAAAATATATACAGCTCTTCATCTCCATAAACCAAAGGCATATACTGAATTTCATTTTGATATGTCATACGGTATGACCTATAGAGCGTTTACAAAATGTGGGAGTAAGTAAACTACCCCTTTCCCCTTCCCGATTATGCCCAAAATTTACACAACTCTTCATCACCATACCCCAAAGGCACATACTAAATTTCGTTTTAATATGTCACACGGTATGACCAGTAGAGCGTTCACAAAATTTGGGGTAAGAAAACTACCCCTTGCCTTCTCCCGAATATGCCCAAAAACTATACAGGTCTTCATCTCCATATACCAAAGGCACATACTAAATTTCATTTTGATTCGTCAAACGGTATGACCTGTACAAACTCCATAAAAATAGTGGCATACACACCCACCTACTCACAGACATCATCGCGAAAATAGTCAAAATGGATTCAGGAGACCTCAAAACGTATAAATCCCGACCTCGAATTTTTCATGATTACTATACTTTACCTTATACATATTACGTATGGTAAAGTAAAAAAAAAAAATGTTCTATAAAATTGGGAATGAAAATTTAAAATCAATAAATTTATTGCCCTCACGGGCAATACTTTGGACCCAAAACTTTGGAAATTGTATAATGGGTGATTTTTTTGAGGTTAGGATTTTCATGCATTAGTATTTGACAGATCACGTGAGATTTCAGACATGGTGCCAAAGAGAAAGATGCTCAGTATGCTTTGACATTTCATCATGAATAGACTTACTAACGAGCAACGCTTGCAAATCATTGAATTTTATTACCAAAATCAGTGTTCGGTTCGAAATGTTCAAATGTGACAAATTTTGTTCAGCGATGAGGCTCATTTCTGGTTGAATGGCTACGTAAATAAGCAAAATTGCCGCATTTGGAGTGAAGAGCAACCAGAAGCCGTTCAAGAACTGCCCATGCATCCCGAAAAATGCACTGTTTGGTGTGGTTTGTACGCTGGTGGAATCATTGGACCGTATTTTTTCAAAGATGCTGTTGGACGCAACGTTACGGTGAATGGCGATCGCTATCGTTCGATGCTAACAAACTTTTTGTTGCCAAAAATGGAACAACTGAACTTGGTTGACATGTGGTTTCAACAAGATGGCGCTACATGCCACACAGCTCGCGATTCTATGGCCATTTTGAGGGAAAACTTCGGAGAACAATTCATCTCAAGAAATGGACCGGTAAGTTGGCCACCAAGATCATGCGATTTGACGCCTTTAGACTATTTTTTGTGGGGCTACGTCAAGTCTAAAGTCTACAGAAATAAGCCAGCAACTATTCCAGCTTTGGAAGACAACATTTCCGAAGAAAAAGTTGCCCAAAATTGGACTTTCCGAATGGACCACCTAAGACGCAGCCGCGGTCAACATTTAAATGAAATTATCTTCAAAAAGTAAATGTCATGGACCAATCTAACGTTTCAAATAAAGAACCGATGAGATTTTGCAAATTTTATGCGTTTTTTTTTAAAAAAAAGTTCTCAAGCTCTTAAAAAATCACTCGTTAGTATTAACATGTTTATATGAATGGTAAATGTTTTTTTCTTTTTTTTAGGCAACATAACCTGCGAAGCTTTTTGCTTGTCTACAGAAAACACCCAGAGTCTTTGGCAGGAAACGAACCCGCAACCCACAGACTGATAGACTAGCGCGCTACCAATCGGTCTATCGAGGCATTCAAGGTTGAAATAAAGCCTTTTTATTTTGTTATTGTTGAAGTGTTTAATAAAAAAATCATAAAAAGAAATCGGTTTGTTTCAATTGAGATCCCGTAGTTAATATTTGTAAATGTAAGATTTTTACTTTTTGCTGGCTTTGAAAGTGGTGCAAGTCCTTTGAATTTATTAAAAATATAAATTTTGTTAATCACAATTAAAATATGATTACATTATTAATTTAAATCAATTTAATATTAAAAAAAAAATACAAAACTAGTGTATATCCATGTTATTCAAATTATTCAAATGCAAATCCTTTAATATCTCTATATTAAATAAAATACACTTAGAACACTTTCAAAGAAAACGGCTCATATATAAATGAAAAATTAGCTGTAAAATGGAAGAAATTTCGTTAAATTTAATTTCAGAAAAATTATTTAAGTTGACATATAAAATAGACAATTTTCTCAATTTATATTTTTTATTTTAAACATTTCAAATCAAATGCCCGCAACAGAAACTAAAAGCTTTATGCGTTTATTCTTTTTAAAAGGCGAAAAACAGCTAAAAAGGCATTACTGTGCAATTTTGTTTTCAGATTATGTTGCATATTTTTGTCTAATGATGAAAAGATATGACAAAAAAAAATAAAATTTTATAAGAAAAATAACTTAAAATTTTAATTAATTTAATTTATTTTTTAACATATTTTATTAACACCCTATTAAATGACGAAAAGAAATAGTTATATTAAAGAAATTTCTTCAAAATAAGGATTTTAATAAAATTTGTTTACGAATATCGTCGTTAGAGTTGACTAAAAAGTTTTTTTAGCTGTATATTAACCTACTTTTCTTCAATTCTACACCCAATTTTATAGTATTTACCCACCAAACCAAATGTTTCGATTTTTTCTGAAGTCAGACTTGTCGTAAGGAATTCGTTAAGACATTTCGGTAGTTTGTCGGAAATCAGACTTGTCGTAACGAATTCGGTAAGACATTTCAGTAGTTTGTCCGAAAATTCAAAAAATAACGAATTTGTTAAGACATTTCGGTTGTTTGTCTGAACAAATAAAAAAAATATGTATATAAAACTTTGATGTATACATATGTATGTAAGAAAATAAAAATCGAATTTCTATTAAAGAAAAAAATAATAGTAAATGCGAACAAATTTTATAAATATAACCAAGATGGACAATTGAAATTGAATTGATTACGGTAAAGTATTGCCTTCAATACCAAATCATTAACTAATCGTAATATTCACTTAACTTTCAGAGAACGAAGTTCTAGCTTATACTGAGGTACTGACAGAAAACATGTCGTTGATTTTGTACCTACCATAGATGGGGGTAGTGCACTAAATTTTGATTGAAATCAGCATTGCACTACCACTAAATCATATTGCAAAAGAAATTATTGCACTATTTTTTTTTTTGCAGCTTAGTGATAAACTGCAAAGCTGCACTAGCAATCAAAAGAATTTAGTGGTAATGCAAATATTTGCACTACCACTCAACGCAGATTTAGTGCAAGAATTCTTCACTCACTCAATTGATTGCAAAATTTTTACTTGCAATCAAAAAAAAATCAATTGATTGCAAAATTTTTAATTGCAATCAATAAAAAGCTGCATTTATTCATACTCTCAATCAACTTTCAAAAATTATTGGTCATGCGAATTTTGAAATAAATTCTTTTTTTTTTAATATTTTACACCAAAATAAAAAAAGTGATGTAACGTAATGAATTTTTTATTCAGTATTGAAACAAGGTACATAATGGTAACATATTAATTATTAATACTATATAACAGTTACATAAAAATTTTCAAAGTCAGTTCGAACATTACTAGGTAAGTTAGATTCCTAGATTTTAGTGCAATTGACGAAGTAAATAAAACGATTGTTTAAATCACGAGTCTTCTCATATCTTTGATATTAGATAATTCAACAGTAGAACAAAATGATAGCATATGAATAGAATTAAATACCTCTCTTCTGGATTTTGAAACTGAATTGGGTTGTCTTAACAAATATCCAGTAATTAGGCAAATGTTTTTAAAATTCAACACGCATTTGCCTTCTTTTGTACCTGTGAGGCCTTTATTTTTCTTTACTGAAATGGTAGACACTCAGAAGATAAAAAATTTGGTGGTAACAGTTTTGAAAAGTTTGTTGCAAATAATTTTTTGAATTTTCCTTTTTTTATGTATCCATTTTGTTTATTGAAATAAAAAAAAAGTTTGTTAAACTAAAAATTAATTAAATTAATTTTTGAAGGTCTAGATGGTCATACTCGTATATTTATGTTACATATATAAATTAATTTGCTGTTTTATATAATCATTAATAAATATAAAATAAATTGAATTATATTTTTAATGAAGTATTAGTCTTCACTTTTGAATCAAATCAAATTGACCCTCAAATTGAATGCAAAATTTCTTCTTGCAATCAACTTGAGTGAAGAAAAAAAAGTTGCAATATATTGCTGATTGCATTTTTTGAAATCAAATTAATTAAATTTTAGTGCAAAGACTTTTTAACTCACTATCACTAATGCTGATTGAGGCTGCAAATTTTGCAATCACCATTAGAAATCAAAAAAATGAATGCAATAATTTTGTAATATCACTCAGTGTGATTGAAGATTGCAGAATTAGTGCACTACCCCCAACTATGGTACCTACATGTCGTTGCGATTTCGTATCTATATTTCGTTACGATTTCGTAACTATATATCGTAACGATTTCGTTACTACATATCGTTGCGAAGTCGTGTCAACCCTTTCATATAAAAATCGTTACGATTTCGGTAATATTTCGGTTCCGAAATCGGAAGATTTTTTCGAACAGTCGTTACGAATTCTTTACGAAATCGGAACATTTGGTTTGGTGAGTAGTTAAATTTTTGAGTTCAGTGTGTGTTATTGTCAGGGAGGCTTAAATAAAGCTTTGTTCCTGGTTCATCAACCCATCCATAGAGTTACAGCCTGCTTCTTACCTATATTTCCCTTTCATCCTAGCAGTAACATCTATTTCGTGGTGCTTTAAAATCTTTTATTGTATTAGTATTTTAATTTATACATATGTATGTATAAAACAGTAACTTATTTCCTATCTGCTTGTGTACGCATCACGTAAAAACTACTGGCTGAATTTTAACAAAATTTTGTGAAGAGGTACCTTAGTATCGTGATTCAAATATAGGATACTCTCTTCCGCAAAAAAAATCTTATTTCCAAGAGAAAGTGGAGAAAAAGCAGTGAAAGTACGCAATTTTACCGATATGCATTATTAAAGGCACCTTTTATTTTTAAAAGCGGGATATTTTAAACATCTTTTACAGAGCTTTACAAAAATTTTTGAATTTTATGTAAATTGTAGAATTGTGCCCAGGATTGGTACCTCTATATAGAGAAAATACACAAACCATAACTGAAGCCCTATAAAAGTAAGAGTCTTAATATTTGGTGTGGATTTCTTTCAAAGCAAAATCGAACAAATTATTGTCAGGAGGCCCACGAAGTGGCGGGCACAGCTAGTATTTTTAATATAACTACGCTACATAGCTTTTAACATAAACCTCAAAATAGCATTAATGAATAACATTTTTACCTACTTTTATTTATAGTATTTAAAACTTCAAACCGAAAACCTCAAATCCGTCCATTAAATTCAAGTTCACATTTGAAATGGAAAAAGCCACAAGCAAACAAATACGAACTACGCATTAAATAATCTTCTTCAATATAAAATGTTTCTAAAGAAGTATGGATTAAAAATAAAAACTAGGCTGAGATATATATAATTCAATAGACACACACAGAAAAACATCATTTAAGGTGGTGGGGACATGAACAAAAATGAGGAAATAGATTTGAAATTTTTTTTTTATGGTTTGTAGAAATGATAATCAAATTTGTATTTTATTGCCTTTAGGTTGATACACGTATGTTTAGTATTTTTATTGTTGTAAGATCTTGTAAAATTAGGGCATAATGTGGGGATCTGTTTAATACTAAACGACTGAATATCAGTGTTTACATACAAACCTAAGTTCATGTATTTTAAATTTTATTTTAATTGTTCAAGCAAACGAGATTAAACACGTACATATGTATATACATATATGTACTTACATACATATGTATGTATGTACATATATAAATATATTAAAAAATACATAGTAAATTGTATGTCAAAGGGAAGAAGTCATAAATAGTCTGATGTTATATTTTTAATTGGCTTTAAACGTGATGGTTTTGAAGAAGTAGTTAAATCGAAAAGTTAAAAAAAACTCGTGAGGTATTTCGTTGTTTTATATTTATACATAGGTAACTACATAAAGGGTGTTTTTTATAGAGGTATAGAAATTTAAGTTGGCATTACTTTTCAAGATGACAACCGATTTAACAGCTGTCAAGTGATTTATTCTCAGTTTGGTTTGGCAATTCATCATGAATAGACTCACGCCTGAACAACGCTTGCAAATAGGGCAATGTTATTTCGAAAATAATGGTTCTGTACGGGAAATGTATCGCACACTATCGTCCACAAAATCGTCCATCAGAGCAGTTAATTCTATTAACCATGGAACGTTTTCGCACCACGTTTACTCTTACTGATAACTCGCATCTCCAGAGACGCCGTACGGTGCGTACAGAAGCAGCTATTGCTGCTGTAGAGCGTAGCATTGAGGAAGACCCGAATGAGTCCATCCGCCATCGAGCACAGGAATTGGATCTGTGTCCATACATTGGTTTGCGTGCTTACAAAATCTAACTCGTGCAAGAATTGAAGCCAACTGATCATCAAGTAAGGCGTAGATTCTTCGAATGAGCCCAAAACGAGATTACCGTTATTCCCGATTTTCATAAGCGAATTTTGTTTAGAGATGAAGCGCACTACGGGTTGAATGGCTAAGTCAACAAATAAAACTGCCGCATTTGGAGTGACTGTTTGGTACGCTTTATGTGCTAATGGAATCATTGGTCCGTACTTTTTCAAAAACGATGGTGGCCAGAACGTTACAGTCAATGGTGATCGGTATAGAGCCAAGATTACTAACTTTTTCATTCCTGAATTGAATAACCATGATGTCCATGAGATGTGGTTTCAACAAGACGGTGCAACATGTCACACAGCTCGTGCCACAATAGATTTATTGAAAGACACGTTTGGTGACCGCCTAATTTCACGTTTTGGACCTGTAAATTGGTCTCCAAGATCTTTTGATTTAACACCGCTAGACTTCTTTCTGTGCGGCTATCTAAAGTCATTGGTCTATGCGGATAAGCCACAAACGCTTGACCATTTGGAAGACAACATTCGCTGTGTTATTGCCGATATACGGCCACAAATGTTGGTAAAAGTTATCGAAAAGTGGACGTCCAGATTGGACTACATCCGCGCCAGCCGAATAATCCATCGTTGTTTTATTGCAACTTAAAGTTCTATACCTCTATAAAAAACACCCTTTATATCGATACATAAAATGATGGCGCTGTTTAAAAATAATCACAAAATGAATTGAAAGCGGGATATCTTAAACACAGTTGCGCAATAGATGGCGCTGTTTTAAAATAACCACAAAATATGAATTATTCACTGCCAAATAGCCAATTGAATAAAATTTAAATTTGAATTGTAATTATTGTCATTTCTTTTTATTTTGATAATATTGGTATGGTTCAATTATGTATGGAACAAAATATCGGCCAAGTGGCCGCCGCGACCTCTGCGGCACACCTCCATCCGATTCTCCAAATTTTCCATGACGCTGAGGCACAACTGAGGTTCTATGCCGTTAGTGTGCCGGATTATCTCATCCTTTAGGTCTTGAATTGTTGCTGGCTTATAGACGTACACCTTTTCTTTCAAATAACCCCAAAGAAAACAGTCACTCTTTGTGGGTGCATTGGTTTTTCGACAATCACTCGGATTATCATTCGCCCAAATGCGGCAATTCTTCTTATTGACGAATCCACCGAGGTGAAAATGTGCCTTATTTCTGAAGATGATTTGCTGCGAAAATTGATCATCCAACGTTGCCATTTCTTGCCACCATTCTGACCATTGACGACATTTGGAATGATCAAGAGGCTTTAATTCTTGAGGTGCAATTGTTGATGCATAATGTTCATCAACGACGAGCATGAGAGTCCTTAAAATTTAACCACCCGATATTTTTACTTTGTGGAATTACATTGTTATTAAAATATTTTAAACACCTTTTACAGAGCTTTACAATAATTTTTAACATGTTATCCAGGAATGGGTACCTTTATATAAAGTAAATACGTAGGAGTCTTAAAATTTGGCGTGATTTACTTTCAAAGCAAAATCGAACAAAAAATTGCCAAGACGTACACATCGTGTGTGTGGGGCACAGCTAGTGACAAAATAATAAAGTGATTCTTTAGCAAATTAAGGAAAAACCGGTAAAACTGCTTTCGCAATTTTTTTATCAAATTCTTTTTATGCGCGTTAACCAAATGCTCCACTGCCCAGCATTTGGTTAACAGTTGAAAAATATCTCTGTAGTTTTTACCCGCGGAAGATTAAACTAAAAATCCACACGGTATATAGAAGAGGTGGGGAAGAGATTACATTTCAAATTTAGATATTGTAGCCTTCAGGCAGTAGACGCTTCAACGAAAGCTCCTCGTGTATATATAAAATTTTAATTAATGCTAATTTGTATTGTAGGACAAACTAGCTGTAACTATTTAAAAGAATTTCTTAGGGTTTTAGTTATTTCATAAATCGTCCCTAATTTGAAGCAATGTGGAGCGGCGCCTACCCGTAAATGATATATATGACCCGGCCTATGAAAAGGTGGCTTTTGACTCAAAAAAAAAATTGTCCACTTTTTTTTTTGGTTTCGATAGTTTTTAACGTGGTGAAGTGTACTAAAAATGTAGAGAAAGAAGAGCACAAATGAAAGAAAAACAGAATTTTATTGAAAATCCAGAATCAAGAATATTTTCAATTTTCAAAAATATTTTCATCTACTTCCATTTAATCTTCTGCTTGAAACAATGCTTGTAGTTCGTCCTCGTAATTGATACCAACATCATCGAAAGAATCATCATCATTCTCTTCGTTTTCACAAAAATATGTTTGAAAAACCTCGCTAAATTCTTCTTCGACAGACATTATTCACAAGTGACACACGTCAGGTATCTGGAATATTTTTATAAAGCAGATGTTAAACAATTAAAAAAGTCCAAAATTTAAAATATTCAAATATTAGAACAGAAGTTATGGTAAGTCAAAGTCGATTTGGGGATTTTTTTGGGGATAAAATCCTCAAAAACCTGACAACGCTGGGTCAGAAACTGGTTTGTGCTTTGCATTGAAAAATACATCGCTCTTTATATACACACACGAACTTATCTCATTTATGCTCTTTTGCATTTTTTGGTTGCCTTTTGGGCATGACTTTTCATAATGCAAAAGAAAAACTACTAAGGAACTGACAATGCATTGTTTATCTTTAACTGCTAATTTTTCGAAATATTGTTTTTGAGTCATAAGCCACCTTTTCATAGACCGGGTCACATATTATTTAAGTGCAAAACTTTCTGTAGACTACATATTTTCAATAAAAAATCATTACGCAAATCCCAAAACTAAGCACATTTTTTCACGTAAAAAAGTCAAAAGCAAAATTAGATAGTTTGAATAATTTAGTTTTTAAGGTTTTTAGTTTGAAGGGGAAGATCACAACCTTTTCGACAATTTTTAATTTATTAATGATAAGTGGCAATAGAATAAAGTCCACCTAATTTAAAGGCTCATTTTCTTATAATTCTTTACATAAACGAAGATCTTTCATTTAAATAAATAAATTAGTCAAGTACGAGTTACACTCACACACGTAGGGTTCCATACTATGTTCAGTATAATTTAAAAATTCCAGTTGTTTATTTCTTTATGTCTTATGGGACACCCTTTAATTTTAGAATTAAAGTAATATTCGCGAAAATTGCATCATAATTAGAACACCCTTTAAATTTTAATATGTAATTCATTTTATATAGGCCATGGTAATACACTTTCTATTAAAATATCAGAAGCCTACCTATTGCGGTTAAAAAAATAAGGTAATATTCGTGAAAAACACGTTACTAATGGACACACTTCAATTTTAAGTATTTGTTATAGCGGCCGAAGTAACACATCTACTGTAAACATTTCCAGAGGGTATCTATTACGGTTTATAAAATCTTGTCACTGTCGGAACACCCTTTAAATTTATTATTTATTATAGTGGCCATGGCAACTTCCTTTCTATAAATATATTAAGTGTCTACTTATTCCGATTAAAAAATAAGTCACTATAAGTGAAAAACATGTCACTGTCGGAACACCCTTTAATTTTTAGTAATTGTCTTATCGGCCGTGGCAACACATCTTCTGTACAAAATTTCAAGAGTCTACCTGTTACGGTTCAAGAAATAAGGCTTTATACATGCAAATCACGTCACTGACGGAAAACCCTTTAATTTTTATTATTTGTTAGAGTGGACATAGTTATGCACCTCCTGTAAAAATTTTAAAATTCCACCATTCATTCTAAACTTATGATATACACATGCAAATCACGTCTTTATTGGAACACCCTTTAATATTTAAGTTCAATTTTGTATACTTGTTTATAAAACAAACATAGTTTTAATTACAGTCTGCAAATTGTAAGTGGTTTCCTCTTACAGCTCAAAAAAAAAGACATAAACGTAAATAACACGTCACTTTTGGAACACCCTACGTTTTAGTATTTTTTGCTATTGTGGCCGCAGTTATACACTTTTGGTAAAATTTTCAAGAGTCTACCTATTATGGTTCAAAACTAAGGCCTTACACATACAAAGCACACCACTATCAGAACACCCTTTAATTTTTAGGTTTATTTTTCTAGACTTGTTTATAAAGCGAACTAAGTTTTAAATACTGTTTGTAAGAAATAAACACATATTCGTAAATAACACCTCTCTATCGGAACACCCTATAAGTTTTAATATTTTTTGCTATAGCGGCCATAGTTATACACCTTTGGTAAAATTTTCAAGACTCTACCTATTCTGGTTCAAAAGTTAGGCCTTATACATGCTAATCACTCCACTAGCGGAACACCCTTTAATTTGTAGGTTTATTTTTTCAGACTTGTTTATATAGCGAACTAATTTTAATTTAGTGCTTGCATATTTTTAGTGAATTCCTCCTACAGTTCAAGAAATAAGCACATATTCGTGAATAACACCTCTCTATCGGAACAACCTATAAGTTTTAGTATTTGCTAGTATAGCGGTCACAGTTATATACTTTCTGTGAAAATTTCAAGCGCCTACCTATTACGGTTCAAAACTGAGGCCTTATAAATGCAAATCACACTACTATCGGAACACCCTTTAATTTTTAGGTTTATTTTTTTATACTTGCTTATATAGCGAACGAAGTTTTAATTACTGCTTACATATTTTTAGTGTATGCCTCCTACAGCTCAAGAAATAAACACATATTTCAATACTTATGACTTATACATGCATTTCACACCACTATCGGAACACCCTTTAATTTTTAGTTTTATTTTTTTATACTTGTTTATATAGTGAACTAAGTTTTAATAACTGTTTGTAAATTTCAAGTGTATCCCTCCTACAGTTCAAGAAATAAACACATTTTCGTAAATAACACCTCTCTATTGGAACACCCTATAAGTTTTAGTATTTGTTGCTATAGCGGCAACAACTATACATCATCTGTGAAAATTTCAAGAGCCTACCTATTACGGTTCCAGAGATAAAAGGCGCTGACAGACGGACAGACGGACAGACATTGTAGCGAAAACAATAGGGTTTCGTTTTTACACTTTGTGTACGGAACCCTAAAAAGTCATGACGAAAGAAGAAATCATGTTGTTGAATTTTTATTGCAGACAAATCAGTAGCATAGCGTTAGGATGAAGGTTAAATGAAAGAAATTTAGTAAAACCATAATGAATGATGCAGACTAGTGCAAGAAATTTCTTCAACTTTTAATTACACGAGTCTTCTTAATACTCATCAATCGGGTACTCAATACATTTGTTTATATAATAGAAACGCACTGTTATTCAGAGTTTTAATGTAGTCGTTGAAATTTTTTAATTCAAATTGTTTCTAAATATAAAACGCTAAAAGTATCGATTAACTACTTTTAGCATTGAGTATTTAAAAAAAGGATTAAATACTCAGTACTTGGTACCCACTACTCATTACTTTGCTAGCACTAATGCAGACATCAAGTTTCAGAAATTTGTTTTTCCCGTGATCTTCAATGAATAAAAATATGCAAAAGCAAATATAAAGATAAATAAAAGAATAAATATTACTTCATGTGATTTTATTTTCACATCCCAGCAAAAAAATTTAGTTTTTGTAAGCAAAACACTATTTTCCGGCCATACAAAAGCTCTTAATAGTGAGCACATAAATGTTGTCTAAATAAATCCAATATTATTTGACAGAGAATTTCAAGTTTTTATTAAACAACGAATTTTTCACATTTCCCCTTACAATAGAGCATACCAAAAAGCACAACTGTAAGGCAGAGATAATAAAAATTTTAATTTACAAGGAGTTACGAGGAATAACGAACATAATACTGTATGATTTTAGGACATCCAAACAGCATAGAAATAACAGCTCAAAAGGAAAAATGAAAAGCTACTAAGTGGGACATCACGAACAAATGTCATGTCATACGTAGGCAGATTTGTACGCAAAAACAGCTCGCCATTCCCTCACAAACCTGCATACAGAATATTTTTTGCTGGGATTAAACATGTAAAAAATACAATAAATTGAAAAATCACAGGGTGTTCCCATTTAGATCACCTGATTAAAGTAAGTATATTGTGAACCATAATGGGCACTTGTGCAAATAGTAAAACAATAATAAAAACAAAATTTAAAGGGTGTCCCTAAAGACACTTGATTTCGATGTGTATGAACTTATGTACATTTTGAATCAGAGTAGACGATTAAATTTTAGAGAGAGTTTATGGTACAATGTTCGCTGTAACGAAAAATATAAAGAAAATAAAAGTACATAAATACGTATGTATAAACGGCAATATGGCCTTATCTTTTGAACTGTTATAGACACACATTTTATATATAAACAGAACAAATATCTTATTATCTTTTGAACCCTTCAACAAAGCGAGCATTACTATGTCCGCAATAACCAGTACAAATAATCAAACTATTGTTATGTCCGCTATAAGAAGTATAAAATTGGAAATTATAGTTAATGAATTTCATATATGGCTTATCTTTTGAACCGTTTTGGATAGATAATTGAAAATTAAACAATATTGATATTACAACGACCACAATAACTATAAAAAAATATAGGGTGTCCCTATTGGTGATGTAATTTATATGGATGAACTTATATTTGAAACCACTATAGATAGATAATTGAAATTTACTCAGAATGTGACTCTGTCCACTTTAACAAAAAGTATAAATAATTGAAATTATAAACAAAAGGGTGTCCCCATAGCTAATATAATTTCTTGTCTACGGTCTTAAGATTGATATTAAGTTGATATTTAGCCTAATAGGTATGTATTGCTATGAAAAAAAAATTATATTGGAAATTAAAGACTGTCTCTATAGTTGAATATATTGACACTTGGAAGTCACACATAAAAAGTAAACAACACATAGTACTCGAATACGCAATTTTGGCCCATTTCGTTTATCTTTTATTTGGTTTAAATACGAGTTTTAACAGATCACTTTCTGTTAAATTTGTAGTTTAGAATTGGTGCCGATCTATATATCTGTATTAAAGTCGGTTTTTTTCCAAAAACAATTTATTTACTAATATAAACATTTGGAAGAAAAGTATGGCCAAAAAAAGTATGCTAGACTATACGTACTAACATGATAATTTTTTATTTTTTAGGAGTGGTACTCCCACTATGCTAATCCAGTCTAATAATAATAATAATAATTTTTCAATTTTTATGGGAGGTACCACTCCCATTAACCTAATTCAGTCTATATTTTGCTAGACTATGCACATTAGTGTGGGGGTTACTTCTACAAAGTTTCAAGACACTACTTATTGTAGTTCCCCAGCTAAACGATTTAAAATTTTTCACTTTGTATAGGAGCTACCTAGCCCACTTTCCAATCCAGTTTGTATTTTGGTAGACTATGTACTTTAGTACAAAGGTTACTACTGCAACGTTTCAAGTCTCTATCTATTGCAGTTTTCTAGGTAGATAATAATAATCTGTTACTTTGTATAGGTTCCACGCCCACCCTTTCAATCCAGTCTGTGTTTCTCTACACAATGTATTCTAATATGGGGGTTACTGATGCAAAATTCCAAGGCGCTACCTTTTACAGTTCTCTAGATACAGGATAATAATATTATACTTTGTTTGGGGGGTACCACGCTCACTGTCCCAATTCAGCCTATGTTTTTTTAGAGCAAAAGCATGGATATGGGGGTTACTTGTACCACTTTCAAGAACATGATAATACATGATAATAATTTTTCACTTTGTATGGGAGGTACCACGCCTACTATTTCATTCAGTCTGTGTTTAGCTTGACTATGTATGTTAATATGGGGGTTACTGGTGCGAAATTCCAAGTTGCTGCTATTGCAGTTCTCTAGATACAGGATAATAATTTTTCACTTTGTATGGGAGGTATCTTTCTCTAAGCTATGAATGTTAATATAGAGGTTACTGGTGCAAAATTTCAAGGCTCTTCCTGTGACTGTTACCAAGCAACACGATGATAAGTATTTACTTTGTATGGGAGGTGCCACGCCCACATCGATTTTGCCAACCGTATGTCTAATAACCAACCGTATGTGAAAAAAGTCGGTTCACTGGTGTAGGCAGCTTTCCGACAAATCTACGACAAACATACAAACAAACACATTTTGTGCTTTATATACATACATATAGATTTAAAAAGTTATGCACCCATTTTTAAAGAAAAAAATTTACTTTGCGGGTATAATTATTTTCCTATTTACCTCTGCAAATAACGGAATAATTGCCTGAAAATAACTTTAACTCTTTAAAAATTGAATTCTACATTTGTAAACAAATTTAAAAATAAAAATTTCAGCCTCTTTTAAAGCCACCCACGTCAATGGCTTTTATCATTATAAATTATGCTATTAAAAAGCTCAACTTAAAAGTCGTATCTATAGCCATTGCATTGAATAAAAATTAATTCCGCTTTTAAAACTTTGAATAAAAATTGTGGTTTATATCAAAAATATGCCTCTACAATCTACAACAACAAAAAAACTCAACAACAACATAAAAATAAAATAATAAGAAGACAAAAATCTATCCGTTGCAGTTCCACACAAATCTACTCGTACTACTCTTATTCAGACATTGTAGTTTGCCAGCGAACTGGAAGAACAAGAAGAAAAAAACTACTATTTGTTTGCTTCGATTTTATTCCCTTTCTAGTACTCGTATCCAGTTAAGTTAAGTTTTCTTTTATTTTTTGAATGTCGTGTTCATCCAGCTTTTTTAACTAAATAGAACCGGGGAGGGTAGGGACTGGCAGGAGTCAGTCGTTCCATTGCCAATGTCATTTTTTTTTTTTTTTTGTTTCTGTTATCAAAAACACACAAAGCGAACGAACGACTACAAAGAATAATCGTTCGGCATAAAATAGTTCCAAAACGACTACTCTTAAGTAGATGGTGGTGCTAGGCTGTTGTTGAAGATGGTGATGACGATAATGATGTGAATGATAATGAACACTGCTTCGTTGTTCATGGCATTATGTAGTGGTATTTAATACTAGTGCTTTTTGTAGACATTTTAAGCCCAGTCTGCCTGATTTTTATTTTCATTTTAAATAATAAAAGAAATATCTCTTAGTCGTTCAGTTGGTCGTATGTTTCATTGATTGCTTAAGGTTTTTCATCTTTCGTTATGATGCCCTATAATAAAATATTTATATTTATTATTACAGTTGGTTGTAAATTTCTGGAAAGTATAAAATTAATCATTTTGAGCTGTGTTCACAGCCAGTACAAAAGATATTTATTATATGTGTAGGAGGAATATCGAAGCAGACCACTTCCATAATGGGTCCCCTTTTGACCCCCTTCTGTCGTCTATGAATACCGAAATGTAATTTACGGCAACCTATTTACCTTGAGTCACGTGCTACAACCAGCCTTTAATCTTGACTTTAGTGATTTCAGTATGCCGACTGCTAACTGTCGGCCTTCTTTCTCATCACACAGACTGACCAGTCCACCCCTTGCGAAGTTTCTTTGTTATTCTCTTTCGATATCCTCCCTTGGCCAGTGGCAACCGGAGTTCCCAAAGGGATTGACCTCTCCCCTCTAATGAGGCTTCCTTGTCCATCCCTATCGAAATATCCCGGTTCAACGCCAGAGGAGAAGCTTTAGAGATGAACCTATTCACCCCTTGCGAGGAATTCTTCCCTAGAAGATTATTGGAGAAAACGATGTCCACCCACATAGAGCTCCTTATGCGTGGGTAAGTATACATTGAAGCTGAAGGTCGACCGCTATCCAAGGTCAAGCACCCTCTTGATCACGCATCCCTAGCGTAGGCTGTTCCACCGTGGGTTAGAGGAGCTGTTTAACCACTAACTAGCCATTCAGTTTCTCGGCATAGCTACCAACCACCTTAACCTTAAAAGTGGATCAGTTTCCATTAATCTCCGAGTCTTTTAGTAGGTAACTAAATATTAAAACAGCCATAAAGTGAAAAAATATACTTGAGATAAACAAGTTTCGAGATTTATATTTTTCAAATAAAAAAATTTTTTCAATATTAGTTGATCGTAGGTTAGTTTTAGGTTAGGTTTAAAAGGGTTGTGCCAAAAATGGGACCTCCACTCGGAGACCCAGAGGGTTCATTGTGATTCCCTTCAGATAGCTAAACTAAAAAGGAATGAAAAACATTTGCGTTCTGCTACTACATCTTCCACGTTCCATGTGCGTTCCCACGACAATTGGATTTTCGCTCCGGAACGACCCGAGTATTACTCGGCCAAAGATTGTCAACTCAGCAACAGCTGTACCAACAGAAAGTTTTTTCCACAGGAAAGAACTTACGACAACAATATCTTCCAGTTTACACTGTTGAGCCCGTCATTCATTCGTTCGCATAGCCATCTAAGCCTTGCAATATAGGCCAGTGCACAAAATGAGATTTATTGTATCTGTAGGTAACACATCTACTGGTCAGTGATCACAACTCCAATGACTTTTAGAACTTTCCTGTCCAAACCCAGAAGCAGTTTAGTTTTTGGCTCGTCCAATCTTTACTAGCTTTCCAGGACTGCTTCCCCCCAACCAGTTAGCCTCTAATAGTGACTAATCAGTGACTTCAATGATTCTACTCTTTCTGAATTAAGCTCCTCCGAGACCAATTAAACCTTGAGTTGATGCCGTGTCCTTTGAAGGCTTTAAGCGCCGCACAGTGTGGCAGAATCAAAATATATTCTAAATAATTCAGCCATTTGTAAAGGCCTAGGCCGATTCATCCAAAATTTCATATGAGTATAGCACAGGAGTATCTAAGCTTAAGTTTTGATGGTTGGCATCATACACTTTCCAGGGGTGGCGCTATGTATTCTCAAAGCTGGGCACCTGCAAATTCTTTTAGAGTTTGGCATTTTTCAAATTTTAGTTGTACATGGTCTTGACGTGATATATTAATCTATAAATTACGTTTTAAAATTAGCGAATATAAGCAATTAAAAATTAAAACTTATAATTTTAGAATACCCTGGTCCAGTTTTTTTCAAAATAAGGAGTACAATTTTCAGCAAATTTTTATGATTTTTTTTTTTTCGTTGCGGTGTTGTAATCGGATGGACAGATAAAGACAGGTGATTTATGTTCCATTCTTTACTTTAACACGTCAAATTTAAAAAGTGACCTTCAACATCTCGGATGAAGCCGGAGCTATTTTGTATTCATAGTGGTTCTCAATGCTAATTTAAAATTCGTAACTTACAACGTTGTAAAGTACTCTAATTTTTTTCAAGTTTGACTGATTGTGTGGTAATAATTTAATTTTTTAATGATTAATTTTTTAATGATAATTTTCTTCTCTTTTAAAATGATATATCACTCATTTAGAGAAGTGTGTAATATGGTCATACTTCCATTAGTCTGACAGTAGGCCTAAATTTATAGGTGTATCCTTGAAACTGGGAAAAAAATCATGATGTTCCTAGAGCCCCTAGCTTATATAGTATAAGAATCAAAAAGAATTTAATCGAAATCAGCGCTTTCGAAAATCGATTTATTTCCGCTATGGCCTCTCAGTGCGCCGCTTGGATATCGACATATAGAGTAACCTCCCCCCCCCCCCACTTTAAACACATAAACTGACACCAAATCGGTGGCCGTTAAAATCGCCAGTAACTCTACCTGAAACACACTACATTCATCTGGGAGCCTGCGACATACTAGTTCCTACAACGTCAACTCCTACACCAGTGCCCAGATTTAACTTTAAACCATCCATAAAAACCACAAATCTGTCGTACAATTAACTAGATTCCAAACAATCACTCCTGTTTGGGATTACTACTAAAGGGTTCAGGCTTCGTTATCCTACACAATCGTACGATTTAATCAACTAAAAATCTGATAGAATTCTGTCCTACTTTAAAAATCGTTTAAAAAGGGCGTTGTAGATGCCACACTATCATACAAAACAAGTTTTTTCAACTCTGATCGCATGGAAAAACAATATTTTATGCATTGTTTCACAAGATTATCAAATCGTACGACTTGTCAAAAATTGTGTCACACACATACATTTTTAAGCCACACTATCATACTTTTTGAGCACACATGTATTTTTTGACAGATCGTACGACTGAGTATGATAGTGAATCATGGCCTTAAGTGACCATAAAGTCCTTTGACACAGGGGTTAATGGAAACGGTCAATTGTATCCGATCTCGTGTAGGATTTTTGTGTGACCTATATTACACGACCTCACCAACCCTGATTTATGAAGTCTGAGCAAACTTCTTGCTACCAAACCGACCACAAAGCCCTCAATGGGAAGTAGGTGCAGAATGATGTACATTCCTGCCTGCCGCTCATTGCACCTGTGATGCCAACAGAGGCACACCTCTGGACCTTGGCAAGAGTTTTTCCATGATCCTGCGTTCTCAATGCCTCCCACCAGACAGCACATCTATACGTAACGATGGTTGACAATTATATCACTCAGATACTTTCACCTGGCCCTCTTAAATCATTCTTTATAACAGATAGAAATACTTTTTTATATTTTATATAAAAATTTTCTTTTCCAAAAAAGGTGTTTAAAATTCGTTCCAACCGACTCACAGAGACATTATACTGGTGTCAGTTCTGTGTCGCAAACTTCCGTAATACTGGGTATTTGTGGATGTGTAAAGTATGTGTAAATGTAGATATGTGTAGACTGTTTACTCGTAAATGGTTTTATATGTTTGAATTTTATTTAATACTTTAATGCCTTGGCGTCTCCTTAATATGTTTATAGCAGTACAACTGCAGTTTTACAACGTATTGTTTTTATTCAAAAAATATTATTTTACTTCGTTGACTTTTTATATGTATGAACTAACGCTAGAAAAAAATTAAATAAAAGTCTAAAAGTGTGTATATAAGCAAAGGAATCGGAATTATAGTACTTTTTTTGTTGTTTTCGATTCAGTTTTCTCTTTCAATATTTTTTCTACAAATTGCATAAATTTAATTTTGCAAAATGTTGATAATAATATAATTTTTAGGGAAAATACAACTAAAAGAATCCATTCTCCTTTTTATCTACGTACGATTTACGTGCAAGTAGAACAACATCCCTCCTTCTTAGTCGAATTTAGGATGTTATGTGTTTTATTGTGTTTTAATTACACACTGTGTAATTTTTTAAGTCATGGAAAAATAACCATATACGGACAGCACTACGTCATAAAAGACCAAGAAAAAAAAAATACCCCTGTCTCCCAGTTTTGCCCAAAGTCCTCCAAGTTTTTTTATGGGCCCTCAAAGATGTGGGGCCTCGATGTCATTTTTGCAAAAAAATGATCACTTACTCAAGCTCATATTTTGCAAACCGTTTGAAATTTTGATATACTCTCTGAGGCAAAGTTGTAGCTCTTGTCATAAAGAACAAAAATTGTTAATATATAAAATCAAAAAAACTTCATCTTCAAGGTCAAAATCGCAAAAAACTTTAAAAAATTCAATTTTTTTTTACCTTTTTCCTCTGTTCAGGTCCATAGGTAGCAAACCGTTCAAAATTCAAGGAAACAATCAACTACAAAAATGAACCTAAGATCTCAATAAACAACTTTCTAGAACATATGAATTTCCTAGGAATGATTCTTAACACCGTTTAGGTAGCGTTTAGGTAGCCGCAAAAGTGAAAAATTTTCCGAATATTTTTTAATTTCATTTGTTTTTTCTTTACTTCAACATTGAGATACTAGGAAGTTCATATGTTCTAGAAAGTTGTTTATTGAGATCTTAGGTTTATTTTTGTAGTTGATTGTTTCCTTGAATTTTGAACGGTTTGCTACCTATGGACCTGAACAGGGGAAAAAAGGTAAAAAAAGACAAGAGCTAAACTTTGCCTCAGAGAGTATATCAAAATTCCAAACGGTTTGCAAAATATGAGCTTGAGTAAATGATCATTTTTTTGCAAAAATGACATCGGGGCCCCACATCTTTGAGGGCCCATAAAAAAAAACCTGGAGGACTTTGGGCAAAACTGGGAAACTGGGTCTTTTGTTGGTCTTTTATCACGTAGTGGTGTCCGTATATGGTTATTTTTTTCCGTGTTGCACTGTGTTATGTTTCACAACTTCTGCTTTTCGAGGACAGTGTGATAATTCCGTGACTTTTTGTACTTGAGTGCCTGGATAGACCTATTGGTAGCACGCTAGTCTATCAGTCTAGACTCTAGAGGTTGAGGGTTCGATTCCCGCCAAAGACTCTGGGTGTTTTCTGCAGACAATCAAAAAAATAAAAAAACTTCCAGCACATTAACGTTGAACTCAAAATTGCACCCGATATCTGTTATGTTTAATTGGACTAGTGTGGAATTTTGAGCAAACAAAAAAGTTATAAGTTTGTTTAGTCAGCCACGTAAGAAATCCATCGCCGAAACCCAAGAAAGGCTTGATAAATACTATGCCGGGGCTCTGGACTATCAATTTAAATAACTTACAATAAAAAGGGGTTTACTGAGTTCCATTATGGTAGTGGAAATGACGCAAAACGTTTAGGTTACCTAAAAGAGGTCGTCACGCCAGCAACAGTCAAATCAATGGAATGATATTGGACTATCAGAGAATGAAAGTGCGTGTGGTGGCTGAGGCTAAAGTCGTTTTCAGCATAAATATTCGGATACGAAAGAGCTATCAGCGAGATTAAGTCATGTTGAGACTCGACCCGTATAACCACATCAAAGGAGTATTTTGTGATGTTCAGCAGCAATCAGAACGAGTTTTTTGCCCTTTTGTAACTGTGGACGAAACTAGGATCCATCACAATGTACCAGAGACCAATAATTAATCAAAACAATGGGATTCTTCTGGTAACATGCACCAAAGAAGGTTAAGGTGAGTCTATCGACAAACAAGGTCATGTCCACAGTGTTTTTGGATGCCCGCGGTGCCCTGCACATCGATTATCTTGGATTTGGATCAAACGAAAGGGTCATCATTGAAAGAAACACCTTTTTTTAAGGGCATTGAGAAATATTAATTGGTTGGAAAAAAAAACTAAAAATTAAATTGCCTCGTACGTTTAACTTTTTTTAATGTTTGAATCGATAATATTCCAAAAACGGCTTATATTACACCCAACATTTTATTTTGGACCTTTGAAATTTTTTGGAGTTTAAAGAGGCAGTACTGGTTTAATTATTATTTGTTTAAAGATAGAGTTATTTAGTAGAAGTTTGCACTCTCAGCTAAGGGTAGAGTTTATTTGCACTATGGCATTATTTGCTTCTATGGTATGTGCTTTCGAGATTATTTTGGATTGACAATTTATCATGAATAGACTAACGCAGAAGAACTTTTGCTAATTGTTTAAATTTTTTTTTGAAAATCATGGTTCAATTTAATAAACTTCTCAGGCATTTTATGCTGCTCATATTCGTCCACCAAAGCGATTAACTCGAGAAACTATGGAGAGTTTTCGCAATATGTACGTTTATTTTTAGCGATTGTCGAAATAACATTACATCCAGAAAAACTCAGAGTTTGCTGGGTTTTATAAGCCGGTGGAATCATGGACACTTTTAAAATATCTTTAAAAAATTTACTGTTTATTCAAAAACCCAGAAGTTGTGATTTTTTTTTCGATATTTTCGAATGTTTAGTTTTTATTGAAATCTTGGTGAAAATGTTTTATATTTTGATGAAATTTCTATTGTTCTGTGAATTTCCCATTTTTTTTTAATCTAGAGTTTTTTTAAGCAACAACAATAACAACATAAAAAACTACAACAACTTGCGAAAAACGTAGGGAAAATAGTGGCCCTTGTTTTTTTTATCATATTTTTACCATTTATGGACTAATGTTGCCGAATTCCAATAGCTAAATTTTTGAACCTATATCTGATAAGAAGTTCACAAGTTATCAAAGATCCTGAGAAAATCAGTTTCAAATCGAACACGGAGGTACAAACTCCGTTTGTTGAAATTGATTGTCATCGCTTTTCACTTTTTCCAAGAAATCGATGTACAGTGGTCATATCTACGCACTTTAAAATTTTTACATCATTTTCGCTACTCTTTCGCCAAAAAAGTAAACTTTTATCACTCTTCTTTACTGAACATTTTTAACTTCTGAGTTGACTCTATTTAGCGGAACAAGTGTGATGAGTATACTTTATGGAGTCGGAAATTAATATTGAAGAGATTACAAAAGAAATAACAAACTTATGAATATATGTATACCTGTGCTATACGTTACAATTGTGGAACAAGATTAACGTGAGTACCTGCCTAGTTGCCCTAATCTCACGGTGGTCTTACAACCGAGTGAAATCTAAGCGTAGACTAGCGCCCCCATTGTGTAGTATAACAACACTTTACGACTGCCACCAATCGCAATTTGTGTGTGACACAGTCACAATGAGTAGCAATTTATATAATATGGCAAGCCTTATCCAAGGCAAGCCTAGATCCATATTATAGCCTCTTGCTTAGGGGTTTAGAGACTATCCAAACTCTGTCTGTTGAGAGTGCAACAGCACACTTGATCGACCTTGCACCTTACCTACATAAATCGATCTTAAACCACAACCATTACGTGTACCCCCGAAGGAGACCTCACCAATAACCGGTCACAGAGAGGATAGGCTCTCTGTGGGGCCACCGATTCCCGTGGTACCAGTCCTTTGGGCACTGGTCGGGCCTCGAAGAGGACCCGTATGTTTTAACACACAGACCTTTTCTTCCAGATTTAGGTTCTAGGAACCCTAGCGTCTGGTGCCCCTATTTTCCCCTAGTGAACGGCGTCAAGGCATTTGAGAATGTACTGCAATGACAATTGGAACCCCCAGTTAAGCTGGCAGCATCAAGAAACGTATCCGAATATTAGTTCTAAGAAAATTTATAGTTTTTTATTCAAACTAAAAGTTAGTGGAGTTCAGTGCTCAATGCAAAATGGAAATGCAAAAATGGAATTGCATAATATCGTAGCTTTTTTGTGAAATCCAACAACAAAATACAAATAATAAATAAATAAATTTGACTGATATAACGCATTTGCACTTTCTCAGACCATTTGCATCAAACGCTGAATACCGCTATTATATTAAAAAAAAAGAAAAATTTAATTCTTTAATAATCATTGCTCAGAATAGAAGGTTTCTCTTAATATTATGATACCTAAGCCAGGAAAAGATCACATAAAGGTAGACTCCTATAGTCTAATAAGTCTGCTGTCAAATATGTCAAAACTATTTGAAAAACTACTAATTACTAAGCTAAACCCAATTTTGAGGGACAAAGGATGTATTCCGAAGAATGTATTTGGAAGACAGCGCAGAACTATTGAACTATCGAGAAAAAAAAATATTATTCTGCGTTTTTCACAAACGTTTCTCAAGCGTTCGATAAAGTAAGGCAAGTTAAAGCAAAAACTGCCCACTAATTTTTATAAATTTTTAAAAGTTACTTAACTGATCGTAAGTTTTTACTTAAAGAAGGAAATTCTTAAACTCGCCTCAACCAAATAAAGCTGTAGTTCCCCAAGGAAGTATTTAAGGATCCGCTTTATATTTGCTGTATACATCCGATATGCCAACTAGCAGTGGAGTCCACAGATCAACATTTGCTGACGACACCGCTTTGCTAAGCATTTATGAAAGCCCCCAAGTAGCATCGAAATACTTACAAGACCAAATTTTTTATTTAAAATTTTGGGTAAAAAAATTAAAAATAAAAATTAATTAACAAAACTGCACTCACATAATTTTCACACTGCGTAGAGACTCATGCCCTACTATACAATTCAATAACCAGATCATACCTCAAAACTCAGGGTCAAATACCACTTAACCCGCTTAACCTGGAAAATTCATTCACATTGAAGCAAATTGACCCAAATGAAGCTAAAAGCAGTGCAAATACATTAGCTCATTGGCAGAAGCTCTGTCCTAAGTTGAGATTGCAAACTTTTACTTTATAATTTAATCCATTAACCACTATGGTGTTATGGCTCTCAGTTATGGGGTACCGCCTCAGCTTTTAATTAAAAAAATTAAAGGCTCCAAAAAAGGATTTTACGAGTAATTACAGCCCCACCCTGATATATAAAAAAAACTCCACAAAGGTCTAAACGTGCCACTAGTTAAGACACTAATAGCGAAACATGCAACAATATATTTGAAGTAGCTTGAAACGCATTCAAAAGCTGGCCCGCAACATCCTGGATGATCGTGGTAACGTTCGACTAAGAAGTAGAAATATTGCTTCTCTTGACCGAACATCACAAAGGTGACCAATTTAATTATAGCAACAACCGTGTCATCATACAGCTTTTTTGTCTAGCACTGCTTGGACTTGAGTATATATATTTTAATTATATTTTTATTTTTTTTTTACTTTCACTTTTAAGATTTTTGCACTTATTGTTAATTCATTCAAGGCGAATCTATTTTACTAGATGGCATCACGACGAAGTTAATTATTTTTTGCTTTACTTTTTTTTAAATTAAAAAAAAAAATAAATAAAATTGTATTTATTTAAAAAAAAATGTTTCAATATAAAAAAAAATACAAAATACTACCAGAAAAGGTAAGGAAGAAGAGTTTTTAGTTGTTGGATGTAATATTTTAAATAGTGCTTTTGGCCTCTGTCGTACATGTAACCAACAACAAAATGCATGTGGGTGTTTTTTGGTGTTGTATTTGTTGTCGCGACGATGCCACCTTATATAAATTCACCTTGGTTCATATAATTTAAAGATACCAAGGTATATTTATCTTACTAGGTAGTGTCGTCCGCCCATCTGATTTAGTAGTTCGACATGTCAAAAGTTGTATGTGTTCAGAAATTTTATAGTGTAAAAGTGAGAAAGCAATAAAACACATGCACGCCTTCTCAATTTTCTTCTATGTTTTTTCACATTTCGAACTACAAAGCAACAACAAAATGTCATGTTGTTCTTGTATTGCTGTATTTGTTTTAGGGACGCGACTACCTAGTAAAATAAATATACCTTGGAAGGTACAATACACAAATAAATTAATAATAAATAATTATTGCTTTTCTTTGTAATGTTTATTGCATTTTATTTTAATTTCTCTAATTTCAAAAATATATTAAAATATAAGGAAAAACTTAATACGAAAATAACTTAAATAAAAACTATTTCATTTAAATTTAAAAAAAAAAAACTCTGAAGATGTAAGACACATAAACTGATTTACTAGCTGAACTTTACTACCAACTTCAATGCATCGAACCATGATGAATGTTGACTCTCCTTCTCTAGTAAAACTGAACACATTGTTTTTTTTTTTATTCTTCCTTACTTTTCTGCCATACTCGCTCTATTATTTACCATAAACTAATAACTTTTGGATACAATGCCATACAATGTGGCTGGGATTGTGTTTCCTTTATGCAAACGTTGTTGAATTTTGTTTATTGTTTTGAAAATACCGAAACAATAATTCATTTATTGCACAAAAAAAAACAAAAATGAAAAAAAATGTTCTCTATTATTTGAAACTATGAATATGGAAATTTTTTTTCGGTGTCTACACTCGTCCTCACTTATTAAGGAACAAGGGTACTTGTCGAATCTACCGCAATTTATTTTCAAATAAACAACACTCGACGCAAATTGGATCAGAGCCAAAAAAAAATATCATAAAATGATTGAAGTTGTTTATGACATTCTTCGAAACATTTTTAATCTATTTTTCTTGAGGATTCCTTTTTTTCTATCAAAAGGAATTGTGCAACGTTTTTGTTGCCCGTGTTTGCCAAGAATTTTTTAAACAAGTGAGAGTTATGAGCAGTAGACAATTGTATACTTTTCAGTCTATGCTGGCTTAGGAATCATACAAAAATATCCACAATAAGTACATACATAGATACATAGATACATACATATATACATAGATACATACATAGATACATACATATATACATACATACATACATACATACATACATACATACATACATACATACATACATACATACATACATACATACATACATACATACATACATACATACATACATACATACATACATACATACATACATACATACATACATACATACATACATACATACATACATACATACATACATACATACATACATACATACATACATACATACATACATACATACATACATACATACATACATACACACATACATACATACATACATACATACATACATACATACATATATACATACATACATACATACATACATACATACATACATACATACATACATACATACATACATACATACATACATACATACATACATACATACATACATACATACATACATACATACATACATACATACATACATACAGACATACATACATACATACATACATACATACATACATACATACATACATACATTCATACATACATACATACATACATACATACATACATACATACATACATACATACACACATACATACATACATACATACATACATACATACATACATACATACATACATACATACATACATACATACATACATACATACATACATACATACATACATACATACATACATACATACATACATACATACATACATACATCCATACATACATACATACATACATACATACATACATACATACATACATACATACATACATACACACATACATAGATACATACATACATACATACATACATACATACATACATACATACATACATACATACATACATACATACATACATACATACATACATACATACATACATACATACATACATACATATTTTGATCTCTATAGAATCTTGCTATGAACCTGAAAAGCTTTTTTCAGTCAGAAGCTTGATATATAATAAAGGCTGCTTCAATTTGTAAGGGCCGATGTTGATTTTGAAAAAACACAATTTTTTTTAGGAAATCAATGTCATTTCTTTTTATTTTGATAATATTGGTATGGTTCAATTATGTATGGAACAAAATATCCACACCTCCATCCGATGCTCCAAATTTTCGATGACGCTGAGGCATAATTGAGGTTCTATGACGTTAGTGTGCGAATTATCTCACCCTTTAGCTCTTTAATTGTTGGTGGCTTATTGACGTACACCTTTTCTTTCAAATAACCCCAAAGAAAGAAGTCCAACGGTGTCAAATCACATGATCTTGGCGGCCAATTGACATCGCCACCTCGTGAGATAACACGACCATCGAATTTGTCGCGCAGAAGAGTCATTGTTTCGTTAGCTGTGTGGCAAGTGGAACCGTTCTGTTGAAACCACATATCGTCCACATCCATATCTTCCAATTCGGGCCATAAAAAGTTCGTTATCATCAAAAGTTCGTTATCATCATCTCACGATAGCGAACACCATTTTGGAAAAAATACGGCCCGATGATGCGGACAACGCATAAACCGCACCAAACAGTCACTCTATGTAAGTGCATTGGTTTTTCGATAATCACTCTTGAATTATCATTCGCCCAAATGCGGCAATTCTGCTGTATCTGACCATCGATTGTGTATTTTTCCATGGTTCAAATTGAGTTAGTCTGAAATTGAGAAATGTCAAATTAAATTCAGAAAAAAGCTTGACGTTATTAAGATATTTTAAAAGTAATAATAGACAAATTACATATATTCGGATCGAAATATTGATTTCATTTCGCCAAAACAGAAGAATGTAATTAAAAAACTCAGAGAAACTGGATCACCGTCCATTCGCAGCATGCATGATAAAAACGTTTAATAAATTTTAGAGCTTACAATGAATTACCCTGCAGAATCACTGGACCATTGTAGCCAGAATGGAGACACTACAGCAGTAGTCGGCAAACTTTTAGATTGTAAGATCACCTCTGATAAAATTTTTAGTCTAAAGATCGACCATCATTTTAAAATTATTTATTCTTATGATCAAAAAAAAAATATAAAAATTCAAATATTCATTTATTCATAAATGTGAATTAGAGACAAAAATTTAAGAATATGTTTTCGTGACGTCATTAGGACGCAGAAAGTGTCAATAATATTTTCGGAATGAGTGTAGAAACACAACAGACGACGGTAACGACATTTCAATACAAATTTGACATACGTAAGTTACCTTTCAAAGATAATGCCGCTGAGATAAAAATTATTTTATTTTTTTGTTGGTTTGAATTATTGTCTCATATTTTTTCTCTTACTCTCTCACATTATTGCCTTATATTTCCAAAAATAATTGTATTTTGTAAACATTTTAATTGACAATAACACACTGTGTAATTTTTTAAGTCATGTCAAAATAACTATATACGGACACCACTACGTCATAAAAGACCAAAAAAAAAGACTCCTGTCTCCCAGTTTTGCCCAAAGTCCTCCAGGTTTTGTTTATGGGCCCTCAAAGATGTGGGGCCTCGATGTCATTTTTGCAAAAAAATGATCATTTACTCAAGCTCATATTTTGCAAACCGTTTGAAATTTTGATATACTCTCTGAGGCAGAGTTGTAGCTCTTGTCATAAAGAACAAAAATTGTTAATATATAAAATAAAAAAAAACTTCATCTTCAAGGTCAAAATCGCAAAAAACTTTAAAAAATTCAATTTCTTTTACCTTTTTTCCCCTGTTCAGGTCCATAGGTAGCAAACCGTTCAAAATTCAAGGAAGCAATCAACTACTACAATGAACCTAAGATCTCAATAAACAACTTTCTAGAACATATGAACTTCCTAGAAATGATTCTTAACACCGTTTAGGTAGCGCTTAGGCAGCCGCAAAAGTGAAAAACTTTCTCACTTTTGCGGCTGCCTAAGCGCTACCGTGTTGCACTGTGTAATAGAAAACACACATTATTTAAAAAAGAAAATTTTGAAATAATAAAAATTCCAAAATAAAATATAAAAAATGGATACGATTAAAAAAAAATAATTAAAGAGGTAAAAATATCTACCGCTATACAATTAATAATCTTCAGATTCTTGGAAAAGATTCCAATGCCACGTAGTATGTACATGTTACATGTTCACTCAACGGTACTTAATATTATTTTCCATTCAATTATCTTAATCTCTATTAAATAATAAAAGTTTTAAACAAAATATGTAAAAGAACATATAACGGAAATTTAAATAAATATTAAAATGCCGTCAGCAAGTCGTCATTGTTTTGTATACTAATTCTCAGCAACGACAAATCGTTCCGTTACCGTCGTCTGTTTTGTTCCTACACTGACGTAATCTTGTTGTATATCATTCTTGCTAACATATAATGCATTAAACACGTAGACAACATCAGGCTACCGACTACAAACTGTTATGGGAAAACGATTATTTTTACGACATCATAGCTACATGGCTACACGACCACCGTTGTGGTTGTAGCCAACTTAGGCTAATTTCTATTTTTGTTGGCGCAATTTTATTTTATTCAACAGAAGAAAATGCCCCAAAATTAAAGATATATTTTTTTGGTTTTGATATGATAAAAGTTTTTTTTGTAAAAGTAATAATATTTTCATAGTTTTTATGTGTTTAGCTGTCGTCTTCAATATAATTTAGTAGCTGACTACACGGCGACTATTGTAGCCAACGTCATTTGTAGTCGTGTAGCAGTGTAGCCGCTGTCGTCTATGTGTTGAATGCATTAATGCTAAATAATCCACCGGGAAAGATTTACTTTTCAATGCCGTTTTTTTGGCTTGTGGCGTCTTTGGATCATAACACTTTAAAAAAAATCGTTAAGACAACCAAGTGGTTTTCTCTTTAATTAAGTGATATTAACGTGAAAGACATGTAGTTACAACAACATCCTGAGGCATGATCTACAGTTTGTGAAACAATTAATTAATGAAGTGATCAGAATTGGCCACCTAGATTATGTGATTTAACACCATTATCTCCCCTTCTATGAAGTAACTTGAAGTCAGAGGTCTGTCTTAACAACCCTAAATCCATTAATGTGTTAAAGAAATAGATTTACCAGTGCGTCACTTGGAATTGTAACAAAAATATTAATGGAAAATTTCGAAAAAACTGCATTGAGGTGGTATACTCGGTATGCCATTTTCTTTTCATCTAAATCTTATGTACATACATTTTGATACAGTCCTTATATAGGTTCAATTTGTTTATGTTCGAGAAAATTATGTTTTTGAAAAAAAAAGGAGAGATCGTTTTTGTATTCATTATGAAAAGTATTAAAGCCTTAAATTGTAATGCAGTCTCTTTTACAGCAGGCACATGACTTAGTCTGCCAAGGGTGTTAATTCAGATCTGCTTTCTGGCTAAGAGAAATATAGATATAACTGTGCGAATACAGTTATTTTTAACCGACTTCAAAACCGATTTTAAAATTATGCTTACAGATTGGTCCCGTTTTAACAGCAGTTTATTATTTTAAAAATTAAAGGGTGTCCCCATACAACATACATGTTTTTTTCGTGTATTAAGAACGCTAAAGGGCACAAATTTAAAATTTTAAAAAATTTCGTATCAGTATAGCTCCCACCAACTAAAAGGAAGAAAAAAATAAACTTAGAATTTAAAGGGTGTCCCCATAGGTGACGTAATTTGACCTTTATGGGGCTATCTTTTGAACCGTTAAAGACAAAACCTTGAAAGTTTGACAGAATATCGATTACTATGACTTTTTTAATAAAAAGGATAAATATTCAAAATTATAAATTAAAGGGTGATCCAATAGTTCATTAAATTTGATGTGTATGCCCATACTTTTGAACAGTTGTACACCGACCGTTAAATTTACAAAGAACCTGTATTATTAAGTCCGCTATAACAAAAAGTATAAAATTTGAATTTGGAAATAAAAGGGTGTCCCAATAGTTAATGTAATTTTATGTATGTGGCCAAACTTTTGAACCGTTATAGACAGAGAGCTGAAATTTACAAGGAACCTGTATTGCTAAGTCAGCTATAACAAGTATATAATTTGAATTTAGAAATTAAAGGGTGTTCCTATAATTGATGTAATTTGACCTATATGGCTCTATCTTTTGAACCGTTATAGGCAAACACTTGAAAATTATGTAGAATTTCTACTACTTTCTCTGGTATACTAGCAAGTATAAATATTTAGAATTATGAATTAAAGGGTGTCCCAATAGTTCTGTAAATTGTTGTATATGACTAAACCTTTGAGCCGTTATAGACACACAGTTGAAATTTACAAAAAATTCTTGTTTCCAAGTCCTCCATAACAATAGTTCTTTAATTTAAAATTGTAAACTAAAGGGTGTCCCAATAGGTGAAGTTATTTGATTTATGTTGCCCTATCGTTGAAACTGTTATAGACAGACATTTGATATTTACGCAGAACGTATATTACTATGTCCGCTATAGTAAAAAGTATAAAATTGGAAATCAAAGGGTGTACCTAAAGTTAATGATATTTGATCTATATGACCTTATCTTTTGAACACTTATAGATAAACATTTGAAATTTTAACAAAGCGAATATCACTACGTCTACAATAAAAAGTACCTAAAGGGTGTCCTCATAGCTGACGTAATTTAACTTATATCGACCAGTCTTTTTAACCGTTATAGATTGAGACTTGATATTGACATAGTGAGTGTATTGTTATGTCCGCTATAAGAATTATAAAATTGAAAATAAAAGGATTTCGCTATAGTTAATGAAATTGGATGTATGCCTTATCTTTTGAGCCGTTTTAGATAGACAACTCAAATCTATACAAAATGTGTATTACTATGGTCGCTTTTACATAATTATAAAAATTTATAATTAAATGGTGTCCCCATAAAAGACGGATGTTGGTGAAAATAGCTTAACTTTTGAACAGTAATAAGGAAACGCTTGAATTTCACATAGTCTTTATTTCTTTTCCTGCTAATTTTTGTGCATTTTGTTTATCTTTTATTTGGTTTACATCTAATTCTTACAGATTACTTCTTACATTTTCAGTTTAGAAGTGGTACCCAACTATCTGTTTTGAAGTCGGTTTTTTTGCAAGAATTATTAACTAATAAACTACAATTTTTTTGTAACGGGTTGAGCGGCCAAAATACTTTAATTTACTTACAAATGATCTATAGGAATATACCAAAAAGTGTGAAATTCGGGAGACCATATTCTGCTAGCTTGCAAAAGTGACTACATAATGGGTGATTTTTTTGAGGTTAGGATTTTCATGCATTAGTATTTAACAGATCACGTGAGATTTTAGACATGGTGCCAAAGAGAAAGATGCTCAGTATGCTTTGACATTTCATCATGAATAGACTTACTAACGAGCAACGCTTGCAAATCATTGAATTTTATTACCAAAATCAGTGTTCGGTTCGAAATGTGTTTTATCGACAAATTTTGTTCAGCGATGAGGCTCATTTCTGGTTGAATGGCTACGTAAATAAGCAAAATTGCCGCATTTGGAGTGAAGAGCAACCAGAAGCCGTTCAAGAACTGCCCATACATCCCGAAAAATGCACTGTTTGGTGTGGTTTGTACGCTGGTGGAATCATTGGACCGTATTTTTTCAAAGATGCTGTTGGACGCAACGTTACGGTGAATGGCGATCGCTATCGTTCGATGCTAACAAACTTTTTGTTGCCAAAAATGGAACAACTGAACTTGGTTGACATGTGGTTTCAACAAGATGGCGCTACATGCCACACAGCTCGCGATTCTATGGCCATTTTGAGGGAAAACTTCGGAGAACAATTCATCTCAAGAAATGGACCGGTAAGTTGGCCACCAAGATCATGCGATTTGACGCCTTTAGACTATTTTTTGTGGGGCTACGTCAAGTCTAAAGTCTACAGAAATAAGCCAGCAACTATTCCAGCTTTGGAAGACAACATTTCCGAAGAAATTCGGGCTATTCCGGCCGAAATGCTCGAAAAAGTTGCCCAAAATTGGACTTTCCGAATGGACCACCTAAGACGCAGCCGCGGTCAACATTTAAATGAAATTATCTTCAAAAAGTAAATGTCATGGACCAATCTAACGTTTCAAATAAAGAACCGATGAGATTTTGCAAATTTTATGCGTTTTTTTAAAAAAAAAAGTTCTCAAGCTCTTAAAAAATCACTCGTTATAATACGAAGCAATAATAAATGAACATAAGATAATTTTGGGAGAACTTGTATTTGGCTAACCTACCATCTATGGTGCGAACATTGATCAAGCTCTCGAAGTGTAGTTCCAGTGGCTTGCATGTTTGTACGTTAATTTTTTTATGATCTTATCGTACACGCATACATACAGTGGGGAGCAGAGGTGAGTACATGTTTGTATTTCTTCTATTGCTAGGTGCATCAAAATAGTAATAACGAAGCGATTTTCAATTTTCTTTTTTGTGTTCTTTTCTATTTAATTCTTAACAAAACTGATCTTAAAAGAATATAAGAAACAATAAACAATGAAAGAAAATTGAATAACAACAAAATAACTCGTATGTACTCAGTTAAGCTCATAATTGTTCTCAACAAAATTAGTAGAATAATTTCAAATTTACCGTTATTTTATATTTCATCAATTCTGCATCACAAAGACAGCCCAATGGCTGTTGATGACTGCAAGAGCGTAACATGATCAGATGAGTCCAAATTAAACCTATTTCAGTCTGATGGTAAACAGTATTACTGGCGAGATAATTTAACGACGCCATATTATGCAAATGGTCAAGCACGTCGGAGGTAACATCATAGAGTGGGGATGTTTTACATGGTGGCATGTTGGTCCATTGCATCATGAGAAAGGAAGACTATTTAAACATATTGCATTGCGATATGAGCACATATCAGCAGGTTAGAGATCCGATGCACACCCGAAAAATCATTGAGGAATATCTGACTTGGAAAAATTTTTAATTGACGCCGTGGCATCCGGAAAGTCTCGACCTGAATCCAGTTGCAAATTTGTGGTCTATTGTAAAAGGACGATCGGAAAAATATCGAAAAGTTGTATTATCGCAAAAGGCGGAAAGGTTAATCCCTCAGGAAACTCCGGTCTTAACTGGCCTAAGGAAGAATTCACAAGGGATGGACAGGAACGCTTCGCAAGGGGTGAACGGATTAATCTTTAAGGGCTCTCCATCGCGTTGAAGCGAGATGCTTCGATACTGATGAAAAAGGAAGCCACGTTAGAGGTGGAGAGGTTAATCCTTTAGGAGTTCCGGTTGTCACTGGCCAATGGGGGTTATTGGATGAGAATGACAAAGAAACCTCGTAAGTGGTGCACGGGTCAATCTGTGAAGATACTCCTGGGGCTATGGAGGTGAATACGGATGAGCTGGACGCACCTGACCGAATGGGCTTAGGTAAATCCTTTTCGGAAGTATGCACCTCATAGTGCTGGAATGTGCTCTAAAACTTACAGATGAGCCTCGGTTAACGAGGTAACATGGATGTGGGTTAAGGGACACATAGGCACAGCTGGGAATAAAGCAGCAGACCAACTAGCAAAAGGGGGATCTGCTCTAAATTTCTCTGGACCAGAATCCAGAGTAGAGCTGGGTAATGGCATAATGCGAGCTAAAGTCCTACAATGGGTGGACTAATTAAACCTGAAAAGGTGATGGGAGACCACTACGTGGAGGCAGGCTCGAATAGTGCTCAAAGAGCCCATGGACAGGAAGGCCAGCAAGGTACTTGGATATAATAGAAGTACTTTAAGCTGGATAACTGCATTAATGATAGGTCATGGAAACTTCAAGTATCATCTAGCCAATATGAAAATCGAAGAAGATGATACTTGCAGACTGTGCCTGGAGGAGGCTGAGACGGCAGCTGTAGCACGTGACTCTAAAAATGTAATGTTGCCGTAATTACATTTCAGTTGTCTATAATCATAGGGGACGGAAGAGGGTAGAAACGGGATCCGTTAAGAAAGTAGTCTGCTTCGTTATTCCCCCTACATTAAAACAGAAAAAAATAGAAAGTACTAAAAATACAATATATTTTAAATGTTACCAGAAAGTGCAAAATTGAGAACATAAGAGCTATTTTTGTTTTATTTCGATTTTTCTTTGAATATGTAGTTTTTAGGGTTCCGTACACAAAGTGTAAAAAGGTAACCCCATTGTTTTCGCTACAATGTCTGTCCGTCTGTCAGCGCCTTTTATCTCTGAAACCGTAATAGGTAGACTCTTGAAATTTTCACAGATGATGTATAGCTGTTGCGGCTATAGCAACAAATACTAAACCTTATAGAGTGTTCAGATAGAGAGGTGTTATTCACGAATATGTGTTTATTTCTTGAACTGTAGGAGGCATAGACTCAAGATTTAAAAACAGTAATTAAAACTTAGTTCGCTATATAAACAAGTATAAAAAAATAAACCCAAAAATTAAAGGGTGGTGTGATTTGCATGTATAAGGCCTAAGTTTTGAACCATAATAGGTAGACTCTTGAAATTTTCACAGAAGGTGTATAACTCTGGCCACTATAGTAATAAATACTAAAACTTATCGGGTGTTCCGAAAGTGAGGTGTTATTTGCCTTTATGTCCTTATTTCTTTAACTATAGGAGGCAAGCACTTAAAGTTTGCAGACAATAATTAACTCTATATTCGCTTTCTATTAAATTAAACCTTAAAATTGAAGGCTGTTCCCAGAGTGACGTGCTTTGAGTGTATATCGCCTAACGAACGATAATAAGTAGACTCTTGAAGTTTTTACAGGAGTTTTATTACTATGGAAACTATAACAAATAATAAAAATTAAAGGGTGCTCCGACAGAGATTTTTACTTAAATAGCCTTTTGAACCGTAATAGGTAGACTCTTGAAATGTTTACAGCAGATGTTGTACTTTGGCCGTTGTAACAATTACAAATCTCTAAAAGGTGTTCCATCAGTGACATGTTTTTCACGTATATTGCCTTATTTTTTGAACCACAATAGGTAGGCCTGATATTTTAATAGAAAGTGTATTACCATGAGTTATATGTATGTATGTAACTAACACTTAATTACTGTACTTCCTTTTATATAACTTGTTATTACTCCTTTACTTATGTACTTGTATAAATTATTTCTTTTCGATTGTTTTAATTCTTTGTGATATCTGTTTCTAATTTTTGTAATATTGATTTAATCAACTTCGATTCGAAAACTTAATCAAATTATTTTTATGTTTTCCTTGATTTGATGTTTTATTATTGAATAAAATTTTAAAAATTAACTCAACAAATAATAATAAATATATTTTTGATAAATTAAAATAAAGAAGTTTAACTTACTAAAAAGTTAACTTAAAACAAACAATTTTAGTGGCGCAGTCGGTTCACGAACCAATTTAACTTTAAAAGGAAGTTTGATAAAGTGAACGCCTATATACGATGATTGAAGCAGCTTAAAAATCAAGAAGAAGAGTTTTAGAAACAAGATAATTTCAAGATACTTATCAAGATATTAGAAAATAATCAAGATAATCTTGAAGATAATTTTCAATATAGTTTTCAAGGAAATTTTCAAGATAACTCTCAACATTGAAAGTGAAAGCTGAAAAAGAATAAAGAACAAACAACATAAGACAAGATATTCAACTTTTTAGAGGAACTACAAGTTAGCAGCCGCAAAATAATTAACAATATCATTAACAACAACAATGGCTTTCAACACTTTTAATCTTTTGGATGGTATTTCAGAATTTGATGGCAAAACAGAAGACTTGGAGATGTTTATAAAACATGTTGAAGAAATCCGTAAGCATGTTGATTCCAATTTATTAACTTTATTTGATTTAAGAGTTAGGAATAAGATAATTTCGCAGGCTAATATAACACTTATAAATAATAATAATCCAATTAACTGGGATGAGGTTAAGGTAGTATTAAGAATTAATTTTAACATCTCGGATAGTACAGAATCTATTGTAAATAAAATTAAAACAGCAGAATTTAGAAATGACATTAGTGAATTTTTTGAATATATGTTAAAACTTTTAACAAAATTAAATCTGAAGACCAGTGTAGATAGATTAAATGACCAATGGTATAATTGTAAAAATAATGAATCAATGGTTTTAAAAATTTTTATATCCAAATTGCCTAACGAACCCAAATTAATTTTATATTCGAGAAATCCATATACTCTGTTAAAAGCAAAAGAAATTTTGATTGAAACTGAGTATTTTTACTCAAAAAAATTCAAGTATTTTGGATTTAATAACACTATCACAAATAAAAAAGTAAACAAAAATTTTAAGGAATCGGGTAATATTTCTCAATTTAATTATAAACCTAATAAATATCAATATGTTCAAAATAGAAATATTTCAGATCATAATGATAATAATAATAACCAAAATAATTCAACTCAAAATAGACCAAATACTTTTAGAAATTTTGAAAGTAATAAGTACAATTTTGCCAATTCCCAATACCAGCAAAACAATTCTGGGAATTTTCAAAATCCAACTTCGTCGAGAAACTATAGTAACACTGATTTTAATAATAGAAATAATTCAGGACAATCCCAACAAAGTACAAATAGCTCAAATAGAATGGAAGTTGAAAATATCCAAGTTTCAAATTTTCAATCGCAGGCCGAAGAACTTTACCCTGTATAATAGTAAAAACAAGAACTGTTCCTATTAAGTTATTAATTGATTCAGGGTCAGGTACTTCATTAGTGAGAAGAAATTTATTTCATAAATCTTTTAGAACAGAGATTGAAACTCCAATTACACTTAACACTATTTGCTCTAAAACTACAGCATCGACAAAAATAACAATACCACTATTTAAAGAATTTAATACACCTAATATAAAAATTGAAATGCTAGAGACAGAATTATTAAGTGATTTTGACGGAATTTTAGGTTGTAACATACTTAAGCCTTTAGGAGCAAAAATTGATCTAAAAGAAAATTTATTAATAACTGCAAATGCAAAAATACCATTAGTTTACGAAAACTCATTTGAAAAATACAATGAGGATGATATTTTATACTTTAACTCAATAGCAATAGATATAAATTTTAATAAACCGAAATTAGAATTTTTAAATGAAAAACTTAGAACGCAAAACTTAACTAGTGAAGAAATTAACGAATTGGAAAAATTAGTAAAAAATTTTGAAAATATATTTTACATAGAAGGTGAAAATTTGTCAAGTATAGTTAAATATAGACATAAGATACCAACTATTAATGAAATCCCAATATATTCAAAAACTTATCGATTCCCAGAAATTTACAAAGAAGAAGTGAAAATGCAGATAAATGAAATGTTACAGTCAGGAATCATAACTAAGTCATGTAGTCCATATAAAGCACCTATTTGGGTTGTACCCAAAAAAATGGATAACTCCGGAAAACAAAAGTTTAGAGTTGTGATAGACTATAGAAAATTAAATAATATGACTATAGAAGACAAATTTCCTATCCCTAATATGGAAGATTTATTTTCGAAACTTGGAAACTCGTTATATTTTAGTACTATTGATTTAGCTAAAGGGTTTCATCAAATACCTTTATCACCTGAAGACAGACATAAGACAGCATTTTCGACTTCCACTGGACACTACGAATTTACAAGAATGCCTTTTGGTTTAAAAAATGCTCCGGCATCATTTCAAAGAATGATGAATGAAGTGCTGCACGATTATGTTAACAATATATGCGTAGTTTATTTAGATGACATATTAGTATTTTCATCTTCTCTCCAAGAACATATTTTATCATTAACTAAAATTTTTCAAAGATTATCTGAATATAACATGAAAGTCCAAGTAGACAAATGCAACTTTTTTAGGCGGGAATCAGAATATCTAGGACATATTATAACACCTGAGGGAATAAAACCAAATCCAGACAAAATTGAGTCAATTCAAAAGATTTCTATACCAAAAACTATTAAAGAAATAAGATCTTTTCTAGGCTTAACTGGTTTCTACAGGAAATTTATTAAAGATTACAGCCAAATAGCATTGCCAATGATTTCTTATCTTAAAAAAGGTTCACATATAAATGTGGATAATACAAATTACATTAATTCATTTCACAAATTAAAATTAATTTTATGTTCTACTCCAGTTTTGGCTTATCCAAATTTCGATAAAGTATTTGTTTTGACCACAGATGCTAGTAATGAGGCTTTAGGTGCAGTTTTATCTCAAAATGGGCATCCAATCGCTTTTTCTTCTAGAACCTTAAACCAACACGAACGTAATTATAGCACAATTGAAAAAGAATTGTTGGCTATTGTATGGTCAGTAAAATATTTTAGACCTTATTTGTTTGGAAGAAAATTTAAAATACAGACCGATCATCGACCACTTGTATGGTTAAATTCATTAAAAGAGCCTAATATGAAATTACAAAGGTGGAAAATACAATTAAACGAATATAATTTTGACATTGAATATATTAAGGGAAAAACCAATCAAGTTGCAGATTATCTTAGCCGTTTAAACGTAAATTGTTTAGAACAAAATGACCAACAAATACCCTCAGATAAAGCAACAATACATAGCGGAAAAGAAAACTTAAACGATCATATTTTTATTTCAGATTCACCAGTGAATATATTTAAAAATCAACTTATAGTGAATTTAGGAAAAAATTATAAATATGAAAAGAAAATTTTATATCAAAAGAAAATTAGACATATTATTACAATTAAAGAGTATTTTGAGGAAAAGATATTGAAATTTTTAAAACAAATTCTTCCAATAAAAGGAACTATAGCAATTTTTTGTGAAAATTTTGAAATATTTAAAAAATTTCAACAAACTATAGTACATTACTTTTCAAATACAATAGAAATGAAATTTTTAAAATGCACTAAGTTAGTAAAGGATGTTTTTGATGAAGAAAACCTTTTAGAAATAATAGAAAAATTCCACAATGATAAGAATCATAGAGGAATAGAAGAAACATATTTAGAGTTAAAAGATAAAATATATTTTCCAAAATTACGGAAAGAAATTCATAAATTTATTAATAACTGTGTTATATGTAATATGTGTAAATTTGACAGACGACCAATAAAAACAAAGTTATGTGTTACAGAAACTCCTGTTCAATCTAATGAAATAATTCATATTGATATATGGTTTCTTAACAAGAAAACAACTTTTTTAACATGTATTGACAAACTATCCAAACATGTTTCAGTACATTACTTAAGCGACAAAAATTCATTGACTATTGTTGAAAAATTAAGAGAAAGATTTGCTATTTTGGGAAAACCAAAAAAGATTATTGCGGACAATGAATTTAATACAGCTTATATAAGAAACTTTTTACATCATGAAGAAATAGATTTTCATTTCACTGCCCCGAATACTCATACTGGTAACGCAGACATAGAACGGTTTCACCTTACACTAAATGAACATATTAGACTACACAAGTTGAATCAAAATCACAAGGATTTTGATGATAAAGCACTTGTCTTAAAATCCGTTCAAATATACAATGATTCGATACATAGTACAACAGGTTATAAACCAAATGATTTACTTCATAATAAAGTAGACAAATCTATTTGGCATATGTTGCATAATAAAATTCATGGCAATAAAATTAAAAAAATTAGAAATATAAATGAAAAAAGAAAAGATTGTCATAATTTTAATGAAAGAGAATTTGTTAAGAATCTAGGATTCCATAACCTGAAGCAAAAACCAAAATACATAATAAAACAAGTCAAAGAAAAAAATAAAACAAATTTCTTAGATGAAAAAGGTTGTAAAAGAGATAGGCAATTGGTTAAAAGAATTTTTAAGTACCAAAATGAAATACCAGACGTTAAATTTGAAAGAAAAATAACTGGAAGAAATTATTCTAAATAAAAAATATTTTATGCTGTTTACTTTTATATTTGAATCTTTTTATTGAATGTTTTTATTTTTTATACAATTAGTAATATAAAAAAATGTATTTATGTATCTAACTTTAAAACCTAAACTTGTTCATATAACCACATTCCAGGAGTAATGTGTAATCAAATGGTGGGGGAGTTATATGTATGTATGTAACTAACACTTAATTACTGTACTTCCTTTTATATAACTTGTTATTACTCCTTTACTTATGTACTTGTATAAATTATTTCTTTTCGATTGTTTTAATTCTTTGTGATATCTGTTTCTAATTTTTGTAATATTGATTTAATCAACTTCGATTCGAAAACTTAATCAAATTATTTTTATGTTTTCCTTGATTTGATGTTTTATTATTGAATAAAATTTTAAAAATTAACTCAACAAATAATAATAAATATATTTTTGATAAATTAAAATAAAGAAGTTTAACTTACTAAAAAGTTAACTTAAAACAAACAATTTTAGTCATGGCCGTTATAACAACAATTCCTAAAATTTAAAGGGTGTTCCAATAGCGATGTAATATTCACGAATATGACTTTGATTTTAAAAAGAAAAGGGTGCCCCATAAGACTGAAAAAATTAACAACTTGAGTTTTTAAAGACGTACTAAACATAGTACGGAACCCTACGTGTGTGAGACTAACTCGCACTTGACTGATATATTTGATTTGTTTTAAAAATATTATTGTTAACAACTGAATAATAAATAAAATAAGAATTATTATTACTATTTTTATGCGCCTACAAATTCAGAAAACACAAACATGTACTCACCTCTACTCACCACTGTACATTCAAGCAAGAATTAAGAAAAAAGAAATAAGAAATAAGACAATGTGCAATATTACCAATTGTGTGACAGAAAATTATGTTCTTGTAATGTCAAAAGTGGTAAAATCTGTTATCCTATTTATAAACCACAGTGAAGTTACGTTGAAAGCGAATAGAGTCGACTTTAATGCTCGTAAGACTCAACGTTGTATGCTAACGCACCGGCGCACATAGGGGTATTTTGGCAATCTAGCAGGACATTACTTTTTTTAGTTTATATTAGCTCTAAAAATGTACTGAGTGCCCCTAGGTTAATGAAACTTCGCAGAAAAATCTGTTATGGCCATAGGCTGTTAAAGTTTTAAAATAGGGAAAAACGGACCAAGGAGAAAAATGTTCCCCTTGGAAAAACTAATCCTACCTCTGAAAAATGCAAGTTTTTTTTAAATTTTCCCGTCTTTTTGTTTAGAAATTACAACTTTTAAGGTCAAAGAATCTTCAAAAACCTAAAGTTGGACTCAAGAGATTCTTAAATGCCATTTTTAGCCCCACCCCCTTTTGTGGGCGGTGAAATAAAAAATTATCTGAAAAAATAATGCAATTATTAAAAGAAATAGATTACATACTTCTTAAACCATAAAAATTTATTTTTATGGGCAGGGGGAGGTATTCCTTCCACTGCCTAACCAATCCCCGCCTCCCAAGAATATTATTAAAAAAATATTTTTGTAATTTGTTACTTAATAGTATTTTATTTATCGGAAAATAATTAATTTATTCATAGTAATAACTAATTTATGATTGTAACGATAAATTTTATTTAAAATTAAAACAATTAATTTATTAAAACAACTTGTCCTTATGATGAGTGCCATGGTTCTTCTTCGTCTGATTCTTCAAAGACCTCTTCCGAATCTGAATTCTTTTCAGCGTTAAGTACAGGTGGAAGCATGAAAGAAATTGCTTCTTTCGTAAAAGGTAATCCCTTTTCTTGGAGTGGGTCTAGTAAAGAGTGGGTCAGAACTTAGCAAAAGCCTATGAATAATATCTATGTTACACTGAACCCTTGAAAACTCTCTAGCAAAATTCTGCCTGTAAAGCCGGAAATGTTTGTTTCGTGCCTCAGACGCTTCTTCTGATAACAGCCCAATAGGCAACAATGCCTCACTCATAACAGTTGCACCTTGTATTAAAATCTTGTGCATTGTAGGTGGTCATAAGATGCCACTCATATAAAGAAAAGTCAAGTTTTGCTGTATCTAAGCAATAATCGGCAATCTCGTGCATTTGGATTTTGTGACCACTTTATATTACTTAAGTAATAACCTTAAATTGGTATATGAAATCAAACTCAAGTCCAGTTACATATTTCTGCAGCTAATTCAGGATTGTAAAAAAAATCTTCTGCTAGTGTTACCATCGTTGGTGTTTTCAAATTCAGCTTTCGGTACACATACTATTAGCCCTAATTCACTTCTAAATTTTTCTTGGATATTTTTTTTCCCTAGCGTTAACAATGGCTTTGTCCACATCAGATTTTATTTGCCATTTTTCCACTGTCAGTTTATATGACAGGTGTAATATGCTCTCAAATAGGCGAATATTTGGCGTGTAAAGTAGATAGTCCGAATGAAAGGGCATCTATGTACGTCTATATCTCTTTTGATATTTAAATTGTTTTTTTTAGGTAATATTAGTGTTAGATGTAATGATTTAAATAAAAAACATCTACCTTCAGTTATTAAAAACCAACAAATTTTATGAATATACAAGGGTTTCTTACTCGTATTTACCTATCCAAGATAAGAAAAACATAAAAAGGTAAAATTTTCAAAAATCGCAAAAAAATGGCGCAAAACCGCACGACGTTTTTTTACAGTTTTAAAGTAGAGATCGTAAATTTTGTAGTGATATATAACATTTTTAGGATCGCGATGGAGATCACTCTTAAAAAGCTTTTCACTTTTCACCTTTTTTTAATTTGGAAAGAAATTTTTTATCATTAAAAATATAAAAAAAAAAATTTTCTAAAAATTAACATAAGTAGATATTAATAAAGCCTTTCACAGAAAAAAAAATCAATACAAAATCTTTATTCGTTTAGCCACCAAAAAATATATTGCAAACCTCTCAAAATCGTTTAAAGTCAATAAAAACGTATGCGGTTTACTCAACTTTCCTGATTTTAACAGTGTCTCAAAACGAAAAATCTCAAGCAAATACCTTGAAAATGCACTATACGATGCAGTTATCCGTCAAGCTGCGTACTTGCATTTTTACATTTCTCAAAATTAATTTTTTGGCCAATGTATCGCACAATGCATTACAGAGAAAATTCGTTTTTTAGCCGTAGGTCTACCCTGTCAACTACAATGTTGGAAAATTCAAATCTAATGTCCACAAACAGTACTCCCTCTATCCTCCTTCCCATAACCTAATTTCCTAGTTCTGGCACAATGCTTTGCATGAGTAGGGGTCATCCGCTGAATGCTGGTCCGAAATAAAGAAAAAAAAAAAAAAGTATTGAATGAGTCAGCGGAGTATCACGGTACTTTTGTATATCAAATAGTAACAAAAAAGTACAATGGTATCAACTTTGCATCCTTGGTATCCCTAAAAATAACCAAAAACCCATTGATATTGTGCTTTATGATCAACAGTAAACAAAGTTTTTTTTTTTTCTTATTTAATTCTTCTTCCAAGCAGTAGCAGTTTTAGGAGCGATCATGTGAGAATAATAAATAAATCTGTACACACATACATATACAATTTCTTATGAACGTTCGCGTATCAAATGAAAAACGAAAATATTCTAGTTGTTTGTTCTGCTTTTTTATTTTCTTTGAAAATACATAACCATCGTTTAGCATTTTTGTTTTTATTTGAAACTCACAAGCTCTTTCGAGATTATTTTAGAACAAAACAAAACTTTTCAAGTTTTTAATTGTGCCCTGTGTCTCACCCTTTCATTCCTAGAGATCATGTTTTTATTTACTTAAATATTTCATTTTTTCTTGTTTTTTTTCTATTCGCGTTTGTATGAGTGCTGGGATTTGAGGTACAATTGTAAATAATTTGGTACAATCGACACATCGTTGGTACACTTCATTCTTCTCTGGTACAATTTCATATAAAATTTATTCGATAAATTTTTCGATAAATAAATATTTTTTTACTCTTTCTTAGTAAAATAAACATTTCTAATTGCATAGTTCTTCAACCCTGTATAAACATAACTAAATTGCAACATTCTTGAATTATGTTCAGGACTTTTATTATTTACATTGATAACCCTTTTATGTATAGGAATGTATTGGCCGATATATTTTCAGCTTATTTATTATGGGAAATTGTAAGGTGTATTTTTCTAATTAGATGATTCTAATTATTCTTGCAAATAACTCCAGTGACTTTGGTGGAGCATCAAAAGCAGTTCACTTGCTGGCCTTGTGCCTATGAAATAATATTAGTAACTATTTGGGCAAAATAGAAATTTGACAAATCATGGCCAAATCATTATTCTAAAATATGTACCTTAAAATTAAAGTTTTAATTTGTCCTATTTTAATGTATGTACGAGTATATTAATTTTTTTTTTTTACTTGATGCCACATTTTGGTACAATTCATACTGATTTGGTACAATTTTATCATTGTGGCGGTACAGTTTAAACATTGTCAGATCCCAACACTGCATTGTATTGCTATTAAAAAGATCGAGAAAGAAAATCCACAAAGAACGAAAAAACAAGTGTTTCGTGCCCTTAAATGAGGCTGGTTTTGTTGGTGGTTTGCATGATCTGTATCGCAACGCTTCGCATCTTCAAACTTGTATCGCATCTATTGTTTGGTCTTGAGGATCTTTCATCTTTGTTTTCTTGTTTTCATTCGATTTTTTTTTTTTTTTTGTCGTAAAAAGTGCATGGTGATTTTATTGTATTGTTTGTTGTTGGCTTTTAATCGCATTTCTGCTGTTTTGTGTCTACTATTTTTATCAACCTTTTGAATTATTTTGTTCTTGACATTCTTCAATGTTGTTTCTGGTTGCTTCTATTGTGTGATGTTTATTACATTAATCTCATACATTTAAAAGAATAATTTGTATGAATTTTTATGAAAAATCCTTTAGTAAATAGAATAGACTAGATTCATATAGGTAATAATCAATCAAGGATACAGTTTTATCTCCCCAATGCACAATGTCAGATTTTGCCACTTTAGGTGAAGTAAATTAAATTTTTTTATGTTTTTATACCGTTCACCACAGGTGAAAATGGTATGTAGGTATGTACCTACATATACGTTTTTCATTCCATGTGTTATTTTCTACAATATTCATTTCCGACCCCATAAAGCATACATACATATATATTCTGGAACCGTCTGTCCGTATAACGTTGTAATGTCATTTGTCAAGGAACCAGACGAGATACAGAAGATTTAAGCCCACCAATCTGCCAGGCATAGTTTCCAAAATTATAGGATTGCAATTCAGCAAAAACGGACGATTATATTCGATGCTGCATCCAAAAAATCACGCCCACCTTTTTTACGTTATATTTTTCTGTTGTAATGAAACTTAATGCGACTAGTAGATCGCAAGGAGATCTGTATACATGATCTGGTGAGATCAATAACCCCCTGCAAGAGGCTATTTTTTGGTTTAATTTTAGGCTGGTAAGGTTTTTCGGCCTTGATTTGTATTAAAGGCCTTTTTAGAAAGCAATATACATATATAGAGGTAGCCAATAGACCCAGAGGGTGCCCGCTGGTAACCAGGAGCACTTAAAAGGCCCATTAAGGGAGGTAAATATGCTAAAAAAAAATTTAAGGATTTTTTTCCTTTAGTCTGACTATTCTAACGCAATATAGATTGCAGAAAGCTCATAACTACTAGAAAAAATGTAAAAAAGAATTTTCTAAAAAATTGCTAAAAAAAATTTAAAAAAAATGTTTAAAAAAATTGTCCAAAAATATTTATTTACAAAAAATGTTTATAAAAAAAATGTTAAATAAAAATTTACAAACAAAAAAAAGTTACTAAAATATTAAAAAAAAATTATAAAAAATTTTCAAACAAAATTTTAAAAAATTTAAAAAAATGTTAACAAAAATTTAAAAAAAAAAACATTTAAAAAAAATTTGTATAGGTATAAACCAATTTATAGTTCTTAGATGCTCTCAACGTACGTCAAAAGTTGCCCAACTTTTGTACTTTGCGTTGACGGAGTCGTATTGATTGTGACTACACTCATTAGAAAACCTGTATTTCAACTTTATTGTAGTTGAAAAAGACGATGTACATATAACGTATGACGCGCCCCGGCCTTTAAGCTGGTAACTGGAACCAGAACTGGACAATCCAGGCCTTACCATGCCGTCTGGCAACTCCATCTTACGTACATACATATTTCGTTAATTAACCAACATTCTTTCAAACTCTGTGTTATTTTTTTATCTCCTGTCATTTTTGTCCTTCAAATATTTTAGCACGATTTTTGTTGTTGTTTTGAATTCTTTAAATGTTTTATTTTGATTCCATTCTTTTCTAAGAATAACTTTGGCAGAAGCAAACGCAAGAAAAACAATAGCAATAATATCAACAAAATTAAAAACAAGAAGAACAAGAAGAAAAATGAAGGAACATGAAGGAAAACCAAACATCAACAACATTGATGGGTTGGAGTCATTCTATGCTCTAAAATCACAACACAAGAACAATACTTTTTCATAAGAATAAGAAAACCCTTTTGGAGGCCGATATATGTATGTATGTACATGCATATGTATGTACATACATATGTATGTGTATACATAAACACATAGACGAGATGGATTTTTACCTCCTCACCTAGTGATAAAAAGCCGGAGTATGAAGGCCTTCTGAAAGTCCTCATTACTCACTCCTTATTTAGGAGGCACAAGGCCTTCTATTCGCATTCCATACTCATATTTTTTTTACACAGCTTGTCATTACGGAGCAGTTCTAAAAGGTCTTCCAAAAATTTTCTGCTAGATGTCCTTTCATTCAATGTCTTTTGGAATGCTTTTCGTAGTAAAAACTAAGAAGTAGGTGTGCGTACTAGATCTTTTGAAGGAATGTCTTCTTGGGAAGACACAGTCGTATGGAGAGAGACTACATGCCTTATAGACAATGTTGCCAGATTAGCTGATTTCTGTGCATTTTCTGATTTTTATTCGTAAAATTAGCTAGGTTAGATTTGCCGCTTTTCTTTCTCAAGCTGCTGATTTTATGAAATGACTGTGTTTAAATCACACTCTCTTTTGTTAATCTTCGTCTTCACTTCATTTCGTTTAATAAAAATTTTTTCGACGTTGAACTTTACTTGCAACAATTTAATTAAATTCCAAGATTATTAGAAATAAAATATAGGAACGTATTGTATCCCTGCCAATCTCGAAGGCGTTGTAAACTGTTTAGTGTACCTGTACGAACCATCAAAGATTTATTTTGCATTAGTGGAAAATGTAGAAGATACAACTAAAATAATATCAGGCAATTTGAATTAAGATATTCAAACAATTGACTCAGAATTTTGAGAGCATAATTCATTTTGAGAGCATAAACCAAAATGACACTAGTACCTTGCTAAGCTTTTGTACAAATTTTAAAAAACTTATTCATTCAAGGATTTTATTTCTAAAATTGTTCGCTTTATATTTCTGTTCTACCACATGCGTCCTCTAATGTGGGACAAGTTTTTAGCGAAGATAGTCTTAATAAAACTAAACACGAAGTCAATTTCAGCAGTTCTATATAGTAAAGACTTAATAAAATTAAATTAAATATACAGATGAAATTTAAAGTCAAGCTTAAGTTCGTTTTAATAAATAGATATAAAAATAAAACGAACTTAAGCTTGACTTCAAATTTCATCTCTGTGTAAAATAAATAGTTCGACTAATAAAGTTTCAAATATTCAATTAAATATAAATATAAACAATTTTTTTGTAATGCTCCAATCGAGGTACTCGATGCTAGTAATATTGAAAAAAATATTACGGCCGTAATATTTTAAAAAAAAATATAATATAATAAATAAATATAACATTCTTGCAAAAAAAAACCGACTTCAAAACAGATAGAAGGGCACAAATTCTAAACTAAAAATGTAAGAAGTAATCTGTAAGAATTAGATTTGAATCAAATAAAAGATGCGCCAAACTTAGAGGGAAAAATGAAGACAATTTGAATGTCAAGCCTCTCCTCTTTTCATCAGCATCCGTCTTTTATAGGGGCACCATTCAAGCCTCTGTCTACGGTTTCACAGATAGGGGCACACAGATCAAATAACATCACATATTCGGACACCCTTTAATTTACAATGTTAAATTAAAGACCTGTTGTTATACGGGACTTGGCCAGAAAGATTCTTTGTAAATTTCAACTATCTGTCTATAACGGTTAAAAAGTTTAGCCATATATATCAAACTACATGAACTATTGGGACACCCTTTACATTATAATTCCAATTATTTACACTTGTTATCATACCAGAGATAGTAGTGGACATTCTGCCTAATTTTCAAGTGTTTGTGTTTAACGGTTCAAAAGATACGGCCATATAGATCAAATTACATAATTTATGGGGACACCCTTTAATTTCTAAATTCAAATTGTATACTTGCTATAGTGGACTTTGCAATACAGGCTCCTTGTAAATTCCAGCTGTCTGTCTCTAACAGTTGAAAAGTTTGGTCACTCACATAGAATTACATTAACTATTGAGACACCCTTTTAGTTCCAAATTCAAATTTTATACTTTTTGTTATAGCTTACTTAGCACTACAGGTTCTTTGTAAATTTCAGCGGTCTGTGTACAACTGTTCAAAAGTATGGCCATATACATCAAATTAAATGAACTATTGGAGCACCCTTTAATTTAAAATTTTGAATATTTATACATTTTATTATAGCGGTCATAGTAATCGACATTCTGTCAAATTTTCAAGGTTTTGTCTATAACGGTTCAAAAGATAGACCCAAATAGGTCAAATTATGTCACCTATGAGGACACCCTTTAAATTTTAAATTTATTTTTTTATTCATTTCTGCTGTTGAGAGCTATAGCGACACGCAATTTTTTAAAATTTTAATTTGGTGCCCTTTGCGGTTCTTAATACACGTAAAAAACATGTATGTTGTATGGGGACACCCTTTAATTTTTAATATAATGAACTGTTTTTAAAATGGGACCAACCTGAAATCATAACCTTTCAAATAAAGGAAGAAATTTTAAAATCGGTTCAGAAATGGGTAAGTTCTGCGGTTACATACATAAAAAAAGCAACATTCAGACGAATAGATAACCTCCTTCTTTTTTGAAGTCGGTTAAAAACATGTGATGACCTCAAATAATGTATTTATGTTAAGACTAAACATACTTATGTATATTTTTCTGTTGATTAATAATAAATGATTCTGAACGTTTATTGTACCAGTTTATTTTACATGATTTTGTAATAATATTCTTAAAAAAATTATAAAAACCTCATATTTATGTGTTTTGTTATTTTACCAGATTTTTTAGCCCACTTTTGAAGATTTTATTGGGAAATTTTCTGGCAACACTGGTTCTAGAAGGCCTAAAGTGGGAAGGCCTTTTTAATTTTACCACTGGGCACTTGCGCACAAAAGCCAAACTACAAGGAATTCAATTAAAAAATTACATAATACGTGTGTACATATGTACATATGTATGTGTTTAGGTTAAACGTAACAACAAGAGCTATTTCTACATAAAAAAATTAAAATGGGAGATGCCAGGATTTAGTTGGAATGACGGAGAAATAGTTAAAGAGGGAGCAATATGTTGGTTCGAAAATTAAAGAACAAAACAACACAACAAACTCTACTCAAGAAATCAGGCTATTGTGTCATTAAAGAATATTGCGATTTATTTATCGTCTCTTTTATTAGTGTTGTTTTTTTTCTATTTAAGTGTTTTTATTTTTATTTTTCGAGGTACCTACATACATACTCGTACATACAGTGTAGTTGTATTTAAAACTTATCCAGTGGATGCGTACCTATAATGCCACTATTTTTGTGAGCGATCTACAGGTCATACCGTTCGAAATATTAAAATGAAATTCGATATGTGCCTTTGGTGGGTACATATGTATATAGAGATGAAGAGCTGTATAGTTTTTGAGCATAATCGGGAAGGGGCAAGGGGTGGTTTACATGACACCCCTTTTTAGTTGATGAAAAATGATTGAACTATAAAAAAATTTAAAATTTTCTCCTTAATAATCCCCTTCGTATTGAGGCTACCTGATAAATGTGCTTTGTAACAAATCAAACGTTTCAATTTTTTCTGAAGTCAGACTTGTCGTAAAGATTTCGTTAAGACATTTCGGTAGTTTATCGGAAATCAGACTTGGCGTAACAAATTCGTTAAGATATTTTGGTTGTTTGTCTGAACAAATAAAAAAATTTGGAGCAGCCTACACTCAATTTTACCAGACCCAATGGAAACAGATATTTTTATGGATATATTACACAAAGAATATAAGTTCAAAGAATACCTATTCGAATAGAAAAATTAATTATTTTCGGTTTGGGGTGCCCTTTCCCGATTATGGCCAAAAGTAATACAGCTCTTCATCTCCATATACCAAAGGCACATACTGAATTTCATTTCGATATGTTGTACGGTATGGCCTGTATAGCGTTCACAAAATTTGGTATTAAGTAAACTACCCCTTACTCCCTCCCGATTATGCCCAAAATTTGTACAGCTCTTTATCTCCATATACCAAAGTCACATACTGAATTTCATTTTAATATGTCATACGGGATAACCTTTAGAGCGTTCACAAAATTTGGTGGTAAGGAAACTACCCCTTCATCTCCATATATCAAAGGCACATACTAAATTTCAATTTGATATGTCAAACGGTGTGACCTGTACAAACTTCACAAAAATAGTGGCATACACACCCAGGAGACCTCAAAACGTATAAATCCGTCGATAGATACTTTACCTTATACTACGTATGGTAAAGTAAAAATATAAAACTTTGATTGTACTCATTTGTGCAACTCACTGTACATACATATGTATGTATGTATGTATGTATGTATGTATGTATGTATGTATGTATGTATGTATGTATGTATGTATGTATGTATGTATGTACTTATGTAAGTATGTAAATAAAAACCAAAATGGTATTAAATAAATCAGTCAAGTGCGAGTTAGACTCACACACGTAGAGTTCCGTACTATGTTTAGTACAACTTTAAAAATTCAAGTTGTTTATTTTTTCTTGTCTTATGAAATTATAGTCGTAATCGCGAAAATTGCATCACTGTTGCAACACCCTTTAAATTTTAGTAATTGTTGTTATTGCAGCCATAGTAATACACTTTATATAAAAATATACAAGCGCCTAGCTATTGCGGTACAAAAAATAAGGCAATGTCACTGATGGAACACCCTTTAGAGATTTGTAATTGTTACAGCGGCCGAAGTATTACATCTGCTGTAAACATTTCGAGACTCTACCTATTACGGTTCAAAAAAGAAGGCTATTTACGTACAAATCATGTCTCTGTCGAACACCCTTTAATTTTGTTATTTGTTATAGCGGACATGTCAATTCTCTTTCTATGAATATATGAAGAGTCTACCTATTACTATTAACGAAATAAGTTGCTATACGTGAAAAACATGTCGCTGTCGAAAAACCCTTTAAATTTTTATTGTATTTATAGGGGTCATAGTAATACACCATTAGTAAAAATTTCAAGAGTCTATCTATTATGGTTAAAAAATTAGTCAATGTGCATGCAAATCACTTTAATTTTTACTCTTTGTTATACATAGTGGCCATAGTAATACACATCATTTAAAAACTTCAAGAGTCTACCTATTATCGTTCAAAACCTATGCCATATACATGAGACATAAAGGCAAATAACACGTCACTTTGGTAACACCCTATAAGTTTAAGTATTTGTTACTATAGTGGCCACAGTTATACACCTTCGGTGAAAATTTCAAGAGTCTCCCTATTATGGTTCCTTACACATGCAAATCACGCCACTATCGGAACACCCTTTAATTTTTAGGTTTATTTTTTTAGGCTTGGTTATAAAGCGAACTAAGTTTTAATTTCTGTTTGCATATTTTTAGTGTATTCCTCCTACAGTTCAAGAAATAAGCAGATATTCGTGAATAACACCTCTCTATCGGAACACCCTATAAGTTTTAGAATTTGCTACTATAGCGGCCACAGTTATACACCTTCGGCGAAAATTTCAAGACTCTACCTATTACGGTTCCAGAGATAAAAGGCGCTGACAGACGGACAGACGGCGAGACATTGTAGCTAAAACAATAGGGTTTCGTTTTTACTCTTTGGGTATGGAACCCTAATAAAAAAGAATTATCTATAATAAATACGAAAAAAAATTGTACATGCAAAATAGAAAATTGAAGTCGAATTGATTACGGTAAAGTATTGCATTGAATACCAAATCATTATACATATATACCTATTCATTTAACTTTCAGAGAACTATGAAAGTTCTAGCTTATACGGAGGTACTCACAGAATACATTCGTTGCAATTTCGTACCTACGTGTCGTTGCGATTTCTTACCTCCATATTGTTGCGATGTCGTTACTACTTATCTTTGCGATTTCATACCTACATATCGTTTCGGTTTCGTTCCTATATATCGTTGAGAAGTTTTGGTTTTTACTTTCAAAATTTTTTTGCACACCAAAATTTGAATTATTGTCGGCATACCTACTTACATACATATGCACATTGTCAAATGTAAACGCAGTGTAACTAACAAAAATACCTACATACGTTTGTACCTACCTATAATTTTTCAGGAGGAGCAAAAAAATATTGTAAAATGAAACTGTAATATAAAGGGTGGTTAAATTTGTAAGGACCGATGTTTATTTTGAATAAAAGACAAATTATTAAGGAAATTATTGTCATTTCTTTTTATTTTGATAATATTGGTATGGTTCAATTATATATGGAACAAAATATCGGTCAAGTGGCACACCTCCATCCGATGCTCCAAATTTCCGCTGACGCTGAGGCATAATTGAGGTTCTATGCCATTAATGTGCCGAATTATCTCATCCTTTAGCTTTTGAATTGTTGCTGGCTTATCGACGTACACCTTTTCAAATAACCCCAAAAGAAAGAAGTCCAACGGTGTCAAATCACATGATCTTGGCGGCCAATTGACATCGCCAACAAGTGAGATAACACGGCCATAGAATTTCTCGCGCAAAGAGCCAATGTTTCGTTAGCAGTGTGGCAAGTAGCACCGTCTTGTTGAAACCACATATCGTCCACATCCATATCTTTCAATTCGGGCCATAAAAAGTTCGTTATCATCTCACACTAGTGAACACCATTCACAGTAACTGCCTGACCGGCCTCATTTTGGAAAAATTTCGGCCCAATGATGCCACCAACGCATAAAGCGCACCAGTCTTTCTTTGTGGGTGCATTTGTTTTTCGACAATCACTCTTGGATTATCATTCGCCTAAATGCGGCAATTGTGCTTATTGACGAATCCACTGAGGTGAAAATGTGCCTCATCATTGCCATTTCTTGCCATCATTTTTTTTTAAAGAGAAGTAACAATCAGGCAATTAATGCCTATATTAAATGTGTTATCTCCTTCGGAAAGGGATAGGAGTAGATAAGACAGATTGATTGGTTGGTGTGATAGTAAAGCTTCTCATCTGGCAACACTGCAAGTGCACGTTATGATTATTTTTAGAACAGTATTGCAGCGCCTCTGGTGTTATTTAGGCGTAATTATTTTGAAGCTAGCATAGCCAATTTATAATTATTTTACTTCGCCGGCGATTTAGTGCTATGTATGTATGTGGTAATACTGGCGAAGGAGGGCGCTGTGAGAGAAATAAATAAAGAGAAATAAATACATATGTATGTAAGTATAAGAATAATTGATGTTGCCGCGGCTGAGTATTGTACTCGTGATCATTACTTAGTAGTCAACGTGCTAACCTCTTAAGCTACAGCACAATTGTGTATCTTTCTACATTTCATATTGAGTTAGTCTGAAATTGAGAAATTTCAAATTAAATGCAGACAAAAACTTGACGTTTAGGTGTGGTTCAGAATCAACATCGGCCCTTAAAATTTAACCACCCGATACTACAGGTACATACATATACTTACATAAGTATGTATATGTATACATGCGTCCCTTTGTTTTTGTTAAAAAAATTTAATTTTTGATAGCAGAGTGTAAATATTTGTCAAGACATGTAGTTTAATGGCAGTCACAATACCTAATAATTTAAAAATTTAATTTTGAACATTTTGTTAGTGACGCCTTTTTGCATTTTAGCTAACGATATACTTAATATGTCAATAGGTACATAAATATATATGTACATACATACATATGTATGTTTTTACATCATCTTCATCTATACAATAATGCTATGAAGAAAATAGATTATATGGAAGTACATACATATGTACATCCATATATTAGTACATATGTATGTACATACATATATGTATACATACAGATGTATTTATGTACATATTTTTCCATGTGTATGTACAGTTGCCCAATAAAGTCTACATACAACACGGATAACCCGATTTTTTTCATAAAAAAAAAGTTTTGTAAACTTAAGTTAAACAAATAATTTAATTTTTAAGATAAAAAAGATAATTAAACAAAAATTCTTTTATTGTTTTTTGGTTTAAGATAAAATTATTAAAAAAAAAACATAATTCAGTCTCAGACATAGCCCAAAAAAGTGTACATACAGATTATATCACACGTAGGTTTTTAAACTATTTATGAAAAAAACTTAAAACTAATATTTGGTTGGTCCACCTTTAGCATCTATTAGTGCTTGAATGCGTCTTGGCATTGAAGAAACCAATTTTTCGGTAATATCTGGACCTATTTTACTCCATTCGTCGATTAAGGCATTCTTTAGGTCTTCCCTGTTGGATATTTTGTTTTTTCGCACACGTCTGTCCAATTCATCCCATAAATTTTCAATAGGATTCATATCCGGTGATTGGGGAGGAGAGTGCAACTGTTTGGGGACATTGTAGAGAAGCCACTCCTTTACAATGTGAGATGTGTGTTTTGGATCGTTGTCCTGCTGGAAGATCCATTTGCCTGAAAGTCCCATTTTTATTGCGGAAGTCTTCAAATTAGCTTTCAATAAATTCAGATAAATATGACGATCCATTGTAGTATCGATAAACACCAGATTTCCTACTCCAGCAGCGGACATACATCCCCAAACCATTACAGATCCTCCCCCGTGTTTCACAGTTGGTAATAAATTTTGGATTGCCATCGCCGTGTTAGGTTTTCTCCATACTTTTTGTTTACCATCGTATCCAAATATATTAAATTTAGACTCATCACTAAAAATTACATTTTTCCAAAAATCAAATCCATCATTTTTATGTAGTTTTGCAAATTCAAAACGTTTTTTTAAATTGGCTTCGCTAATAAATGGTTTTTTTCTTGGAATACGACTGTGAAAACCGTTAGCTCTCAAAACATTGCGCACAGTTTCGGGATGAATACTTATTTGCTTACAAATTTCAAGATCTTTTGCGATATTCACAGCATTTATTTTTGGATTATTTGTTACAAGTCTGACAACATTCCGCTTTTCGCGCTCTGAAAGCTTAGATGGCCTTCCTGATCGGTATTTATTTTCCGTTGTATTTGTGATATTATAATTTTTTATAATAGTTTGCACTGTAGAACGGCTAATTCCCACAATATTAGCAATTTCTCCATATGATTTTTCCTGATTTCTCAATTTAACCACTAATTTTCTGATATCCTGAGAAATTTCTTTGCGTTTTTGTAAATTCTGCGACATTCTGAGGATAATAAACTACAAACTCACTTTAGTTGCTAAATTATTTTGATTTCTTTTATTACTGGTCAAAAAGTAAGTAAAAAACGAAATACCGTTACTTAGAGATGTGTTTTCTTCTTACTTTTAGAGATGTGTTTTTGGTGTATGTACACTTTTTTGGGCACTAATTTACAAGTACTTCCATTTTGGCACAATAAATGTGGACAGTTATCGTTGTTTTGTATCTCATTTTTAAATTTGACTAAATAATAGGACTTAACATAAAAAAATATGTTAAAACTTTAATAAATTTCGTTAAAATCACATTTATGGTGCTGTATGTAGACTTTATTGGGCAACTGTACATACATGTACAAGGAAAACGAAGCTGAAAGAACAGCATTTATTTCACTTTTATTTGCAAATTGCATTACGAAATTTTGTGTGCATGCAGCAACAGAACATGCAACGAAAAACAGGAGGAAAAGAAAGAAAGATTACATGCACTTTTTACGGACCATGAAAAAGTAAGATGCGAAGACATGCAACACTGCCCTCTAAATACTTCACAAATACAAACATGCACTTGCACAAACAACGCTCACTCATTCATTCCAATAGTGCAGAATTTAAGTTCAAAGGAAAAAAACTATTCTGCAAAAAGTATGTAAATAAAACACATAAACATCTGCAAAAGCTGGAACTTCCGATACGGTTGCCAGATCCGAAAAGTCTAGTACAGACGATTGACTATTGTTGGCTTCGTTTTGAAGATTTTATATAAATTTTAAACTTATTTTTAAATTTTTTTATTAATACATTTTTGGAATATTCTACTAAATTTGTATGATGATATTTAAAAAGAGAAAAAATGCTAACATATTTATATCCTGTGTTGGAGTACCTTGGTCCTTGGTCGAGCAGTAGGGGATTAGAAAATGTATCTATAGTTACTTAACGACTAGACTTTAATTTACACGTGAACAGGAAAAAGATAAACTGACCTACATAGGTATGAATATGCTTGTATCAGTATTTAGGTAATTATGTTTTCTTTTTGAAAATGAATACAATTTTTAAGACTTTAAAGGGTCTTTTTTTTAACTCTTGATTTGGTTAGCGGAATATAATTATTCATAAATTGCCAGGTTATACTCAATTACTGAAAGTTTGAGTGCATCTTTTCTAGTGAACGGGTTAAAACTACAGATAGATTTTGACGTCTTTTATAAATTCAACTGTGACTTATTCATATTTTCTAATAAATTTTGCAAATTAATTTTTGAAGTCAGGTTTAATTCTTTTTAAGTAGAAAGAATATTTTTCTCGTATTCCTTTATCTGACTTTGGTTGGTTAAATAGATGATGTTTACAACTTAACACAGCCATGGACGGATATAGGTATCCAGAAAATGAATTACATTCTTCTAGTGTCTAAAATAAAATTTTCCCATTTTTTAAATGAACTTAAGTATGACTTCAAAAATTAATTTGCGTGTTAAGAGAATAGTTCGACTAATAATTTAAATATTTGAAATATTTTACTATTAAACTAGTGTATTTTACCCGGCGTTGCCTGGGTCCACCCTTAATGATTAACCTTTTTCGGTTTTGTCCACCCTGTAGGTTCACTCTCAACAGAGGAGAAACAATTACAGTTTCGCGACAAAGCATTTGCATACATCTCAACAACAGCATCACACATCGGGTTCTACCAATCGAGGAGGTGATTAAGGAAACGCAAAGAAAAGATTAACACATGCATATGATAGAATGCAGGTGTATAGCAAGTGAAAAATTGAATGGTCAGCGCACAAATAAAATGACGATCGAAGCAACGACTGAAAAGATTCAGCTCAACATTCCAATTAGAAAGACCGAATGTCATACAGATACGACATTATGATACATGGTTTGGTAACTTTTCGAGAGACAACAAAAAATCATAATATGGAAAATTGAGGGCGTTTTGTTGATATTTGTATGGTAATATATAGGAAAATGTAAATGCCATATCTCCGGAACCACTGGGCCGATTTCGTGCAAGCTTCACACAAACCATCTATAGACCATCCCCAACATACCCTGAAATTTAAAATCGGTAGACCCGTTTCCGCAGTTAGTGGTGACATCAAAGTGTACACTTCTTTTTATATATATAGATAAAAGATTATGCAGTAAATAGAGTAATTAAAGAAAATATCAGTGACAATCATGCAAATCCTACTGAAAAAACAATTTTAAAAATTCTAAAAATGTGATTAATTATAAGTCGGGTAATAGCCCAACCTCAGTTGCGTTTACAGTTGCCGAAATTGTAATACGTATGGCAACTAAACGTTTTTAATTTTAGTTGCCAAAATGGCAACCATAAATTTGTGGTTGTTGCTGATTTTTTTCCACAGATTATAAAGTAAAAACTGCACTAAAACTGACAAGTGATTTACTTTTCATGTCTTTCCCCACAATTATTCGGACAACGTATTGGCCCCCTTCCTGTGTTGCTACCGTAATTCCAAACATAACATCTGCAATTAAACAAAAGAATAACTACGATACGAATAATATTCCGTATTTTTATACACACATTTTTATCAGTACCTTGTCAGTTTTTCAATTTTGATGAAAATGGTCGAAAAGTAGCTGCTGGTATGAAACTTGGTATATCAAAGGCTTCATGCTCCAGACACGGAGGGTTGTAAATTACAGGTGGATCTTTAGGTTTGGAATTATCTCCTTGGCTGGAATATGATAATAAACTTGCATTAAATTTACGAGTGTGTTTTGGAGCAGTTTTAGTTGTTTCTATTCTGCTTAAAAATATAAATTTTGAAGTCGGATCAAAAATAGGTAATTTAATTTGGCTCATGGCAACTTGTCATTATTAAACAAGTTGACGTTTAATTTCTCGTAGCTAAATTGATATCTACCATACTTCAGTGCGAGTATAACATAGTGAGAGCGAGTTCTAGAATAAGGTGCCATTTAAGATGTGTATACATATGTCAGAATTGTGACAAGTTTTATTGAATATTACGTATGTGAGATGTCAATGGATGATTTAGTGTCGTTTTTATAGTCTTAAGTTTAATTTAGACACGGAAATTTTATTGTGCATATTTTTTAGTTTAGGGTTTAGTTTTACGCTTGCTCAAGGCAAATTTATTTGAAATTGCTTTTAGTGTAATGGGTCGATTATGGATGGCAACCCAACCTCAGTTGTGTTGTCAGTTACCGAAATTGTATTACGTATGACAACTGGCAACTAAAAGTTCTTAATTTCAGTTGCAAAATTGGTAACTGATTTTTCAATGATTAGGCAAAAAAGCGGTAAATCTGAAGAAAACTAGGTTTATTTTTCATATAATATTGTATATTTAATAGTTTATATAAATATTTAAAACAAAATTTATATAATATACATACATACATATTTACATACATATGTATTTCTTTATGGTATAAACACAACTGTGAGGAACGACGAATTTCGCGCAGTACGACGAACTCGGCGACAAAAATTCGTTGCGTAAATTCGTCTACTTTAACACAATTAGGAAGTAAAAAAAGTTGTTTGTGTCATTTGTAATTATTGATAATTTATATTAAAAAATATGAACCAGAATATTTTGCGTTATGTAAAAATTGTTGAAATCATAAACATCATGTTCATGATTGTAGAGGCTTTTATTTTAGTACGGCAGCGCTTAAGAAGGATATAGTGGGTATGGCCTGTGAATACTGTTAGGAAAGACCTTGGTTTTCATACAATCGGAATCTTTGTAATTATCCAAAAAACGCAGAGACTCTATATACTTCCATTTTCTTGCTGGAATTGGTGCGCCACTACCGGAGGCAAGCTGAGTAGCTCGTTTATGACGTTTATAGGTGTCCCGAAGTCCTCGACATCGTTTTTTGCACGAATCACCTAAATATTGCAGTGGACGAAAATACCTACGTAAATACTAAAAATGCTAGCTTGGAACTTTTCTTATACTTACCTGATAACTTTAAAGAAGCACCAATACTTTGCCATATTTCTTCTTTTCTCTGGATTTTTTATATTCTTTACATCCCAGATTATACAAGCATTTATATTTTTAGCTCCTCGATAATTATATCACTGGTATCCATATTTATTTCTTTGAAAATTAGAATTTATCAATATGCATTAAATAATTATTTTAAAAATAAATTTTCGTTTTCATTTACCAGCTGAAAATGTGACCATATTTCAACAAAAAAACAACACGAAGTAAAGGGAAAAAATATTAACAAATAATTATTTAAAGCAAAATTATATAATTACGATTAATTTTCAATTTAATTATATGCCATAAATAAAAAAATTTCAATTATTGCAGTAAAAATCAACATTATTAAAAAACAAAGCATTAAAATATTTAAATTTAGTCGTCGTTCGTGGTCGTAAGAAATAGAAATAAACCTACCGCAGAGTTCGTTACGCACGGCGAATTTCGTCAACGCATTGATTGTGGGCATTTTCCTATACACAAGTGTATTTTATTTTTTTCGACGAATATTCGGAACGCAAATTCTTCGTTCGTCCCAGTTGTGTTTATAGCATTAAATTGAAGATTTAAAAACCGTAAAATAACACAACACTTCAGCAGCACTTTCAGCTTTTAATATAAAAAAAGGAAAACAATCGACACGTTTTCTGTTGGAAATAATAATTTTATTTATTGTATTTTTTTATTCACTTTTTTCAAAATACTTTTTTCTTCCTTATTTATTAAATTTATGAAAAACTTTTTGGTTATTTACATTTATTTTCAGTTGCTAGTGTGTCAAAATAGCATTATCGATAACTTTTTGGCAACTTAAAAATGTTGCCATGCGTAATACCAATTTATTTACCAGTTTCGTTGCCTTCTGACAACGCAACTAAAGTTCGGTTGCAATCCGTAATCGACCTATAAAATTCACAATCGAGTTGTGAATACAGAAATCAAGATTTTTGCAAGAAAACTTGCCATTTGTAATGGGCTATGTAAAGATTTTTAGTGAATAAGTCCTGGTATGGTAAAATTTAATAAAGAAATAAATAATAATTGTAAGCCGTATTTGTGTACAAAACTGAAACAATATACCTATAATGGCGACTTCACTTTTGCTTGTTTCTTAAGTTAAATTATTAAAATAACTTATTTTTTTTTAAATAAAAAATTAAAAACACATCGAAAAGTATTTAGATTATGTTTTTAAAATAGTGTTATTATATGTTGACACTTTTTAACAAATAAATTTAGTTTTAAGCTTTTTCGCATTAAAATTGCGATTTTATACGTAGCATTTGATCTGGTAACTATGGCTACCAACTATAAGACTGCTGCTTCAGCTTTGTTGCTTTCAACAGAATAATAATTCTAATGTGTTTCGCAAATACACAACTGGGATAAACAGATTCTGCACACACATGTGCCATGTTTTAACGCTATTATAATCAAACGACCGGCTTTTTATTTGTGTTTATTGTTTATTTTGCCGGCTGCGTTTTGTCTTGCTCATTCGTGCTTTCTCTCTGACTATATTGTGTTTGATTGCCATCGTTATTTGCTCTTTCTCTCTCTCTCTGTTTGCAGAATTCCATAAAACGTTTTGGTTGTTTTCAGTTGGATACTACTTTTTTTTCTTATTGGCGTTTATCAAACATGTTGAACATCGTTTGCCCGTTGTAGCAGAGACAAATAATCGCTGCTGCTGTTTTGTGTATACAGCTCAAGTTGGAGGGGAAGTTCCTTTTGAAGGTTGCGTCACACAAGAATGAAAGTGAATTTAGAAAATTTTCTGTCAATTAATTTATTCTCTATGTTGCGTTCATGAAAATATGCAATTTTTGGATTATGTTTTGTTGTCGTTGCAATCGAGAGGGTGGTAGTTTCGCAGTTAGCTGTTGTTTCTCTGCTGCTTGTTTTTTTGCTGTGTAGGGCTTTTATAGGTATATTTAGTTTATCACATTTTTTTCGTTTCAAAGTAGAATGGTGGGAGTACATACATACATATGTATGTATTTATTATGTGTTCGTTGTATTTATATTTGTTTGTGGGTTATTGGTTTAATTGACAATTTTATGTGATTTAGTTAGGCAGTTCATATACATACATAATTTTTATAAATTAATTAATTAAAGGTGCTTATTCTTTGTTACTGGCAAATTTATATGATAGAAATATTAATTAGAAAATACCTATAAAAAAGTTGTTAATCAATAAAAATTCTTTATAAAGATTACTGACCCATTCCAAATGGAAAATTAGTAGGGTTTCCTATGATATATGTATGTATCTAGAATCTATAGCTTAATTCGTTTTTAATAAACAAGGCATTCCTATTTAACCAGGTGACAGCACAAGGCGAAACTAATATTAAAGATACATTTTTTATATGGAATTTGACATTAATCATGTATGTAAGTGTGGTTAAATTTTAAGGGCCGATGTTAATTATCACACAAATTATTTAGGAAATTATTGTCATTTCTTTTTATTTTGATAATATTGGTAAGGTTCAATTATGTATGGATCAAAATATCGGCCAAATGACCGGCGCGACCTCGGCGGCACACCTCCATCCGCAGCTCCAAATTTTTGATGACGCTGAGGCATAATTGAGGTTCTATGCCGTTAATGTGCCGAATTATCTCATACTTTAGGTCTTGAATTGTTTCTGGCTTATCGACGTACACCTTTTCTTTCAAATAACCCCAAAGAAAGAAGTCCATCGGTGTCAAATCACATGATCTTGGCGGCCAATTGACATCGCCAGCACGTGAGATAACACGGCCATTAAATTTGTCGCGCAAAAGATACACAATCGAGCAATCTTTCCATGGTTCAAATTGGGTTAGTCTGAAATTGAGAAATTTCCAATTAAATGCAGAAAAACACTTAACGTTTAGGTGTGCTTCACATTCAATATCGGCCCTTAAAATTTAACCACCCGATATTTAAAAAAAAGGTAAAAATGGCCTTAAAAAAGTTGTAAAAAATATTTATTAATCAATAACTCTTAAACCAAGGCATATTCATTAGGTAACCTCACTACGAAGGGGAAATATTAAGGCGAACATTTTTAAATTTTTTCCATATAAAAAAAAGTTGGAAATGTTCGCCCTATATTTCCGCTCCGTAGGGAGGGGAACTGATTAATATACCTTGTCTTGTATGAAATGTATGTAATGTAGGGGGAATATCGAAGCAGACCACTTCCATAATGGGTCCGTTTTCAACTCCCTTCCGTCCTCTATGATTACAGGCAACCGAAATGTAATTTACGACAATGTAAGTAACATTGAGTCATGTGCTACAACCAGCACTTAATCTTGTCTTTAGTGATTTCAGACTGTCGACTGGTAACTGTCGGCCTTCTTTCTCATCACGCAGTCTCTAGTAATTGCTAGCATTTGTTCAAGGCTCAGGTCCCCCATGGCATCCACCAGTGGTCCTGAGTATTATGCTAGCCAGTGCTGGACATTCACACACAATGTGTGCTGCCGTCTCAGCTTCTTTCCTTTCCCCGTCTCCCCTTCTACCTCTGCCAATCACTTTTTGGCATGAGGTGTAGAGAGGTGCCTACTTCCGAAAAGGATTTGCCTAAGCCCACAGGGACAGGTGCGTTCAATTCATCCACATTTACCTCCATAGCCGCAGGAGTATCTTCATAGACTGACCAGTCCACTCCTTACGAGGTTTCTTTGTCATTCTATTTCGATATCCTCCCCTGGTCAGTGGCAACCGGAGTTCCTAAAGGGATTAACCTCTCCACCTCTAACGAGGCTTCCTTGTCCATCCCTATCGAAATATCCCGGTTCAACGCCATAGGAGAACCTTTAGATATTAACCTGTTCACCCCTTGCGAAGCGTTCCTGTCCATCCCTTCTGAATTCTTCCTAGGCCATTATTGGTGTAAACGTTGTCCACCTACACAGAGCTCCTTATGCATGGGTAAGTCTACATTGAAACTGGAGGTCGACTGGTATCCAGAGTTCGCATACTAACGACCCTCTTGACCATGCATCCCTGGCGTATGCTGTTCCACCGTGGATTGGCGTCTGGTGCCCCCATTTTCCCCGATAGCACTGCGTCAAAGCTTTGAGAATAAACCACAATGACAACAAGTGCCCCGGGGGAAATATACCTTGTCTTATATATTTTGTTTGATTTTGATTTGAAATAATCCCATACCAAGTTTTAAGACTTTTACTTTTAGAGTGCTTCACGTATATATATTTTCCTTATATAAAGGTACCTATCCCTGGATAAAATTCTAAAACTTATATAAAATTCTAAAAATTACTGTAAAGCTCTGTAAAAGCTGTTTAAAATATCCTGCTTTCCAAAACAAAAGGTGCCTTAAAGTATGCATATCGCTGGAATTGCTTACTTTCACTGCTTTTTCTCCACTTTCTCTTGGAAATAAGATATTTTTGCGGAAAAACCTATTCTATATTTAAATCAAGACACTAAGGTAGCTCCTCGCAATGTAAAATCCATCCAGTAGTTATTACGTGATGCGAACACACAGACAGGAAAAAAGTTACTGTTTTGTTATATGTATAAATTAAAGGCTTATTTCCTTAGAATTAGTTTATAAATAATGCTGCTGATTTTTGTTCATTACCATTATAATCAATAATGCTAATGCTTTTCAATGAAACAATTCCACTAGTAATTATTTATAGAAACAAAATCATTATCATTAACTAATGATTAATTAAATGATTTCAAAGCATTATCATAAACAGTCCGATTTTTTCGTTAAAAATAGAACGAACTTACAGTGGCCAATGTCAATCCTTGTAAGGCAGTCGTACAATAGCCCCGGGTTGTTAATTATCTCGCGTTATCAGCATTAGTTTTGCATTAGTGTCAATTACAATTTCGGAACATTTTATAGTATTAATTTGTTTTTTATTTATAGTCGTTAAATTACAACGATCATAAATTTGTTTTATAACGAGTGATTTTTTAAGAGCTTGAGAACTTTTTTTTTAAAAAAAACGCATAAAATTTTGACGTAGCCCCACAAAAAATAGTCTAAAGGCGTCAAATCGCATGATCTTGGTGGCCAACTTACCGGTCCATTTCTTGAGATGAATTGTTCTCCGAAGTTTTCCCTCAAAATGGCCATAGAATCGCGAGCTGTGTGGCATGTAGCGCCATCTTGTTGAAACCACATGTCAACCAAGTTCAGTTGTTCCATTTTTGGCAACAAAAAGTTTGTTAGCATCGAACGATAGCGATCGCCATTCACCGTAACGTTGCGTCCAACAGCATCTTTGAAAAAATATGGTCCAATGATTCCACCAGCGTACAAACCACACCAAACAGTGCATTTTTCGGGATGCATGGGCAGTTCTTGAACGGCTTCTGGTTGCTCTTCAGTCCAAATGCGGCAATTTTGCTTATTTACGTAGCCATTCAACCAGAAATGAGCCTCATCGCTGAACAAAATTTGTCACATTTGAACATTTCGAACCGAACACTGATTTTGGTAATAAAATTCAATGATTTGCAAGCGTTGCTCGTTAGTAAGTCTATTCATGATGAAATGTCAAAGCATACTGAGCATCTTTCTCTTTGGCACCATGTCTGAAATCTCACGTGATCTGTCAAATACTAATGCATGAAAATCCTAACCTCAAAAAAATCACCCATTACAAACGATTGTTGTTTCATCAATGATAATTAGTAATGATAGAATTGTAATTGCATAATTAGCATTTAGCATTTTAATTACTTACAATAATGCCAATGAAAAATCCCAAGTATGTCTGTAGTATTAAATGGTCCAAAACGTTTAGATGTTTGTTATATAATTTAAATTATCCGGTACACCGGTAACCTAGAAGGTGTTAGTCAAGGCAGGTAAACTCGAGTGCTCAGGTTACTATTTTTTGTCTCCATCTTAAAGTATCAAAATGTACTAACATTTTTTTATTTTGACAGCCTAAAATGATTTATACAAAAACAAAATGTACGTATTTTTATTACAGAGTTGTCGCCGCGACTCTATCTTGTTTATTGTGCCACGGTAGTAGTCTATCAGTCTGGGGGTAGTGGGTACGATTTCCTAGATGTTTCACTATAAAGAGTGAAAGTCTGTTACTATGCTCAATATTTCAGTTAAAATATAATTTGTATAATTTTATTGTAATTTAATAAATAAATAATCACACAAAATTTGCTTGGTAAACAATTTATATTTTAATAGTTAAGTTGTTAAATCAAGATGCTTGATTACTGACACATCCCATCCTAAAAGCTGTGTTAAGCTTGTTTTAACTCTTTATTCTTTTTAAGAACAAAATTTTTATTTATAAAAACTTCGCATAAGTCACAGTAGTTTTGTATTTAAAACAACTTAAATATAGATATTAATTAGCATATTTTGTTTTACAAACAACAAAAAATATGTATTTTCTAGAGAACAATAATTATTATTCACTTCACTAAAAAGTTTAAAACAAATACCTGGCAATTGCAAAAAGAATATTAATTTTAAATGTTTAAAATTCACAAACAAAAACTAATTGATGTTTTATTTATTTTGGCAAATTTGTTTAACAAAACGTGTGATATTCCAAAAAGGTAAGATTATGTATTAAATACTGGGTTGGCACATGTACTCTCCTATATTTTTTATACCTATAAAGAATGGAGTGAAAGATTCATGGAATGGGAATGAAATGATCATACATACGAGTAAATATATAATAAATATTTCAGAAAGAATTTATGAACTACACTATTCGAACATTAAACTCAATTGTAAAGTTTAAAATATTTCAAGCAAAAATATCAATATTTTGATACATATATTAATAGTTAGAAAAAATGTTTAAAATAAGGTAATCCAGTTTGGAACTAAGCATTTTTAGTGGACGGATTTCCTAAAAGGATTACCAACTTAATAATTTTAACAAGGCGTAAGACTAAAACAACAAATTTCTTCGATTTGATTACGTAATATATGTAGATTAGGTTAAGAAAGGTTGTGCCAGTAATGATACATCCTCTGGGAGACCCGGAGGCTCCATTGTGATTCCCTTCACCTAACTAAAACAAACTTAACCTTACCGATTCTACTCTGTCTACGTTAGTATCCTCCGAGCTCAATCTTGCGAGGTCGTCAGCGATTTCGTTGCCCACAATATTGCACAACATAATCCTGTACTTGTCCGCCAGCACATCGATAGTCTTGATTTGACACTGCGTCCTTTCAAGACTTTAATTTCCGTTTGGATGTTCGGTGGCATTTACAACCGCCATCACCTCTGCCTGGAACACACTACTTTCATCTAGCAGTCTTTACGACATGCGTGAACTACATAGTTCCCTCATCTTTGAACCATCTGTGAACACCACAACCCACTCGTTCCTTTTCGGGAATACAACTAAGGGTATCCTGCTGAAGTCAAACTCAATAGTTCATTTCATCAAATCAGTCTTGTCAAAAATACATTGTTTTATATCTGCTAGTAGAATGTCAAAGTTTTTTTTTGTTGTAGTTGTTGCCGTACTGCTCACACCCGGTATGAAATCGCCTTGGTAGAAACTCACATTATATGGGGTAAAATTAGTCAGTAGTATTGATGACAAAATCAATAGTGAATCAGTAGAGTTTTACTATCGATATTTCCTTCAGGATCATGGAGATATTGGAACCAGAGAAAAAAGTAAATTTTAGTTAATCTAGTCTAAACTTTTGGAACTTTCTGCTACTTTTTTCCACACTAGAATTACTGGAAAAGGGAGAAGACAACAAAAAAAAAAAAACTCAATTCAAACAAATACCTATTACAACTACATAGGTATGCTTGTATGTACATATATACCCAACCAGCAAAATATTCCGACATTGTCAGAATCAGACTATTCTGACAAATTTCTGACACATAGCTCGGACAGAAATCCGTACGAAAATAAGTACGGATTTCTGTCCGAGCTATGTGGTAGATTTCGTATTAACATGCCGGAAGAATTTATTTTTTTTTTTCTAAATATCAACATGTGTGATAGATATCTGAGTGAATTTATTTGTTCTAAATATCGACTTGTGTGTGATAGATATCTGAGTGATTTCTCAGCCACCAAACTATTCCGATATTGTCTAAATCAGACAATTCTGACTTTATTTTAAAATATTTCGTTCGAATTTCTTTTATTCGTGTCTGGAAAATTTGTTAGATTTCGTATAAATATGCCGAAATGATTTTATGTGTTCTAAATATCGACATGTCTGAGAGATATCTGAGTGATTTCGTACAGATATAAATTAATTGTTTTAATTTTTTTATTTTGGTTTTTTAATGAAAATATATTTTCACATTAAAAAAAACTGGTTGCGCTTTAAAATACTGTGAGGAATACACGCTGTGCTGTTCTCCTTCCATGCTTTCCACGATAGAAAATAATAATCCAAAATATTGTATTTTAGACAAAGAGATCTAATAAATAACTGCAGGCCACAACCTCAAATGTATAAAGGGAAATTTCAAAAAGAAGAATTTCATCAGACACTCTTTCAGAAATCAATACGAATGTCGGATGTTATAACAGAATTTTTCATGACTTTTTCTTTAGAATTCTGTTACATTTCTATCAGATGTATCGGGAAGAAACTTGAAAATTCTCATGACATGTTTTCCAGATTTCGTGTCAACCACTTCATATATTTATGGTTCAGAACTTTGGCAGAATTCGTATAGAATTCTGAGTTTTTTGTAGACGTTGCTGTCAGACATCTTACACGCCGTCTTGTCAAGTCATTGTCATTATGTCTGCACATGAACAAAACGTCGGCAGAATAGGGAACAACAATTTGACAATTTTCTTCAATGTGGAGAAATCGAATCAATGTGCGTGTTTCGACTTAACATAATTTTCTGTTTGTCGTCGATGTTGTTTGAATGCTTATTAGTGCTGGCAATTTCTGCTACTTTTAACTCAATACTTATCAATTGGGTACTCAATATTACTCAATACTTTTGTTTACATAATAGAAGAGCACTGTTAACCAGAATTTTAACGAAGACATTCAATTTTCTATTTAATTTGTTTCTAAAGCTATAACGCTAAAAGTATCGAGTAACTTTTTTTGAGTACTGAATACTCAAAAAATTCTTGCAAAAAAAAACCGACTACAAAACAAATATATGTGCATCAATTCTAAACTAAAAATTTCAAAGGAAGTAATCTGTAAGAAATAGTACTCAATTCAAATACTTCTATACTTGTTGCTCTAACTGACAAGTAATATACGTTCTGTACATGCAAATGTCTATCCATAACGACAAATTACGTCAGATATTAGGACACCCTTTATTTTTTTACAGTTATTATTACTGGCACAGTAATAAAAAGTAACGGTTCCAAAGATATGGCCATATAGCTTAAACAATATCACCTAGGGGACACCCTTTAATGTACAATTTTAAATTAAACACTTATTTTAAAGGACAGATTCTTTGTTAATTTCAAATGTTTGTCTAAAACGGTTCAAAAGTTTGGCCATATGCATCAATTTACATCAACTATTGAGACACCCTTTAAATTTTTAAATATTTATAAATGTTATTATACGGGACATAGAAGTGGAGATTGTGTCTATTTTTCAAGAGTTTGTCTATAACGGTTCAAAAGATAGGGCTAGATAGGTTAAATTATATCAATTATGGGGACACCCTTTAGTTTCCAAATTTAAATTGTATATTTGATGTTATAAAGGACTTAGATATACAGGTTCTTTGTAAATTTCAACCGTCTCTCTGTTACGGTTCAAAAGTTTGGCAATATACATCAAATTACATCAACTATTGGGACACCCTTTAACTTCTAATTATAAATATTTAATTTCTGATTATAAATATTTGACATTCTGTCCAATTTTCAAGTGATTGTCTACATTGGTTCAAATGGTTCATATATTTAAATTAACGTCACATATGGGGACACCCTTTAATTTTTAAGTTTATTTTTTTATTAATTTCTGTTATTGGCAGCTATAGTGATATGCAGTTTTTTAATACACGTAAAAAACACGTATGTTGTATGGGGACACCCTTTTTTCAAAATTCTGAACTTCTTTTAAAATGGGACCAATCTGTAAATTTTAAAATCGGTTCAGAAATGACTGAGTTCTGCGGGCACAAACATAAAAAAGCAACATTCAGACGAATTGATAACCTCCTTCTTTTTTTGAAGTCGGTTAAAAAAAATGATCAAAAACTCGGTAATCGACACCCACTACTCAATACTTTGCCAGCACTGAGGCTTATAGCAAATAGGATTTGCAAGCTTGATCAACAGATGGCGTTCTTTAAAAGTCAAACTTTCATGCTAAAAACGACATTTGCTGGCAGACATGGTTGTGCAAACAAATGTTTTAACAATGCTGTTTGCTTCTAATAGCAAAACATCACCAGATTTATCGCGAGAATTAAGTTGGCAACACCGCAGAAATCGTATAATTTTGTCTGAATTTATAAGTCAAATATAAATGAATATTAAAGAAATAACATTTTTTTTGATAGTTTAGTAATGTTTGGAAATAGTGTTGTAACATAGAGCATTTTGTAAAAAATTTAACAATTACTAGCAGTGCCCACACACGTTGTGTCGTCCTGACAATATTTTGTTCGATTTTGCTTTAAAAGTAATCCACATCAAGTTTAAAGACTCTTACGTATTTACTTTATACAAAAGGTACCCATCCCTGGATACAATTTTAATATTTATATAAAATTCCAAAAATTATTCTAAAGCTCTGTAAAAAAACGGCAGGAAATAAGTTACTCATTATTTTAAAACAGCGCCTTAAAGTAGGCAGTACCTTAAAGTCGGTAAAAAAAAAATCGGCGTACTTTCATAGCTTTTTCTCCACTTTCTCTTGGAAATAAAATATTTTTGAAAATATCTTGGAACCAAGATACTAAGGTACCCTCTCACAAAATTTTGTTAAAATCCATCCAGGATTTTTTACGTGATACGAACCCAAAAAAAGAAAGACAGACAGACATGAAATGAGTTATTATTTTATTATATAAATAGATTTCAAATGATTTATTTTTCGATAAATAGCATTAAAAAGTACAATTTGGTTTATATTCATGCTTTTAAGATCCCCCTGATAGTTATGTGTTACCCAGGTCTTTTAGCTGATCAAGCGATAAAAATTAGTTTTAATTTTTATTAAGTATTCAGTTGCAATTTTCGATTATATGGTAAATAAATATACAATTTTTATCAAAGCCAATTATAAGAATATGATTTTTATTTGTCAAATTATCGTGCGCAAAATCATAAAAAATATAGTTTAAATTAGATGACTTTGCATAAATATTTCAGATTGGCTAAATTAATCAAGTACATATGCGATAATTTTGTAGTGATGCAATAATTATATTATTGAACGAAGAAAAAAAAAATCAAAAACAAACTTGGTTATAGATGGTTATAGATTATTTAATTATGTTGTTAATCATAACTACTACTATTTTGTTCTATCTAAATATAAACTAAAGCTCTGTACAGACGGTTGTCAGATCTTACAATATCGTCAGAAATATATACAGAAAACGTCTAAGAATCATGTGAACTTACAATTGTTGTCTAGCAGTATTGTAGGAAAAAGCATTGTCAGACTTAAAACTAACAATAATAATGCCAGATATGTGACAATCATGTGTCAGCACAATGTTAGTTCTGACAATATTGTAAGATCTGACGACAACCGTCTGTATAGAGCTTTAGTTGTTTGATCTTCCAGAGTCGTTCATTTGCGACGTCTCTATGCGATGTAAATGTTATATGAGTTTCTTAACTTTTGTTCTGCATTCCTTAAACGATTTTTTAAAGTAAACTACATTGATCCTGTAAACATAGGAATGCTTAGAAAATCAGTTTCACCAGCAAAAGTGGCCGAAGCAACCTTTTTTTCTTAGCTATTTCTTTTTTATTTTGTTGTTTTTCGCCGAAAAGCGGGGAGAGTCTTAGGAAAATATAAAAAAGTGAAAATTCTACAAAGATATGAATGTGAAATAGGAAAATTTCTTTTTCAACACATTTTTTTTTATTTTTTTATATAACAGTGTTATTAACATAATCAATATTTTTAAATGAAAAAAAAAATATTTTTATGAATATGTACACCCGTAAATAATTTACCTTTCTGCTTCAGTTCATCTTCTATGCCCATATACGAGCTGCTCTATAATTTTAAACAGCATAAACTAATTTGAGGGGATTGTAATGGGAATCTTAAAAATAGAGAAAAACAATTTTATAAATTATTTTTAAACATTCTTATAGATTACAACACTAGCACCACCTATCAGGTCGAAATAAAATATATTTTGACAAGCTATAAGCAAATATTTATCGGAGAGCTGCATACAGGGTGGCGAATTTTGCTACATTAAGGCAACTGCCTCAATTACCATTCAAGTGTATTATTTTAAATCTCATGCAAATTTTTTAGTTTTCTTTTGTAAACTTCCTGTTTGCAATAACCCAGGTGCAGTAAGGTCAGGAGACCTGGGCGGCCAACGGAATTTTTTAGGGAATTTTTGCCGCAATTCTATCATAACAGGCGTGGCTATGTGACAAGGTGCTCCATCTTGTTGAAAACACACAGAGTTAAAAGCGATTCTCTTTCGGCGTAATTCTGGAACGAAGAACTCTTTCACCATCTTTAAGTATTCATTGAACGTAATAGTAAGACCGTTTTCTTCGAAAAAAGGAAGGCTCGACAAGCCGAAAGCGGCACTCTATCCAAATTCTTGTTTCATTGTCCCAATTCTCCATTTTCGTTAAATCTAAATCTACAAAATAAAAATGGAACAGGTTGGTTACACAGAAAAAAAGTTATTACGTTTTTTTTTGGTAGCAGCTTTCATCAGCCACCCTGTACCTACATACACAAAAATAAATACATATGTAAATTATAAAAAATATATAGCCACCAAAGCGCCCCCGTTTTGGTTTAAAAAATAACATATTTTACAAGCTCTTGTAAGCCATGTATAGTTGTATCGGTTGTATTTTTTTATTGGAATACTATTGGTAATTTGCATTACAAAGGGTGATACAACTTTACACTTTGATTGTTACGAACAATTTGTATTTAATCCATACCTGGTATTAATTTATTTGTTTTGACTATCCACTTGAAATCTTTCCAACATCGGCATGAATGATTAAATATCATGCCATCAATACTGTGGTAAAAAGGAATAACTGCTTAAGTCAACAATTTTCCAATAGCTAAAATTAGGATTTTGTTGTTATTATTAATACGCTAAATACCTATATTCTTTAACTACCACGTACTTTTAAGACTAGTTATAGTAACGAGCCTGACCGTCGTTATTATAAAATCTCTGATAAAATCTTAACTTTAGCTCTTAGAAAGTTATAATAATGGGCTTTAGCTCTTAAGTTTTGTTATCGTGAATAAGTAATTTATTTGAATATGTTATTTTTAAGAACGTAGAAAAAAAGATACATATGTATTTCGTAATTTTAATTTACGTTTATCAATACAAGATACAACCCAAGGTGAAAGCACTACGGCAACAACTACAACAAATAAAGAAGGGGAAAAATTTATCAGCTGTTTTATTGGCTCCTACCTGTTAAATTCAAGATGCCTTCGGTTACAACCAATGTACTTAATTAAACTGACTGGTAGCATGGTACATATATATCAATAAACAATACACAAAACAAGAGGAGCTTGTGAGAACAAAGCTCCAGATCTAAAATATCCTGACACGTGCAAAATTTCATTAAATAACTTGAACGAACATAGGATGATAGAGAGGCGGTAGCGTTAACGTTGCTATTTTATTTTCGTATTATTCTGATTCTTATTGTTTTATTTAGACTGTGAAATGGTCTTACTTATCTCTTTTTTTACTACTTGTGAAGGTAACTTCGGCACAACGCTATGATCATACATAAGGGGTGATCCATTTCGAGGTACTTTTTTCAATAGCCTTTTTTTGACAGATCATGTGTGATTAGTGTCATGCTGTCATGTTATTTTTGTTTAGCATTGTTTGACATTTTATAATAGAAAGACTTACGGTTGAATCGCTTTGCTCTATGGGCTCTTGAAAAGTTCCAAGAAGATCCGAAGTTTTCGCGGCAAATTTTCTTTAGCGATGAGGCCCATTTCTGACTCAATGGGTATGTAAACAAACAAAATTACCGCATTTGGGACGAAGAGCAACCTGAAGAGATTCAAGAGCTGCCACTTTATCCAGAAAAAAAAAACACGGTTTGGTGTGGTTTGTGGGCCGGTGGAGTCATCGGTCCACATTTCTTTAAAAATTATGCCGGTGCGAACGTAACCGTTAATGGTGACCGTTATCGTGCCATGATAACCGACTATTTGATGCCTGAAATTGACGCTCGTAATCTCGGCGACATTTGGTTTCAGCAAGACGGCGCCACTTAACACACATCGCATCAATCAATGGATTTCTTGAGCTAACATTTCGGTGAGCACATAATTTCACGTTTTGGGCCGGTCGATTCATTCGCCAGTTATCAGTCGAAATGGTCGTACGAGTCATCAAAAATTGGACTCAACGGATGGGCCATCTTCGACGTATCAACGGCCAACATTTGATAGACATAATCTTCATAAGTATATGCTTATACCTATGTTCATAAAAATTTTGTATTGATACCTACATACATATGTACATATATACATAGAAATATGCAGATATTTTTTAAGATTTTATTTCTAAGGTGGAAACTTAGACGTTTTTTTTTATTTCTTAATCGGAAACCTTATTTTTAAGTTTATAACTAAAAATAAGTCTTTATTCATTATTAGGTATAAATTAAAAATTGGTAAAGCTACGAAAATTAATTATTTATGTAAAACAAGATTTTGTTAAAATAGGTGGGTACCTATTATTACTAAAAAGATTAAAAATTAAATACCTACATACCTATTACAGAAACGTTTCATATCTTTTCCTCAAAAGTCTGCTCAGCGTAAAAAACAGCTAACCTTACCAAAATGCTTATAAAAATATACAAAATTTACGTCTACGTGCTCAACAGATTAATATTATAACGATTTTTCGAAATATGAATTTTCCAAATTCCTCATTACTACAAGCGCAAATCCATGCCCTGTCGCAGACAAAATGTTACTAATAAAACAATCTAATCATGGGATTTGCTTAACCCCGCCAGTTGGAAACCCCAACAAAAAAAGAAAGTATTTCCACACAAAAAGATAAAAGAATTTAGCGCCAAAAAGTACTATCATCGACAGCCAAATTATATATGTACTTACGTACGTAAGTATGTACACACGTAAAACCAACCAACCAATGTAACCTTAAACTCAAACTCCAATAAGAAACCTTGAACTACAAGAAATATTGCTAAACATTCAGTTTTTCCTACAATCAAACTACAAATTTTAAGGGTGAGTCATCCAAAAATTTCCACTACCACCCCTAAAACGCACAAAAAAACTAAATAAATCACATTCAAATTGGAAAATTCACCAATGAAAAAAGTAGAGTGAGTAAAGATTACCCACCACTGGCAGAGAATTTCAAACAGACAAATTTTCTTGCAAATGGAAAGAAAACAACAAAAACAATTTAACAACAAGGAGAGAGTGAGTAAGAGCTTTGTGTTTTTTCTTTTTTAATGTCTGTTTGTTTGTTTGTTTGGCTGAGTGTTTTCGCAAAACAAGTTTGATTTAAAGACCGGCGCAATACACATGTTTGAATTGAACCTTTTAAAAACGTTGACGCTGTTCGATTGTGCCCAACAAGCACGTCGTTTATTTCACTACTGCTCTCGTGTTAATGCTTTTTTTCCAGTTGTATTGTTGTTGCTGCAGCAACTAATTTCCACTACTATTTTTCAAGTTGCTGAGGTTGTACGCGTTGGCCGGCTGTTTGGTTGGCTTCATTCATATTTTTCTTGTGTGAAAATTTTAGTATGAATTTCGCTTTCTGCTGAACAAGTTGTGTTGAATGTGAGAGTTCGGAACGTGGAGAAAAGAAAACAAAGAAGTTTTTTTTTTATTCAACTGCTATTCTGGAAGTGAAGTGCAAAAAATTTAAAAATACAAATTTCCGACTAGAAAAGAAATTAATTGTATAGAAATCAACAACTACATAAAACTTTTTCTACAAAAAAAAAAATTTTTCTTTAAAATTAAAGAATTAAAAACCATAGTGCTCTTTCTGGATAAAACAACAACGCAATTTCAATTCCAAATAACCAAAACAACAAAATCAAATAAAACAAAAATAAAAACAAATTTTATTTTTGGAAAATAACAAAAACTAAACCGTTTTTGTTTTTCTTATAATAAATAATTCAGTAAAACTTTTTTTATCAAGTAAAAATAAACAAAATAATTGGGCATGTTTAATTTTGCCCAAAAATAAGGAAATTAATATAAAACTTTTGCAAAAACAATTTTAGAATATAATAATAAAAAATAGATGTGTTTACACATACACACACAAGTAACTGTAAATTGATGACAGCTAGTGAGTAAAGCTATAACAACCATCATATACTTATGTACCATCAACGGCAAACACATCAAATAACAGCAAAGTAAATTGAGAAATAAATAAAATTGAAATTGTTTTTGGATGCAGTCATTGAGAACTTGAGAAAACACCAACAACAAAAATATAACCGAAAAAAAAAGAATTGACAAGAATCCCTAATTTGTGATTTTTTCATGTTTTTGGATTTTTTTTATTTAATTGGTTCGTTCAGCTATTTTGAGAAAAATTTGTGTATATTTTGATTTTAATTCTTACAAACTTTTTTAAAAGAATTAATTAATTTTTTTAACTATTGTTGTACCTAACTAATGTGTAGGAGAGAATATGAACAAATTTAAAATATACTAGGAATTCCTTTTCTGTACCACTGTTGTTTCTTTTTCTAAAATAAAAATTTTTTAAATAAAATAAAAACATATTTTAATGGAAAAATCAATAAATAATGTAGAAACCCCCAAACCTGCAGAAATCCTTATTTTCGACCACCGTTTTATGACCTGAACACCACTCCCGCCCCCAAATGTCGAAGTAAATAGGTATCTATCGAAATATGTTTAATCCATTGAGAACCACTTAAATTTTCACTTCCTTACAATATTTTTTTGGACATAGGTATCTTAAAAACTAAAATTAGGTAGGTATAAAATTTTTATTTTTTTTTATAGGTAGAAACTTTGGGGGTCCGTAATTCCGAAAATAAGGGTCACCACCAATTTTTTCACTTCACATTTTTTGTTTAAAATTAAATTTTACACACAACTTGCTACTTTTTAAATTTTATGATGTATCCTTAAACTAGATTTGTTCCATTTTTATTACAAGAAATTTGTTTTATAAAAAATATTTTCGATTTTTAACAGATTTTGAAATAGAAAATTGGATTTGCTAAAAAATAATCTAAATTTATGAAGGGCCATTTGTGTTGTGTAGGTACCAAAAGGTACCTTATAAGGTACCTTTTGACAATTAAAAAGTAATTTTTATGAATTGAAACAAACAATAGCTTTTTTTGGCACTATCTATGTACATAGCTGCCAGATTTGACGATTTTGGTTCCTAAAAATGACATGGTGACGATGGGACTATTTATGACCTAATTTTGACGATTTTCAATAAATAAAATTTTGCAAAATTTATACCGCTAAAGCAACCTTGAACTCAGCACAGCTCTTGAAAAATTACAACAATAACTTGTTAATAATCAAATGTGTCTGTCATTCTTTGGCGTTGTGTTCTTTTTACGTTTGTCTGTAGAAACTTTGAAGAGGAGGTGCAAGCAATTTGATAATAAAGTCTATGAGAAATAACACCAAAAAAATATTTATTAGACGCGTTGGCAATTCCTAGAAGCTGATGTTGTCAGGATTAAAGGGATGTACCAACCATTAAATACAGTAAAGATTTTATTTCATTTGCATCAAATATTGATAATATTGACACTGCTAAGTTGACTTTGAGTTATAGGTATATACCTATTTTTATAAATAAAATGTACGTAAGTTCCAAGGCATATTAATCAGGTTGCCTCACTACTGAGGGGAAATATTAAGGCGAAAATAATCAATTTTTTTTATATGGATTTTGACAATTAAACTTACAATTTTTCCCCTTAAATGGAAGTTGAACTATCAAACTACATATAAAAAAAATTATAAATTTTCGCCTTAATATTTCCCCTTCCTAGTGAGGTTACCTGATGAATGTGCCTTGGTAAGTTCCAAAAATAGTTATATTTTGGAAATTATTAACAACATAAATAAAATGTTTGAAAGCGAGAGTACAAAAAATTAAAATTTTTATAAAATCAAAATTTATACCTATAATTGTAATGAGCAACTTTTGAAAAACCAGTTTGCTTAGAACTTAAAACTTTTAATTCATTATAAAAACAAACACATTTTTAGATTTTGGACATATTTATTTAGGAATACTTATATGCCACAGACGTATTGACAGAAGCTCAAATAGATGAAAAAGAAAAATGAAATACAAAAAATTATACTGTAAACTTTTTAGCACCTTTTTTTAATTTTAGAATTTTATATAAAGCCTGAGTACCTCACTGCTAGTTGTTTATAATTGTGTTAATTTTTATATACCTACCTACAGCTACTTATGTGATCAGATATTATCAAGACTTAATATTGAAAATAAACTCTAAAATTCTAGGCCAATTTAATCTATTCAATTCTATAAATGAAGAAAAAAGTTGACTTTGTTAAATTATAAAAAAAATCCTATTTTGTTGAAGACAGTGAGTGAGTGATAGGCAAGAGCTAGAAACTGAATCCAGGTAATTAGAATTATTACACCTAAAAAATGTATCCTGATAAAACGTAAACTTATTCCATTATTGGAAAAAATATGACTTTTTGTGACTAAATTTATTTAGAAAAATCCTTGTTTTACCACAATCTTCTGCAAATGTTGAAAGAGTATTTAGGTAAATATAAATCAGAACTCTGTTTTATTGTTAAGAAGATTTGTTGATTTAAGAGTTTTTTGATATGTTTTACCTTTAATAAAAAATGTTTTATTGGTATAAAATCGTTTGACGTTTCTATGACGATTTCAATAAGCTATTATGACGATAATGACGATTTTTTCCCCAAAAATATGACGATATTACCTCCAAAAAATCTGGCAGCTATGACTATCAATGTATGATGTTATGAACACTGAATTCGCTTTCTTAAATTTGCAACATTCTTCAAGCAATGATTAGTACCTACCTATTTTGAAAAAAAAAAACTTTGAAAACAGAATAGTTATAATATAAAATGTACGTAAAATCCTAATTTATATGATTCTTTTATATGATTCTTTTAAGCTATCGAATGCTAACAATATCTGACCAATCTGTTGAGAAATAAGCGAATATGATTTTCTTCCCTATTAATTTTTTTCTTTTATAGGTACCTACCTATTTTATTTAACTGCTCTTAGTTTTTTATTTAAATAAACAAAAAACATAACGTACCTATTTCAAAATTGTTATTAAAACGTTTTTTTTTTATTTTTTTTTCAATTGTGATTTTAAGAAAAACAAGTATCAATTAAACGAATATTACCTATGTAATCCTTTAAAATTTTTTCTTATTTCGTAATTTATTAAAATTTTAATTAAAAAGAATTAACAACTTATATTTTGGGCATAGAGAGGCGGTAATTCCTGTAATTTTAATTTAATTGAAATCGTGCTATTAACCCAAATAACCTTTAAATTCACCAAAAATTATTACGGGGTAAACTATTTTCTAGGGCCTTTCACTAAGTGCTTAATTGAGCTCTTCAGGAAACTTTACTTGAAAGTTGGGAAAGATAGCTTTTATGCTAAAAATATCCTTGACAAAATCAGAGTTAAGTCAAAGAAATTAAAAACAAAGCTTACCCCGAAACAATTTTTCGTGAATTTATAATTTAAATTAATAGCACGTTGTTAATTAAATTAATTATTAAACACTTAATTTTAAAAATTAAATAAATTATTATTTAATAATAACGATCTGGCCTTAACAACCAGTGATATACATACATACGTATAGGAACTAGCTTTTCCCCCCCCCCCCCCCCCAAAAAAAATTGCATTTTTATTATAAAGTATTATGGGTAATTAGCATGTTAGGTATAAGATAATTAATATTTAAATTCGTAAGAATTTTATAAATAAATGAATTACAATTTGCAATAAAATAATAAAATTTCTCAATAACTATCGATAGGTATTTCTCGTTTCTAATAGGTATGGCAAATATCGTTCAGAATAGGTTGTCTATAAATTTTTATAATAAACTCCATAAATGTCCTTAGATAGGTAATCTCCTTTAGGCCAAGATGTCCTTCAGTTAATTCACTATTTAATTTAATTTTTCACTATTTCATTCCCTATTTTATTAATTTATAAACCTTTTTTTTGCGAAAATTTTATTACTTCGAAAATTAATTTTTTTTCGAAATTTCATTTATTTGAAAATTTAATTTTTTCGAAAATTAAATTTTTTCGAAATCTTTATTATTTCCAAAAATTAAAATTTTTCGAAAATTAAATTTTTTCTAAAACTTTTTTTTTCGAATTTAACAAATTTAATTTTTGCGAAACATAAATTATACCGAAAATTAATTTTTTTTTTATTTTTTTTATGCAATTTTATGCAATTTATGCCTGTAAAGGTATAAATTTAAATATTTAATAATTATTAAAAACATGTAAAAAAATGTAAATGGGAATATGTCTTAGGTACATATTCACTTTATTCTGAAGTGCAGTATCTGATTCATTTTAGAAATAAAATGAATTTAGAATGAGTGTACATACATAGGTATCCATGTTCTTTCTTATGTAGTTCACCTTATTAATTTTAAATTAGAATTTTCTTTTTGAAAATGTCGTTATGTTTTTTAGGATGTTCAATTATTTCCAAAAAATTATTAATTAATACCTATAATCTCAATTAAAAATTTATAATATAATTTTTTACAACTTTTTTCTGTAACTTGTGAATAAATTTGTGCTCTACCCCTACATCCACGTAGCAGTGTTGACGAAAGCTTTGGTCAAAATTCTGTTTGAAAAAACACTGTACATAAATGTTTTTTAATATAGTCTTAAGGCTGATCATCATCATCAGAAACGGGTAAAATATGTTATTTTTATCCAAATTAAAAGGACTAAGGTCCCTGCAGCTAGAGCATATAATTGTAATTATTAATTTGTAAATTTATCTACTTTTTATAAATAAATAGGTATTAAAAGTTCAATTTAGTTGTACTAAAATCTTGAACAAAATTTTTATGAATGGACAAGTTTAATTCACTCTTTTTATAAAATCGTAGCAATACAAAAAAAAAAAAAAAAAAAATAAAAATAGAAAAAACCATCCAAAAATAATTTCAATTTTCATAACTATTATAAAAACCAACAGCTTTGACTAAGAACTTAAATTGTCCCTTCTCTTTCTAGAAATTTAAACGGATAAAACCTCAAAAAAAAAAAAAAAAAACAAACAAAAAAAACAAGATAAACGGAATTTCTAAAAAAATCAAGAAAAATTACTTGAATATTTCTATTAACCTACCGGTCGTAAAAAACAATTACATTGAAAACAACTGATTGCAGTGAAAAAAAAAACAACACAAAAGTGCGAATTCATAATTTATATGTAAAAAAGAAACAGTTTTAAAAAATTATCATAACTTTTTCCAGTTTTACAAAATTGAAAACAATTATTCAATGTTTTGTATCGAAAGAGTGAAATTTATATTTTCTAATATTCGTTTTCAATCAGAATAAAAAATTCTCGATTCTTCTCAACAAAAAAGGTGAACATAACATGTAAAAATCTTTTTCAAAAACACAGCCCAAAATTTCAAAAATTAGATTTGAAATTTCTAAAAAATAATACATTAAAATCTAAATCCTAGGGCATATTAAAATATGCCTTGATTCCAACATTTTTCAAATTTAAAAGAAAATAAAGAAAAATGATTTTACGCAAATTGAAAAAAATCACAAACAAATGAACTGCTAAAAAAAGTTGTTCCTAATTCATACAAAAAAAAACATTAAAAATCTACAAAAAATTAAATTCTACTTATGGCTCCACGTCGCAATCATACTACTGCAAATATTGTTACCCAACAGCCAAATCATCAACAACAACTTCAAATAAATTCTATGCCAACATTTGTTTCAACAAATTCTAATCCATCCCACACGGCAATTTTCAATCAACAGTTTTTTACTCTGACAGAACAAGAAAATAACTATACAAGCAGCAACGGCAGTAGTAGTAGCAATAACAGCCACACTATGTCGCCCATGCAAACGACAACCAATAGTAACAGTAACAATTTGACTCCGAATCATAATAAATCGGGGGGCGAACAATATGTTCGTTGTTGTTTTCCTAATGCTGATTGTTTCAAAACGGACTTGATCAATTTGGAAGATCTAACGGACTGTATTAAGGTGATTTGCAACAATGAAAATTGCAATGTTGGCCAATACATGCATCGAGAATGTTTTGAGGCCTGGGAGCAGACGATATTGCAAACTCTTAAAACTATGGGTGGTCGAGCACGTTCATGGTCGGAACGTCAGAAGGCTCAAAACTTGTGGACTAAAAAGGGCTATGATTTGGTATATAAAGTATGCGGCTGTAAATGTTCTCGAGGTCATTTGCGCAAAGATTTAGAATGGGTGCCTCCCAAGCCGGGACAATTTGTCAATGGTCAGAGGATCATGAATGGCAACGCAAATGGCTCCAACAATCTAGAAGATGAAGATAAAAAGAAAAAGAAGAACAAACGCAATCGTCAGCAACAGCAGCAGAATACTAAAGCTCATACTCCATTGCAAACGAATGGTCATGCCAATGGCCAAAATCAGCAAATAAATGGCTCTACCAATACCACTCCGGAACCATTACAAATCGCTAAAAACCTTCATATAAATGAAAACACACTCACAAACAATTCTTCTAACCATCTTAACAATTCCCAATTGAATAGCAGCAATAGCAATGTCAATACCAACAGTAGCAGCAGCAGCAGCAACAGCAATACAAATCACACAAATATTGGTGTCATTGGTTCGGGTTTGCATCAAAATGGCTGTTCACAAACGCAAAATATTAATCAAAACTCAAACACCAACTCGGAATTACCACCTAATGTGGTAAGCTCCATTAACAATCTGCTAAATGGTCAAAATAACATTTTGGGCTTGGATTTGCGACCTCGTACTAATAGCATCTCTTCAGCTTCCAACAACAGTGGCTCTACTTCACCCTCAGCAACCTCATTTTCTTCGGGAGAATTATCAACAGCTCAAACACCTTTGACTACTTTACAAAATCTTAACTTGAATGGTTTCTATCAGTCCACACAAAATGGTCTAAGCGCACCACATCAGCAGCAGCAGCAGCAACAACAGTTGCCGCAGCATCAACTGCATCTAAATCTCCTGCAACAGTCGTCTGTCAATGCAGTTTCTTTGACAAAAAATATCCTTAATGGTCTACAATCGTCTGGTCTGTTGGGTAACGCCACCACTAACACCAACAGCAACAACTATGGCACAACAACAAACGGCACTATTAATAGTAATACACTTATTGCAAATGCTTCAGCTGCCACAGCAGCTTTATTAAATAAACAACAACAGCAACAACAACAACAGCAGTGTGCTAATATTTTAACAAACGGTGGGGTTGTCGGCCTAAAACATCCATTGACGCCATTCGAACAACAACAATTGCTGTTGCAGCAAAAAGTGAAAGAAGTGGAAATCTATTCCGAGAGAGTACGGTAAGTTGAGTTTCCGGTTTTTCTATGGAAAAAAAAATTAGTTTAAATTAACGAGATATAAGTTAGTTGAAATTAAAATATACATAAATAAATAATTTCAAATGCTGTATAAAACCAGCAATTATGATTAGTAAGTAAAAAAATAAATTTACACAAATAAATTTCGAATCGAAGCATTGAAAAAACATCTGTATTCTTGGCAGAACTAAACAGTAGTTCTTAAATTATTTAAACAAAATTCAAGGAAAAAGAAAATTGTTTGCGTAAAAATAATATTTATTATAGGTCAAGGCCAATTTATCCGTAGTCTCACTACGTGGGGGAAATATATGGATTATATGGATTTTATCAGTTAAATCTACGATTTTTTCCCTTTAAATGGAAATTTAACTGTCAAACTCTATATAAAAAAAAAATTGATTTTCGACGTGGTGAGGCTACCTGATGTTTTCGAATAAGTCGAACACATAAAAGTTTCATAATTTCAAGCTGAGCCGATAATTTTAAACATTATCTCGACAAAGTTCCTACAGAAAAAATGTTTAATAATATATTTTTTACTTTACCATATGTGGTGTAAGGTAAAGTATAGTAATCATGAAAAAAATCGAGGTCGACGGATTTATACATTTTGAGGTCTCCTGAATCCATTTTGACTAGTTTCGCGATGATGTCATGTGGTCATACCGTTTGACATATTAAAATGAAATTTAGTTTGTGCCTTTGGTATACGGAGATGAAGAGCTGTATAGTTTTTGGGTATAATCGGAAGAGGGCAAGGGGTACTTTCCTTACCCCCAAATTTTGTGAACGCTCTACAGGTCATACCGTATGACATAACAAAATGAAACTCAGTATGTACCTTTGGTTTATGGATATGAAGAGCTGTATACATTTTGGGCATAATCGGGAAGGGGCAAGGGGTAGTTTACTTAACACCCCAAAACGAAAATAATTAATCTTTCGATTCGAATATGAACTTTTTGAACTTTTTTTGTTTATGTAATACATGTATCCATAAAAATATTGGGTATGGTAATGTTGAGTGTAGGCCACTCCAGTGTTATTTCTATACATTTTTACACTTTTATTTATTTTGAGCCAAAAAATAAAAGCAAGACTCGGATTTCTAGCGAAACGCATTTTATTTGTGGAAGGCAACAACTTGGCAACCAAATATTTATCCAAATTATCATATTTAAAGCAATTTGGCACCGATTTCTATTTGCATATTTTCGTGGTAAATGTTTATTTTGGCCATAAAAGCATATTTTGGTTCTTTTAAATGCGTATTTGCATATTTTCGTGCATATTTTTCTATTTTAAATGCATGTTTTAAGCCCATAAAATTGATTTTTAGTTGCATTTAACTCCGACCCTTGAAAATAAAATATTTTTTTACACATTTGTATCGATATATTTTTGTATCGGTATATTTTTGTATCGATATATTTTTTTCTTGCTTATTAAATTTTACAAAGATTTATTTTTTTTAAAGTTTTGCAATATATTTTTGTTTCTTTTTTTAATACATCAAATTAAATAATAACTGGTTATTGCCAACATATTTTATACTCGGTTAGGAAAGCTGGAATATTATCGAATCAAATTTAAATATTATGAAACATTTACCCTGTTCACAAACTGTTGTATAAGACTTTTGTAGGTTGTAAGAAACACCAGAAGCTTTTGTCGACTATTTCTGGCATAAAAATCTCTTTTGGGTTTCATCAACTTTTGGCGTCTCTTCTTATGCTTTTACGACCGCAACGGAACTCACTCAACCATTGAAATTGATGATAAGAGTCCCCACAGTGATGTCAGTATTTTATTTTTTTTTAATCAGCAAAAATTCACTTTTGAATTTTATTGAAATAAACATGATTGTCTGCTTTAAGTGGCTGTCAAAAATAAAAAACACAGTGAGCTGAAAAATCGACAGTGGTCCATAGCCATGTTCATGATGTCTTGAGAGTTACTGCGCTGGAAATACAAAAATCACGGAATTATCCAACTCATACTCATTAAAAATTGGCAATAAGAGGTTTTTCTTTATAAGAAATTTGAAGTTTAAATTTTTAAGCAAAAAAACAATTATTTCGAATGTACGCAACCACGGCTTGTCAAATTGTAAGTGTTAGCAAAATGTATAAATAGTGACTACAGAATATAGGGCTCATTACTTAACTAAAATAAAAGTGTTACAGTAACTGGCTGCGTTAAGGTTAGGTTTAGAACCTACTTCTTTTTCTTCTTTATTTGCCTATTCGCTTCTCGAATGTTGGCGACTATAATGCAATTACATTTATAATCTTATAACTATATAAGTAATTCTAAGATTTTATATAATTCTATTTTTTATAAGCATAATTTTCAATTTTTTTTTGGCAATTTTTAATTTTATTTTTATAAAAATTTATAAAAATTTTTAATTTAACTACAATAATTATCAAAGATTTTGTAATATATCGGCAAATGTCTCTCGATTTCTCGCTTCGCTTAGAAGGTTTATAACTTCCCGAATACCGGTCCATTCCTAGAACCTACAACAGAATATAGTAGATTATTAAACTAATTAAAGGTTTTAAGAAGTTCAGTAGGCCATCTTATAAAGAAAGGCCCATTTCATAGAAAATGTAAGAACTCAAACCGACCCTATCACTTCGGAACTAATCACATGACAAGTAATGTGTTAGTTCTCTTTGCACTACGGTTGTTTCGGTGTATAATTTTAAAAATTTAAAATTTTTCCCTTCGAAATTTAATTCGTGTTTGCGATTAACACTTTTTAATTTTTTTTTGTCTATACTCTGAAATTTTTATATAATAAACAGTCACTCGTTGTGTCTGCGATCGATAAATTTATGACTAGGTCGTGGAAAACAAAAAAAGCATTAAAAAATAATTTATAGTAGCTCTTATAAACAAAGGACTTTTCAGAAATTCACACTCATTTCCATTGAATCGTATTAGTAAGTCAATCTAATCACCGTTGTCATTATCACCATTTCTATGCAAATTAAAAGCGTTTCCACTTCCTTCTCGCGTTTGAATTTTTTTGCCAAATAAATTTAAATATACAAAAAAAAAAAAATGTATAAAAATATTAAACAAAACACACAAAAAAAAAAGTCACCCAAATAGAATGATCGAACAACTGCAAAAGATAATAAAACCAAGCATAAAAGTTAATTTAAGCTTTAAAGCAAATATTTTGATTCAGTTGTTGTTTTTCTAGTTCAAAATATTTAAAAATTTTAATCAGCATTTATAAAAAAAATTTAACTTAATCGTGTTTCATTAAAACTATTTTGTTTTTATTTAAGCAGCTGCTTTTTATTCTTTTATATTTATATTTTTTGCAAAAATTTATTTCGATATAAAAATGTATTTTTATTTGATTTTTATTTTTAACAAAAATACATATTGTCAAGGCTGTTAATGTTATAAAATTACAATAAAATGTACATCTAACAAATTATACAAAAACAATTTAAAAAAAATAACTGGTTTTAGTAGAAGTAAAGGAAGCATACGAGCATATAAAATCTCGACGAACGCTTAATGCTTCATAGTTGGTGGTTAAATTTTTTTTAGTAAATTAGAAAAAAAATATCTTTATATTAATTTTTAGAAAAAAAAAAACAAAATACTAAACCGCGATTTGGTTCCTCTATTTTAAACGTGCGTATGTATAGTTATAACAGAGTGATTCCTTCAGTTTGCTAGAAAACGATATTAATTATAATCTTCGTATGGAAGATGACACGCCTCTGTTTTTTTTTTGCTTATTTTTCAGCTTGTTCATAATAAAATAATATTAAGAAGCTTTATTTCAATTTATCCAGAGACAACAACTCGTTTATAACACGACTTTTGCATTAAACGCATAGAATACAGTAGGCTACTGACCACAATTTTCTCTCATAGCTACAGAGCGACGCGACTACCGTTGCCACTTTCGCCAACTTAGGCCAATTTCTTTTTTTAGAAGCGACAAAAAACAGAAAGTCCCCTGCTGGCAGTATAATAAAAAAAAATGTGATATAAATGAGAGCTTAAAATTACTCATAAGACGCTTATAATATTTCATTAAATATCTGTTCATTTCACACCACTAACGACAGGTGGACGAGTAACGATAAACAGCGAAGACCGGCTAGCTAAATACAATAAGCTTGTTTCCATAAGCAAATTTGAATAAGTATGAGTAAATGTTGAACATAATAACAATGAACTTGAGCGAGTTCAAGCATTTTTATGCTTTTAGTGAAATAAGAACACACTTCAAGTGTAACGAGCTCTTTGCGTTTATGATACCAACAGTTTTGCTCACTAATAATTAGTATGCTATAAGTAGGCATCTATTCTGTTAGCTAGTTTTTGTTCAAGTATGACCACTTGATTATGAGCTTAGCTTGCTCAGGCAAATGTTTATTTTCTATAAAAAAAAAATATTTTTCACAGTTTTTTTTGACGATTACCCTAAAAACAATTCAACTTAATTTTCAGCTAATAAAAAATATTGTTTTTTAAAACCATATGTATTTTATCAATAAACATTTCATTTAATGAAATTATTTTTTAAGCGATTTATGGCAAAAAAGAACAATTAAATTGTAATCATAATTAATGCAAGAAAATTCACTTTAAAGCAACGTCAGTCGATTTAATAAAATTTAAATAAAAGCAACAAAAAAGGAAACAAATTTAAAAAAAAAATAACATTAAACACAAACAATAATTTGGTGTTTTTCTTTTTTATCTCATTTTATATGCAAATTTAAAGAACAGAACAAAAAAACCTCACTGTTACACACTTTGTAACAGACAGTTTTTTTTTCATAAGGGTCCCTGTTTTGCAATTGTTTAGAAAAAAAAATATATATTTAAAAATCGTAATTTTTTTTAGGGAACTTCTAACCTTGACATTGAAAATTCATTTGATTTTCATAAAAAAATTCAATAAAAGCACAAGTTTAGATGTAGTATTTATTACTGAACGTATTCTTTAATGTGAAATGACCATGTATGTCATAATATGACAACGTTCAAGTGAGCTTTCGCACTAAACAGTCAGTTGCATGAAAAAGCTAATCTAATGAAAATGAGCAAGTGATCATAATCGAACATAAACTAGCTTACTCATACCATACTATTAGTGAGCAAAACTTTGTTCGCATCATAATCACAATGAGCTGACCGAGTAAAACGAACTTTCTATTCTAGTTTGAAACACTCAGTGTGTTTTGATTAGTAGTTGTGGATAAGGCACTAGTGGTTTTTTAATTCTTAAGAAATGAAAATCTTGGAAATTAACGTAAATTTGGTACACTCGAACTGTGTTCGTGTTTCACTCAAAGCATAAAACTGCTTAAACTCGCCCAAGTTGGTTGTTATTATGTTCAACATTTACTCAAACTTGCTTATGGAAACTGCAAATACATCTCATTAAGCTCGCCGGTCTTCGCTGTTTATTGTTGTCCACACATAGTTGCTCATGTGTACTGAATTCAATGAAGTATTATAATGAGCATCTTATGAGCTTCGTTTTTTGTGTTCATGCCGAGCATTATTTCGCAAAATGGCTTGCAGCTCGCGATGTCCGACATACATATGTAAAGAGGTATCTGGGTCAAATAGTTCATGTAGCATCCTAACTAGCAACTTTTTAGAGGTGAGAAAATCTCGGAAAATTCCTGCTGAGTTTTAAAGAAAAAAATTATTCACAATGAAAATACTATTCATATACCAACGAACGACATTTGATTTTATTTACATATATAGATGTAGATAAGTAAATTAAAATGTTTTTAGTTTCATCATTCATATAAAATTATACATAAAAACGGCTAACCGTTTTTTTTAAACCGAAACATGGGTTAAGCCCAACAAATGCGGGTTAAATACTCTAACAAAAACCCATGTTTGATCAGAAACTGGTATTAATTTATGAACTTGCAATTTTGCTCTGATTAAAACAAGAAAAAGAAAGTGGAAGCATTATTTCTGCGATTCTTTAAGACATTTTTGTTTTTTTTTTTTTCGGAAAACACAGATAAGAACAAATGCGTCACGGCACAATAACATTTAAATTAAAATAAATAAATTGCATTAATAACCAAAATACAAAAAAAAAAAGCAAAATGGCAACAACAAAAATTTATGAATAGCTTTTAAAAGATTTATATACTTTTTCAATTTATATAGACAGAATATTAAAAATTGAATTATTCATATACAAAAAAAAAAACGAGAAAAAAAATATTGAAAAACGCCAGACGTTTAAGAAACTTGTTGAGAATTTTTAATTAGAAAGCAGCAGCTTAATGGAAATTAAGAAAGAAATCAAATTGATTGTTTTTGGTTAAGAAAACCATTAAATTAAATAACAAACGTGATTAATATTTTTTTATTTCAAAATTTTTAAGGAGTTTTCATTTTTTATTATTTGTTTAAATGGTTTCAAAATAAATGTGATAATGATATTTATGGTGGAAATACATAATTAACAATACCAGGGATATGACCTTGAATATGAAAGAAATACTCACAATTTTAAATTAAATATTTAACCAATAAACAAAGAAAAAAAAAATATATTTATAAGTAAAATTAAATAATCGCTGAATGTATTTTTTGTAATATTTTGCAAAGTCAACTTTTTATTTTTTTTTTTAAATTTATTTTTATCATTTTGGTTTTGTATTAAGTTCAAAATGACGTTGTTATTGCTTTATATAATATACGAGTACATACATATGTATTCATATTATGAGTTAACGAGTATTTTTGACAGTTACAGTGATGTGTGTGAAGATAAGTGCATACACACGTCGAGTTAAATACTTTATTGAAAAAATATTACATAAGCACTGTTGCCAACTTTTTCTGACGATTTCCCACCAAATTTGTACTGAAAAACGCTAGAACCATTAAGCGTAAGAACGTAAGCAAACAGAACTTGGAGTGTCAAAAATACTCATAAAGTTTTTAAGAACCTATGCCCTCAGGCTTTTTTGTTGCAATACAGTTGCAATTAAATTCAAAAGTGTAACTTAATTTTACACGAGTAGTAACTAATACCTTTTGCTGAAGTGACACAAATGCAACCAGCTAAACTAAACTAAAAGACAAGAAAACTTACTTGCCTAACGGAGCACATCCAGATAAAGTTGTTGTTTTGAGTACAACTCATCCTGGTGGAGTAATTCGTCCCATATATTTTTGAAAAAATAAGATTACTTATTGTGAATAAAATTTTAACCCAGAGCTAGTTATTTAGCACTTACATCTTATTTTAACTTTAAAAAACGGCACTAAACGTGCTATTGCTGAGAAGTCGTGGTTCTCGCATGAAAGATGTAGGAACCACAAAGTCACGAAAATAATTTTTAACTGCCAGTCGGGACAAAAAAGTTTTTTTGCTCCCTCCAGCAAGTTTACTTTGTTCAAATGTATTGGATATTTGACCGCTAAGAGACCATTTTCCCTGCGATTGGCATTGCAAAAACGCTAGATTTAGCTGCAAAATCTTCAAATTGGCAACAGTGTACATAAGTTTTCCCATACTTTTAGTTAATTTTCTGCAATGATTTTCGTACTTTCTTAGGAAATATTGTTACTGTTTCGATACCCATTTACATCAAGCCTGTTGGAAAAGGAACACAATAGGATTGCACTGAAAAAATGGTTGTTAAACTTTACGAAAATTGCATTTGAGAAAATGTTTATAAAATTTGGAAAATTTGACTTATTGGGTCCTAACCCTTGTATCTCATGTCAGTGAATCAAAACTTGCGAAAAAATCGATCGAATTTTCGATGTCTCTTGACCTTCGTTTAGGCGGCACCCAATTTCCTTGCCTTTGGATAAATACAAGTGCTTTTAAACGTCTGGTATATTTATTCAGGAAGATTGTGCAAGCACTTCTGGGTTTTGACACGAGTCCTGATCATGCTCATGGAAAACGCCACTTTTAAATTGTATAAACCAATTATGACAAGCTGCCTGATCCCCATAAGCTTTCATTAAAATATAAAAATACTTTTTACAGCGGGTTTCTTCAAACTTTACTAGTGAAATAACTTTCCCGCATATGTTTCTTTTAGGTCTGAAAACGCATCAAAAACAATGTTGTCTATGTTTCGAAATAATAACACAGATGAAATAAAGGCTGTTGAGATAGTAGCAAAAAAGCGCTTAGACAATAATACTACTAACGCAATCTAGCGTCAAACGATGGAAATTAATTTAATCCTCCCTCCAATGACTATGAAGTTGTCAGGATGAAAAGGTGGCCGAAAAGGCAAGAAAACACCTCCTCTACCGTTGCCCAGCTCTGTCTGTGAATAGCGTAAATATTCTTGCCAGTCCAATTCTGCGAGATCTTGTAATCTGAGGCAATAAAGGGATACATATAAACGGGCTTTGGGATACTGTAGCGTTGATTTGTAGAAATTGTCTAGACTTGCTGCATTTCCCGTCCAGGTATCACAAAAGGTCCTTACAGGACCCAAGTGAGTCGGTTTTTTATACACTAGCATTCTGTGCAACCTACTATTATTAGTGACGCAACTTTTATTTTATAACAATTCCGAAAGATAAATAGGATTTCATTCCCTCTAACTCGTATCGCACATGTTTTGGATACAAAAAAAAGAAAGTTTTTGAACTTAATTTTATTTACTATTTATCTATATTTTATTCAATATAAACTTTAACTTTTTATTCGCCGCTAAAACCTTAAATTGCATATGCAAATTTAAAAATATCCTTTTTCCTTTTTTACGTTTTATTTAAAATTTTCCATCGACAGCAGTTTACTGTTTTTCATTTATTTGTTTACTTCAATAGTCATAACAATCATAATATAATTGTGTCTAACATACACGTATTATGACTTTACTTGTCAAACATATTCAACTGTCATTACAAATGATATTTTTATACAACATTTGTTGCTTTAAAATTTTGTGTCATTGTTTGTTGTTGTAGTTGTTGCTGTTTGCTATTGAACATAATAAATCAAACATTTAAATAACATACATGCCACAAAAACATTTTATCGTAAAATAATCGAATGTTGTGAGTAAGAGTACATAAGTAACCCTAAGATCTTTGTCTGCCTGTCTGTCTTTTCTTTTGTATGTATGTAAATATGAAACAGTTTGACATGATATTGGCGTGCGTATTTTGTGAACTTTCTTGGGTACCTTGTTTATAAGAGTAAAGAAATTTACAATGTGTTGGAGTTTCTTTTATTTTACAGTGGTGTCTATTAAAGCACTGCAAGAGCACAAAAAACGAAGCTCATAAGACGCTCAATAAAATATTTCATTGAATTCATGTCTGCTCATTGCATATGAGTAACGATGAGTGTGTAATAACAGAAGACCACGAAGATCGGCGAGCTAAATGCGATGAGCTTGCAGAGATTCCATAAGCTAGTTTGAATAAGTATGAGTAAATGTTGAATATAATAACAATGAACTTGGGCGAGTTCAAGTATTTTTATGCTTTGAGTGAAACACGAACGAACGCAGTTCGAGTGTACAAAAATAAAAAAAAAAAAATGCTGAATTTTTTAACAACAAAAACAAAAAAGCACTAGTGCAATCAAATCTTTATCCACAATATCTCCACAACCACTAAACAAAAAACACGGAGTGTTTCGAACATGAGTAAACACGGCGCTCACTAGTATAGAAAGTTGGTTTTACTCGGGGTCAGTTCAATGCATTTATGATACGAACAATGTTTTGTTCACTAATAGTATGGTATGAGCAGGCATATGTTCAATAAGCTAGTTTGTGTTCGAGTATAACCACTTGTTCATGAGCTTATGAGCATGCTCATGCAACTATTTAATTAAATTTTGAACAATTTTTCTTTTTCATTAAAGTGTAAGGGTTCAAATAATTTCATACATATTTATGAAAAAAAATATTCTATGAAATTTGTGTTTCCATTTGTTTTCCACACTTCCGCTCTTAATACTTACTAATTAAATGTGTTATTTTTCTAATCGTAGACGACAGTTGTACAGCATTTGAAGATAATCTTAAAAGATTTTCGAAAATATTAATAAATTTTACTTTTCAGTTGCCTTATATGGCAGATATTAATTAAGCTTTTTGTCGAAACCTTTAAATGTGATTTGGAATCAATAAATAACTTTTTGCACTCTTGAACGACTATTTTCATTATAATGATCTTCAGATCATTTTTAGTCAGTGTTGATGCTACTTATAATATAACCGAAAAGGTCGAACATATAACAGATATAAGTATATATGTATGTATGTCGTGTCTTTTCCCGAAGACAAACATGTGCCTAGATTGGCTAAAGTATAGAAAGTATTTTGTCACATTTGTTGTAGGAAACATAATATAGTTGTCGGGACAATGCCATATCCATGATTTTTCTCAGCTTGTTTGTGTTACTTTTTTTCGTAATTATGAAATTTTTGTCTTGATCAGTAGGAATAAAATTTCCTACATGCCACCCATTTTCAATCTAAATTAACTCCACTGTAGCTAGGGCACTTTTTAGCCGAATCCTAACTTTATTTTTTATTTTTTTTTTCATTTTCTTTTTAATATTATATTCATACGATTAGAGCGTGTAGTAGTTGTTCAGTTTAAGTTTTCCTCATTCTGTTCAATCGTTATCTGCTCTGCATTTAATGCAGACAGCATGCATGTCGATAATGTCGATTAAAGTAAAAATATGATTTGTTGTATGCAGCTGCAAATGCATCTTGTAAAAAGAAGTATAAAAATAAATAAATAATAAAAAAAAAAATTAAAAAAGGCGGATTGTTGTTCTTATTTTTTTTTATTTTTTGCCTTCCTCCCATATAAAAACTGCTTGTTGTGTTGCCGTTTGGTTTGTGATTTTTTTTCTTCTGCCAGTTTTACCATGAACATGATTTTCAAATCAAGTCAGTAAAGCATGTCAAAAACTAAAACTAGCGAACGGATTACAAAAACGCTAAAACTGAGAATTAAAAATCTCTTGAAAAGGAAATAAAGTTTTTGTGTGTTTGTGCGTGCAATCGGAGAAGAAATAACTTTAAGTAGATTTTGACATCTCTATGAAATGAAAATGTAATGTAACATGTACAAGAAATTGTTATGACATGCAAAGATTGTGTTTGTCAGTACATATGTATGTATATGTATGTAGTTTCATTTGTGCTTGTTTTGTTTATTTTTTTAGCTAAATGTGTCTAAGGCAAATAAAGAAATTGATTTATAAATTTATAAAAATGTTGATGTGGGAGTTGAGAATGGATATTTTATTTATTTTATAAAGTGAGAAAGTTTATTTCTTCTAATGCTTTTGTGTGATTTCCGGTTTGTTAATAAAAGAATATAAACTTAAAAAAATATATATTAAAATAACCAAAATCGCCACAGTTCGTTCTATAATAATTGGTCGACAACATTTTATCATATTCAAATATTGAGTAGCCTACTCATATTTATATATTTTTCTTTTTAATGTGATCTTAATAAAATTAATTTGCAAGAATTATGAAAACGTTAAAGCATTAAGTTTTATAGTCAAACAAATATAGCATAAACCAGTGACTTCACGTAGCCCCAAAGGAATTAATCGAGAGGTGTCAAATCACATGACTTTGGAAGCCAATTGACAGGTCCATTTATCGAAATCAACTTATCGCCAAATTTTGATTTCAATAATTCTATGGTTGCGGTCACCAAATGGCACGTAACGCCATCTTGTTGAAACCACATTTCGTCCGTATCAATGTCATCCATATTTTCAAACAAAAAATCATTAATCATGATAACGATCTCGTGATGATAACGTGAGCTTCGGCCTCATCTTTGAAGAAATAAGTTCTGATGATGCTGCCACCAGCGTGTAAACCACAGCAAACACTGCATTTTTCTGTAGGGTATGTTGTGGATTGGTTTCGCTCCATATGCGGCAATTTTGCTTATTCACAAACCCGTTAAGCCAAAAATGAGCCTCATCGCTGAACACACTGTGGCGTCTATAAGTTGCTCGAATTGATGACTGATTTTCAAAGTAAATTTGGATGATTTGATAGCGTTGTTCAACCGTGAGTCTATTCATAATGATTTGCCAGAGTTTACTGAAAATAATAAGAAAAAATGTTTTATCAAAATTTAATTTTTAGTGTTATTTTTGATAATTTCAAGTTCTATCATGCTTAAAAAAACACCCATTACCACCCAAAGGCTGACTTCATGTTCTGGGTCAAAAATTGCCGTTGATTCTTCTACACATTTAATCACAGAGGTGATGATGTTTACTGCAGCTCTTGTGTTATATCAAGGTCGGGGGATGTTGCTGGCTGATAATTTACTAAATCTGTCGACTCGAATTACACCAATCAATAATGATACACGACCAGTCCAGTGCTTAACGTTATAAATTGTAAAATAATTTAACTTATTGTCTGATGAAAATATGAATCAGAAAAAATTAACTATAGATAAAACTAGCACAGTTTGATAATTTCGTGAATTCCTTCCTATTAACTACAACTATCTATCTGTTACTGGACTGCTGGTTTGGAAGTCAACAACCTTGTCAAATTTAATGACCTGGCACCATCAAATTCAATCGTTAAATATGTAGTTGTTTATTGAATCCCATTGTAGTCGTACCAGCACAAATGGCGTCAAATGTTCAGAAATTATCAATAAAAAAAATTGGACGATTGGAGAATGAATATGCTTGAGGTGGGTGATGGCTTAGCCATATAAAGCGAGCATTGCCGCAATCACGATAATGCACAGTGCTTTGAAAACGATTTATTTTGGACATACATCGATCTCATGAACCACTGAAAGTGGCTACCCTGCCTTTATTATTTTGGGAGTAAGTAGGCAAAGATTGAAACTTTAAGAATCATCTAACGTGTCTTAAATCTGTGTTTTCAACTCCGAGAAATTTAACGATTATTTAAAAAATTTGTTTCAAAATTGGCTATGTTTGGATAGGGCTGCAGGGAGAACCGTTATAATGTTAGACTTAATTTTTCTTTTATTCGCATTTGCTAAAGGTTGTCTTTAAAATGATTTAACAAAATTTACTAGTACCGAAGTAAGTTTAAATTACATAAGCAAAAAAAGAATACAACCTTTTTGGGGAAAATCCTGAAAAAAACGTATTTTTTACATTTTCCCAATTCAGAGGCTTGAAACGTTTTAACCAAAAGAGCTCTCAGAATAAAACTTGAAACTAAGTTATTCTAAATTATATTAAGAATATAGCCAATGTCCTAAAATAATAATCCGATCATTAATAAATACACCACTCCAATATTACTAAGTTAGGGTCGGTCAAAACTAAAAGAGATTACCTACACATTTTTTATAGATATTTTCAAGGTCTACTTAAATTTAAAAATCTTAACATTTGAGTTAAAACTATGACATTTACAAAAAATTATATAGCCGAGGGGGTCTTTCCCTAGGGAGACAACCGTTTCCACTCAGAAACACCGCTACTTTGCATCTGTGAAATTTCATTACGATATCTTTAGTGGTTCATGACATACCGAATTATGTCCAAAATAAATCGTTTAAACCACTGTACGAGTGATCGTATGTGTAGTCAACATGACAGAAAACCATGAATTTAGCTACGAATTGCTACCCCATCCAACGCACTTTACACATTCAGCCCCTTGTGACTATATCCTGTTTCCAAATTCAAGCAATAGCCTATATTAGAGGCATTGAGAAATCTTATTATATAAAGGAAATGATAAAACTAGAAAGACCTGGATTAAATGTATCGAACTATATGGTGAAATTATGGTGAGAAATAATCTTTACATATAATAAAATATCAACGCATTTCCTGTCTGTCTGTCTGTCTTTCTGTGAGTGTTCGCATCACGTAAAAACTACTGCAGGGATTTTAACAAAATGTTTTGAGGAGGTACCTTAGCATCCTTATTCCAATATAGGATACTCCTTTTCGGCAAAAATATCTTATTTCCTAGATAAAGTGGAGAGAAAGCAATGAAAATACGCAATGTCCGGTTTAAAGGCACTGAAATTATTGGTTTAAAACAGCGATATTTTACATTCACAGTTGCGCAACTTTTATTTTTGAAAGTTGTATATTTTAAACAACAGATGGCGCCAATTAAATAAAATATTTGATTTGTATTTTTACTTTGTCGAATTACATTATTAAAATATTTTAAACATCTTTTACAGAGCTTTACAATAATTTTTTCAATTATATAATTTTTTATAAATGTTGGAATTTTATCCAGGGATGGGTACCTTTTTACAAATTAAATTAGATACATAAACCATAACTGAAGCACTATGAAAGTAAGAATCTTTCATTTGGTATGGAATACTTTCAAAGCCAAATTGAGGAAAAAAATGTCAGGACAACCACGACGTGACGGGCACAGCTAGTAATTTACATATATTTCGGGTATTAGAACTATTACAATTTGAATTTTTAATTAAAAGCGTGCTATTTACCTAAATTCACTGAATTTGATTGCTACGGGGTGCTTTTTTGACGAAAAAAAATCTCCTCCTAATCTGTCTTTGGCGTCTTTCAATCATCTAAGACACTCAACCATATAAATAGTGTTGGGGAACTTAGAATACACTCGTTAGATAGAAAATATCTCAATGTGGAATTAGCGTCCAACGGGATTTGCTTTAAAAAAACCTGCTGTTTCGGCGTGTATACGATTGTAAAAGAAAATTAAAACACAAGAATTAATTAAATCCAAAATGGAGAGAATGAATTCTATTTCTTTATTAAAGAAATATTACCTTGTGAAAGGGCTAAATTTGCACGTGGTGCTTCGCTTGCTATCCAATGAATATCAAACGTTTATAGTTATAAAACTTACTTTATTTGGAAAGTAACGAACAACATTTAAGAACCGTTAGCAGAAGATAAAAAAGGTAACAAATGAACACTTAAAGAAAATTCTTGAAACCACGAAAATACCGAATTGTTCTTAAACACCTGCTTTCCATTGAACAATAGTTTGTACTAAATTTTGTTATTTAGAATTTAAAAAAACCCTTAAGATAAGAATGATTAAATAAAAGTAACTCTAGTTAAAGATAATTAAAAAAAATATTTTTTGTTTAATTATTTTTTCGTTTCTGCCTTGCTTTTTGTAATTATACGATCACTACTAACAAGCTCTGCCTGCCACTAAGTTAATCGAAATTTTGTTGGGGTAGAACATTTAAGCAGCAATCAATATAAGCGTTTAAATACAAAAAAAGTTTTTGTTTTTTCATTTTAATAAGTTATTTTTTGTTGCATTTAAAATGTATACACCACCACCACATATACACTCAGCAAATGCCGCAGACATTTGTAATATTTTTTGCAATTACCACGTACAATATACGTGCCAATAGTTAAAATTGTTAAAGCAAATACAATGAAAATCCTATGAAAAACGGAATTTCAAATGTAAAGGGTCTTCCAATAGGGTTTTCCAAACTTTGTCAGTTAATAGCGGTCATATTGTTGAAGCTATGCACATCTGTCGAATTGGCTGTCCTTTACTTAGTCTGTATTGCCAACTCACCATGGAAGGATACAGTGTGCAACAACATGTGCAAATAAATGTTGAATTTGTTTTATCAAAACAAAATAAAAAAAGGAACCTAATTTTCACCGCGAAACCCATCTCAGTGATAAACTCCATTGTTGGATAAAATGATTTTTATTTCTGAATTTAGAACAATACCAATCTACATGACATCCAAGAGCGTCCACTGTTTGGTGTGGTTTTTAGGCTGGCAGTGTCATCGGTCCATATTTCTTTCAGAACAAGATTGGACAAGTCATTACCGTCACTGGTTTAGTTATATGATTACGAACTTCTTTTCACCTAAATTAAATGCTGTGGACACCAACGGCATGTGCCACACAGCTGAAGTCACATTGGAAATTCTGCATAAGCGATTTGAGGGCAAGATCATCTCACATGGAGGAAATGTTAACTGGCCACCACCGAGGTCGGGCGATTTTGATCCCGTTGCGCTTTCTCTTCTTAAATCGTCCAACGCCAACATTAACCATGAGTTAAGAAAAAATTGGTCAATGCAAGGCGGAAATTTGCACAATGTTATGCTTCAGACATAATGACATCGATATTTTCGCTGATATCTCTTTATTTTAATTTAAAGATAATAAGCGCTTATTGAAAGACCCTTTGTTGTGTCCTTCCTATACTCGCAAATAAATAGTTTTTAACGAACAAATGAGTTTGTTTACATTTTGTTTTCACTATTGACTAAGAACACCGTAAAATAGCAATTTAAACTGTAAGGCATTTCTAATTGTTGTAAATATTAATGGAACTTGAGGAAAACTGCATTTTCTCTATTAATTTTACCACCAGCCTTAACTGGGTGAATAATAGAACAAATTTCATTTGCATATTGTGGGTGCGGTTTCAGTAATTTGTATGTCTAAAGAAATCACATAAAATAACTAAGCCCCATATCTCAGCACACAAAAAGTCAAACTTTAAAACGAGACCTTCCTTTTTGACATTAAGCATAACTCCACATGTTTAAAGATATGCAGCGGTTTGAATTTGATTTTTTAACTCAAATTGGTGATTACTCGAAAAGCTTTTTCTTTCTTCAATTCGAAATTAATGTTTTTTTCAAGTTTTTTTTTTTTTTTTTTTTTTTTTTTTTTTAAGCAAACACAATAGGGTAAAACCATTATCATTTCATCATATTTGAAAAGTGTCGATTTTTAACTTGATAATATAGTTGTTATCAAATCTCAAATCAAGTTTAAAGAAGTCGATTATATTTTAAAATATTATACTGAATTTTTATAGTTCTATAAGCTTCTTTATGACTTCTCTGTAGAAAACACCCGCAACCCCAGACTGATAGACTACCGCACTATTTGTTTATGTGCCAGTACAATTGAGCCGTTTATGTTGAAAGTGACATAAGTCACTTTCGTTTTAAATCGATATATTTAAGGATTAGATTGTATATATATTTTGGTTTTCCCAAACCGATTTCTATTACACCATTAACTTGGAATTTTTAGAAAGTGACTTAACACACTTTCAAAATAAACGGCTCAATTGCAAATTATGTATATTCAGTCACTTGATTTAGCATAATAAAGTAATAAAGATCTTCAGTCGTTGTAGTCGGAAACGAACCTTCAACCCTCAGTGTAATTTATTAGCACACTACTTACTAGCCAACCTGGCACACGAAAAAAAACTTAAAATTTGTAAAGAGATGCTCGCAAATAAAATAAATCTATACATATACATATAATAAAACAGTAACTAATTTCCTGTCTGTCGTGTGTCTTTCTTATTTTGTGTTCGCATCACGTAAAAACTACTGGATGGATTTTAACAAAATTTTGTAAGGAGGTACCTTAGAATCCTGAACCCAATATAGGATACTTTTTTCCGTAAAAATATCCGTAAAAATATCTTAAACAGTGAAGGTACGCGTTTGCCGTTTTAAAAGTACTGCTTCGTACGGTAACATTTATTTTTGAAAGTTGGAAATTTGAAATACAGATGGCGCTATTTTTAAATACAAAATATGCCAAATAGCCAATTGAATAAAATTTGTATATAGTGTGTATTTTTACTTTGTGGAATTACATTGTTATTAAAATATTAAAATGTTTATCCAGAGATGGGTACCTTTATATAAAGTAAATACGTGAAGCACTAAGATAAGAGTCTTAATATTTGGTGTGGATTGCTTTCAAAGCAAAATCGAACAACGAAGTGGCGGGCACAGCTAGTAAATAAAAAAAAAAATATTCTTGCAATGTTCATTTGCAAAACAGTGGAGCAAAAGTGGATAATAAATCCAATACTAAAATTGAAATATTATTTGGAAATTATATTTTTCTCCTTAAAAGTCGCATTGGTCCTTGTGCAATTGTCCTCTCTAAATTTACTAATAATATTCAAAACTGAAATTAATCAACCGGCTGAACTCCAAATCCTTTTTTACGCCAGGAATTTAATAATCTCGTTACTTTTTGGACAAAAGATAGTTGTTTTGGCAAAAAAGCCTCTATATTAGCCACGTTATATTTAGTCCTTCGTATTTCTAGTTTTTTTCTTATTTCCTTCCAATAATAAGTTTTTTTTAAGGATTTAAGGAAAAGTAGGCGTTTCTCTTAACGATGACCATTTGTGTAACCAGAATATCACACCAATTTTTGCAAAAATGATTACAAACGTGTGTTGGTGGTGGTGTATTGTCTGAATGGTGGTGGTGTATTGACCAATTGGACGGGTAGCTTTTTCGTATTATTGCACAATATATAATGCTCGGTTTAGATACCTACAGCCTAAGGCACTTCACGCATTTTCATTATTCGATCGTCTGTCCTCTATCATTCCATAAAATTCATCGAATATTTCTGCATGGAAGATCTCTTCTAAATGATCTGCACGTTCAAATAAATATAATTATACAACAAAAGCAACACAGACGAATGGCGAACCTGCTTCTTTTTTTGAAGTCGGTTAAAAGGTATACCTAATCCGGCTTTTAAGGATTTGATAAAAAGGTGCAGAAAAAGAAAATAACTGACTGTTCCACGATGTCACAAGACATCGTTCGTTCGCACAATTACATTTAAAACAAAACCAAAATTTTTGCTTTTGGTTTTCTTTTAACTGTAATTGTGCAATAGAACGATTTTTTGCGACACCGTGGGACAGACAGGCAGTAAATAAATCATCTAAGGTTTGCATTAAAATATTTGAGAGCTTTTTTTAAGCTGTTGAAATTAAAATGGAAATAAAAGAAAGAAAAACCCCATAAATTTTCATTTACAAACGCTGGACCATAGATTAAATAATTTTCAATTTTATTCCATGAATATCAAAACATGGTTTTCAAATAAACTTTTATAAAAATAAACTCAGAAACAGACCAATAATACACTTTTTTGTTTTTGTTGTTATTTTTTAATAAACAATTCGGGCTTGGTGTAAAAAAATTAAAACAAAAAATGTTGTAACTAATTTATTTACAAAAAAACAAAAAAAACTGACAACCAACTAAATGGAACACAAATTAAAAACACTCCAAAAACCAGCATACCACATTAGATTATCTGTTGTGGCATATATGTAACTATGTATGTATGTGTGTATGTATGTATGGAAAAGGGCAGAAGAAATATAAAAGACTACAATTCAATGTGTTAAAATCCTTTACTACTGCCACAACTGCTACTAGAATTTACTACAGCTACGTCTACTTTCTGCAAGTATTGTTGCATTTACAATTAAGCTAACTAACTAACTATTGTGTCTATGTTGCATGTGTTTTTTTTTTTGTTTTTTGTTAAAGCTTTTAATGAAATATCATGCTACTAAGGCTGGCTGGTTGGCTGTATTGTGTTGTTTTTAAATATTTATTATCCCCCTGTACCTGCCTTTCAGCACTATTATCGCTTGATTACATACTACTCTCATTTCAAAGTGTGTTGTTGTATAGGCTGATTTGTTGTTTCATTGTCTCTCTGGTTTTTTTTTTGTATCTGACTGTCTGTCTTTCGGTGCAGTAAATTTTTTCAACAAAAATATTTTTTCATTGCCAATGCCTTCAAGTTTGTTTGAATATAATTTTTTCTCTCTTTATTCTTCCTTTCATACTCTATACAATACATACAACATACCACTGAACGTGGCAACAAAAGGCAAAAAAAAAATTGTACATAAAATGCAAACAACAAAAACTTCAACTCAACATGCAATTTTTTATTCTTTTTTTGTTGTTGTTTTTGTATAGACGAGTATAAATGTTTAAACATTGAATCCTCCCTCCCACACTTTGGAAACCATATTACTCCTATTTGCTTTTTTTTTGCACTCCGTGACTTTAACATTAAACAACAACAAAAAGAAAAAAAAAATACTTTTAACTTAAAAGGCTTCACCACTACACCATAGATACACAAAAGCAGGCTGTTGTAGCCCGGCAAAGCAATCTGCTTTGCAGCATGTTGCAGTGCACGAACAGTGCATGCAATACAGAAGACTACTACTCGATTGCTGTAGCAAAGTAACCATAAACAGATATGAAAAGTAGTCAGTTCTTTTTTCGAATGTTTAAATAAAATATTATTTTTCAATAGTTTTTAATTATAATATTCCTTAAAAATATAATTAATTAAAAATTAAATTTTTTGCGTTATAAAAAAATGTTGTTTAAAAAAGAATTTTTGTTAAAACTTCTTTATCTTTTAAACTTTAATTTTGATTGTTAAAGACAGAGTACCGAAATGGTTCACTCACTCATGTGTGAGTATGTACATTTTAGTTTTTTTTCTGCTTCTTTCATACATGTGTGAGAGACTGGAAAATATTTTGTGTTTGTTCATTTATGAGTGAGATTATTTATTTTCTTCTTCTTTGTATTCAAAAGTGAATAAATGAGAAAAAATTTTGATTTCCAAGGCAAGTGAGAATTTATAATTTTTCATAAATGATAAGATCGTAGAAAAGTCTGTTCGCACTAAGCATGTGCATATATGCACATATTTTATAATGTGTAACTGCCTTTGTATGCAGTAACAGTGTTTTAGGTATCTGATTTATGAGAAATTTTATAAATGAATACTCACAAATGAAAACGTTCATAAGAGCGTTAATGAGAATGAGCTAATTTATTACTTATCACATATGAATAATACGGATATTCTTCGTTTGTCAATGTTCATGTATGTCTGCTAATCACACTCATTCATGTGTGATCGTAAGCAGAGTATTTTTTGATGCTCATTTATGACCATGAAAAAAATATAAAATTTTAAAAATCTTATTTATCACAAATGCCATAAATGTTAAAACTTCAATGTTCATACAAGAAAAATTCTAAACCCTGGTTAAAGATATCTAAATTTTATTTTACCTATTCTCATTACACAGTGGGTCAGAATCGATGTGTTAACGAATACGTGGGTATAATGCAAGTATGAAGAGCGGCTTTATTGTGTTTGTAAAAAATGGTCACCTTAGAAAAGTAATTTCTGTTTAACAGCTTGTCATCTGTTTTTTTTTGAGCCAAACTTGGCAACGTTTTCGTTTGTAAAGCCCTCAACAAACATACTTGTGTATATGTACCACCACTTACATATCTCTTATAGCTAGAAAATTAATACAGGGTATTAATTAAATTGGTTCTATTTTGGATTCCAATAATCAGAAATGATTTTGGGATAAAATCCACAAAATGGCAAATGGAATAAAATGCTCCGTATTTTTTAGTGCTGGCGAAGTATTGAGTAGTGGGTACCGAGTACCCAGTATCGAGTAATTGATGACTTTGTTGAGTACTTAATACACAATAGTAGTTAATCGATATTTTCAGCTTAGTATGTTTGGATACAAACTGAATAGAATATTTAACGACTACGACGATAAATTTCTATTGCTTTTATGTAAATGGAAGTATAGAGTACTATTGAGTACCCAATTGATAATTGTGTATTGAGTAGTATTGAGTAATTGAAAGTAGTAGAATTTGCCAGCACTAACTAGTATCTTTATATTGAAATTAATATTAATTTTTCAAACAAGGGAAATAAGTGCGTAGTAATACACCCCATTCGTATTTATAGCTCCTTCAAATGCAAATATCCGTAGTAACACCTACATTTTGGGTAATTTCTAGATTTTGGAAAAAAAATTTCTCTTATTTTAATATTTTATTTTTAAATATTTTCTCGTTAAACACAAAAGTTTTCAATCAGTCGCTTTCTTAACCCGCAAATAAAGGACTTAAAAATTCTGTAAATATTGAACTTTTAGTAGTTTTAGTGCAAAAAGCAAGATTTTTATTTTAAATGAAGGGTGTCTTATTTTTTTATTCCAATATTTAAATATGTAATAATTTTTAAAGAACTGTAAATTAATTTTAATTTTAAATTATTTTTTTTACTTTATTTTTATTATTTTTTTTTACTTTCTTTTTATTTTTTGTCATTTTTTTTTATTTTTTTTATTTTTATTTAATTTTTTTCTAGTTTTTAATTTAACGTTTAAATTATAATTTTCAAATAAAAAAAAATTGTTGCTATTAATTTTTAATTTGCTTTTAATATTAATTATAATTTTATTAAAAAATAAATTAAAAACTAATTCTTGTACACATCTGTTGTGGTTTTGCAACTAGCTGGGGTCTCTTTTTGTGAACATTTTACTCGTTTTCTATTCAATTTTTTTATATTTTTTTTTTATGCAACTCCTGCCTTATTTTAGGCCTTTTATTTTTTAATCTTTTTTTTTTGCTCTTTGCTTCCACATTGCTGCTACAATATACACGAGGAGTTGTGTATTATTTGTATGTGTATTGCTCGCATCATTGTTAGCCTTGGTTGTTGGCTGCAAGGCAGTGCAATGAAAATGAAACAAAAAAGGAAAATAAATCTTACAATCAATATTTCTGTATTCTGACGTTTCGTATGTCTGCTTTTCATATTTTTCTCTTTCCTATATTGAAAAAAAAATATTTGTTTGGAATTATTGTTGCCAAGTTGTAAAATAAACCATGCAACGATATGTAACTGAATGTAATACTTGTGTGTGAGTAATAGTGTGTGTATGTAAGTACGTTAGGATAGTGTAAAGAAATCATGTAAAAAAGTATACATTGTTGCATTGTTAAATTTAACTAATACTCTCATTCAGATTTATGTTATACTAGCTGTGTCCGCCACGTCGTGGGCGTCCTGACAATATTTTGTTCGATTTTGCTTTTAAAGTAATCTATACCAAATTTTAACACTCTTACCTTTATAGTGCTTGAGTTATGGTTTATATATTTTCTTTAGATAGAGGTACCCTTCCCTGGATACAATTCTTAAATTTATATATTTTTTTTTCATAATTTATTTATTGTATCTTCAAATACATTTGAACTAACAATAATTACTACTCATATAAGTCTAAAATAAAAACATATAAAATTCTAGAATTTTTGTAGAGTTCTGTAAATGGTGTTTAAAATATCTTTCTTTCTTTCAAAAATAAATGGTGCTGCCAAGTTTGCAGTACCTTTAAATCTGTAAAATTGCATGCCTTTACTTTTTCTCTTTGAAATGAAATATTTTTGCGGAAAAAAGTATCCTATATTTGAATCAATATACTAAGGTACCTTCTTACAAAATTTGATTAACACTCATGCACAGTAGTTTTTTCGTGATGCGAACCCAGACAGGCGTACGGACAGACAGACAGACAACAATTCTAAGAATTGTTTTAATACCCTAAATATGAATTACTAAAAATTGTTGTTTTGTATTGAATGAATTTCGGTTACTTGCTGCATCAACAACAAATTTTTCCGAAAATATTTCATGTACAGACATGGTCCGGTTACAGTTATATTATATGTATAGATTTACTTTTACTTTATTCTTTTTGTGCGTGTGGTGTGAGTGTGTGGGTGTTTTCGCCAGGATATTTACACAAAAATTGAATTCATTTAATGTTTTTTATATGAAATTTTATATTTAATAGTTTCTTTTTATGGGAAGATTTTTGTGTAATTTTTTTTTGTGAGTTGTGGAGTTATATTCGTTTTTTTTCGATAAAATTGAAAAATGATATTTAAATTAATTTTATATTTATGAACCTTTACTCATGGCTTGCGTTAAAACAAAAATTTGCCCGATGCGATACCAAGTCTAACTCGAAGTTGTTCGTATCGCCATTAAAAAATCACCACAAAAAAGCTTTTAATTCATTAAAACTAGTGAAATTAACGCTGAAAATTTTTTGGGAATTTTAAAAAACCTTTTAGAGATTTTTGACCTGGCACCGGTAGTATTTCAGATTTGTTTTTTTTTGAACGAACAAAAATTTAGTAATTTTACCGCTTACGTTATCTAAAACAAAAACGTCATTTAAATAGAATTTTTAATTTATAAATTTTGCTTAAAGAAATTTTAAATTATTGTTATTTTTTTTAACAAATTCTTCAATAAAAGCCATTCAAGAGTTTAGGTATTTTACAAATATTTATTTCGACAAATTTGTTATTATTCTGTTGCCTCAGGCAAATATAATTTCTCTATTATTCAAACAAATTATTGTAACTAATGACCGGACAAATTGTTTGTTCAACCCAGACATTAAGAACACTCTCTATTTTGTTTTATGTTGCTGCTGATGTTGTTGCTATTGGTTTTTTTGTTGCATAAAAATTGCATTTATTTGCAATTTGCCTCCAAGCGTTACAAATATAAAAGAGAACAGACTGCAGTTGAAACAATCATAAAAAGAAAAGAAGAGAAAACAAAAATATGTACAAAATATGCACATGACAATACATGCTTGTATGTATGACCAAATGACACTACAGACTATTAATGCCCTGTCACTATTGTAAAAGTACCACAGAAAAACAAAAAAAAAAAAACAATGTAAAATAAAACAATCTAGAAAAAAACATTGTTAAACAGATTGAGTGTAGTTTTTTAAATGCCCATTTGAATTAAATTTACTTGATATTTTAACAAAAAATGCAGTATTAATTGATGAATTTATTAAATAATGAAACAACTACTTACTCAAAGAGTATTCAACCTTTAGCTATCTCGGTGGAACAATTAGAACTTCTTGAGATTTTTGTCATTTTAAATCGTTACTATAACCAATGAAAGGCTACCACTGAAACGTATCAAATGTCCAGACAATTTCAAATACAGTAAATCAAGCCCTTACAAAATCGTAGTAGGTAGGTGCATAAGCAAGCTCATCTAATAGCTAATAAGCTCATGAGCAAGCGGTCATATTCGAACACATACAAGCTTACTGAACACATGTCTACTCGTACCATTATAATAGTGAGCAATCCTCTGTTCGTATTAGAAACGCAATGAGCTGACCGAGTAAAATGAACTTTCTATACTAGTGAGGAGCACCGTGTTTACTCGTCTCATGTTCGAAACACTAAGTGTTTTTTTTCTTTAGTAGTTGGGTAGAACTTTTGGATAAGGCTTAGTCTATTTTGCTACCACTAATTTTTTGGTTTTTTGCATTTGGTAATAAATGAAGACCTTGAATATATAATATAAGTAATGTTGTTAAAAAATTCTGTGTTTTTTGTTTCTACACTCGAACTGTGTTCGTATTTCATTCAAAGCATTAAACTGCTTGAACTCGCGCAAGTTCATTGATGTTGTTTAACTATTACTTATACTTATTCTAAATTGCTTATGTAAATTCTGCAAGCTTATCGAATTTAGCTCGTTGGTCTTCAGTGTTTATTTTTGTCCACTCATCGTTACTTGGGGTGCAATGAACAGACATGACCTCAATGATATTTTATAATGAGCGTCTTATGAGATTGGGTTTTTGTGCTCATGCAGCGCTTTAGTAAGCAGGCTGAAAATTGAAATCCCCAAGATCACCCGCAAAATATTTAAACATTGAGACGCTAAACTGAAACAGAACAGGCACTAAATTATTTGGCTCTATGCTCCTGATAACAACTATATTGAATTGTTAAACAATTTCATGTTGTCTGTGATTGAAAGGAAAACGTCTAAAAAACCGAATAACCGTATTAAAAGTAGAAACTAGCTGTTAAAAAACCGAAACCGTTTTTTAATTAAAAATAGCGTGAAACCGGTTTCGGTTATAAATACTCTTAATAACTCTCCAAGCACACGGCAAACTTCAAAAACATATTTGTTTAGAAAATTCCTTGGTAAGCTGGTAAACAATCGATAGTACTATCGACTGTTCTGTTTCCATTAGACTATCGATAGTTTTTTTTTCGATAGCGATACTATCGTCGAAAATTCGATACAGTAGAGTAGTAGTAGATTTATAGAACAACGCTAGTCAGATGCAACTTTGACAATATCCGAAAAAATGATAAGCAAAGCAGGGACCAATATTTTAGATAGAAGATCTAGCTTAAGACCAAAATATGTTTATATACATATCGCTCCGCTCCTTTATTGCAACGTAGTCATATTTAAAAAAAATCAAACTTAGCAAAACGCATTTTAAGTTTTAAAACTGACATTTTTCGCTATAATATCGGCTCAGATTGAGATATAAGGCAAAAATTTTTTTTACATATAAAAAAAGGAGTTATTTTGCTTAACTAACTTCAAATTTTTGATTTTTCGAGGTATGACTACGTTGCAATAAAGGAGCGATATGTATTTTTTTTAATTAATACAGTTTTTTATTTAATTTTTTATTTAATTTAATAAAGCATAGTAGATCAGAAATTCGCTCGTTGTAGTGAGGAAGGGAATCGAACCTACAACCCCCAGACTGATATACAGCCACACTACCTACTAGCCCACCAGTGCACCCGATAACTTGGTCTTTATAAAAAAGACTTATTGAGCAACTCGATAACTATAAACAATTTTTATGTACAAAATTATTGGAGAGATTACTACACACAACAATTTCGATAAAGTATTTATATGAACATATTTTTATTAAAAATATATCTCATTAGTCCCGTTCCACACTTGCAATTTTTGATCCTGTACCACATGCATTTGTTGTTGGGATATTAAATAAAACGTACATGAAACTCTGTGCTGTGACTCTCTATTGTTGTTGTTGTTGTTTGTTCTCTTCGACATGAAAATGGCTGTATAAAAGTATACAGACGTCAGCAACACAATTTTTTAAGTATGGACAAAATGTTTCAGAAACAAAAATTGCAAGTGTGGAACGGCGGGACTATTAGATTTTAATTTTTTTATTACAAAAGAATTCGTTACTATCGATAGTTTTTCAACTAACTATCGAAAATATCAAATATGGTGACTGTCGATAGTTTGTCAGCTCTATTGAGAGGTTGTTTCTAGTCTATACTTGAACACAATCAAAATCCAACAGAAACAATAATGTTACAGAATATTTATTTTGAAGTATCGTGGCCTAAGCAACACTAAAGCAAATACTTGAGCTTACGTCCATGTAAAAGCTCTAAAGCCTGACTTGTCAAGCTGATTTTGTAGATCGCAATAATATTTTTTTTACAGAATTTCTTTCGTGTAAAATTTTAACTCATTATGGGAATAAATGTGCAAATTCATCCAGCAATTCTTCTTATGACTTGTAACTTTTGCATTTAATTATTTCTTCAATTTTGTTTAAAAATATAAATTTTAATTTGAAACGGAAATTATTATACTTTAAAAATAAACCAGTCAAACATTTTTTTCAAGCAAAAGTTAAAATAAAAAACAAAATACACTTTAAAAGAAATTTTCGTTTTCGTTTTTGTTTTAATTTTAATTTTTTATGAGCTGATCTCCGCATTCGTGTTTGTATTTCAAGTTTTTTAGTGCAATTAATTTTTATTTTGGCAAACAAAATGATGTGATAGTAGTTGCAGCCACAAAGGCAGGCCAGCGAACAAACACATGCGAGCTCATGGAAACACAGATAATAAATGTTTGGTAGAGAGGGTTGCATGGCAGCGGCGGTTCTACAGCACATTAATTTAACCAAAAAATGTGCACTAAAAATGACTTTAATGACGTTCGCACAACTTCTTTCTTATAAACCAAACAACACCAAAAACCAAACCGACACCACCAAATCAACTCAAAATAATGACTGCAATTTTTATGACTTCCAAATGATGATGACGATATTTTTATAATACTTTTGGACTTTAATTTTATTTTTTTTATAAACTTACGACGAGTGTGTACATACATTCGTATGTATAGCAGGGTTATTTAAAGACTTTTCTTAGTCATCATAAAAATTAATTTGATTTTTATGTGATTTTTTTTTAAATCGCAAAAATTTTAAATTCTTGAAAGAAATTTTGAAAAAGTTTTAACCGTTTTTTTGAAACCCCTTTTTATTTTTAAAATAATTTAACAGCATCTTGAAATGTTCTTAATCATTAATTTAATTGAGGCAATTATTTTTAAGCAGCACACACACACACAGCATTTATTTGACAACTCAAATGATTGTGTAAAGATACACACGTCTGTCTAGTGCTCTGGCTGACACTTTGTCTTTGTAGTTTTTTTTATTTTTAATCCATTATTTTATATAACGATCGCTTCATTAATGCATGTAATTCTATGTTTGGTGTTTTAACACTTGTCTTAGGTTCCAGCCTTATTAAATTTTTGATTCCTTTGACACCTTATAAAGAATGAAACGAACGGCTTTTTTATATCGTTTATTTTTACTCTTTACATTAAAATGCGCATTTTTTTAATATTATTTATTTAAGGCAAAGAGGTAATTGAAGAAATCAGTCATTTCAAGTGCTTTTTTCAGTTGTACTAAGAGCGGATGTGTTTTTCTTTTTAATAAAACCATTTTTAAAATATTAACTACAGGGGGGTGGGGTTACTGTGTAAATCGATTGCAAAGAACAAATTTTCGAATCACTGTGTCCTACAAATTCAAATAATTTTTCTTTCGAATCCATATACGCAGTAACCCCTAGGAAATATTTTTGTAATAATCAAGACTAAATCGTTTGGAATTATCTTTATAATTAAATAGGCAAACACGTCTTTTTGTAATCCCTTTTACGTCCGTATTACTGCACCGATTTTGGAAAGTCTTATACGGTTTTAAAAATTTTTCTTCACAGATGTGCAAAATCATAATTTTATTTAAATCGGTTCAGTACTTTAGGAGTAATTTTAAGTTTTAAACAAAACAAAGTTTATGTTTTTTGAATTCGCCTTTTGTTTTGAAAGTAATCGACATCAAATTTTATTACTCTTACATTTATAGCGCTGCAGAAATTTAGATTGTATAAAAGAGGTTTCCATACAACATAGAATTAATATTATTAATGCAAAAGGTGCTGCCAAGTTGTTAAAATTGGTAGAATTTTGTACATTCGTCTTTTTATCTTTTATTTCTCTTGTAATTTTTATTAAAATTCATCCAAAAGCTTTTACGTGATACGAAAACAGGCAAGGAAAGACAAAAATGACAGTGACAACACTTTCACAAAATATTTAATGTACAGACAGAGTCCGGTTACAGTTTTAGTAGCTGTGCCCACACACGTTGTGTACATCCTGACAATATTTTGTACGATTTTGCATTGAAAGTAAACCACACCAAATTTTAAGATTCTTATGTATTTACTTTATATATATATCAGGCCTGTTCTGAAAATCACGTGATTTTAAATCACGAACCGTTTTAAAATCACGTGTTTTATTTTACCCTGTTCTGTAAATCACATTATTTTTTATTTTTTTAAGTGATTTTAAAATTGTAAAACCACAAGAAAATTGCTGATTTTTATTATTTTTTTGATTAAAAATTACGTAATACGTAAAATAAAAGCAATCTGAAGGGTCTAGGGTAACATTGTGGACCCCAAAAGGTTTAAAATGAAAGCAGTATAAAAAATGGCCGTTTTAAGGCTTTACTTACGGAACTATTGCAATTTTTAAGTTTGGCAAGGTTAGATGTACTTTCTAAACACTTAATCTGCTGACAGTTAAAAAGAAGCGGAAAAACACAATTTTTTTATAAAATGTTACTGCAAAAGAAGAGTCTTCAAAAATGCACAATGTTTTCATATTTTTCTTATAATATTACGTAATTTAACTACAAAAATCATAAAAGAACACTTCATACTATTTATTACAGCAGTTTGTTTTAAAATTAACAACAAAGAACTCGCAAAAGTAAGCAAGTGATTTGAAATCACAGACACTTTCCTAACCGATTTAAAATCACGTGATTTAAAAATTTTTTGTATGTAGAACACCTTTTACGTGATTTCAAATCACTTTGATAAAAAGTGATTTTCAGAACAGGCCTGTATATACCCATCCCTGGATAAAATTCTGAAAGATAAGATTCTAAAATTCTGTAAATTGTTGTAAAGCTCTTTAAAAGACAAACAACAAATTCTTTATTAATTATTTTAAAAGAGCGCCATCTGTTGCGCAACATTGCTTAAAATATACTCCTTTCAAAAATTAAAGATGCCTTAAAGTATGCAGTACCTTTAAATCGGTAAAAAATTGGCATACTTTGTGCTTTTTCTCCACTGCTTTTTCTTGGAAATAATAAATTTTTGCGAAAAAAAGTATCCTATATTGGAATCAGGATACTAAGCTACTGCCTCACAAAATTTTGTTAAAATCCATCCATTAGTTTTTACGTGATACGAACACAAAAGACAAAGACAGTCAGACAGGAAATGAGTTACTATTTTATTATATGTATAGATATTAATTGGATACTTAGCACCAACGAGCAAGATAGATCCTAAAGAGCAGGTATTGTTGTTTGATTTATAAAAGATGATTTGCTGATTAGGCTTAAGCACAAAATTCGTACCACCGTATATTATTTAAGTTTACAGTAAAGGTACTAGAAAAAATGTGCTTAAATTATTGCAATTTTTCTATTGATTTATAAAGGGTGGTAAAACTTTAAGGGCCGATGTTGATTTTGAATAACACTCAAATTATTTAGTAAATTGTTGTCATTTCTTTTTATTTTAATAACATTGGTATGGTTCAATTATGTATGAAACAAAATATCGGCCAAATGGCCGCTGCGTCCTCGTCCGATGCTCAATATTTTCGATGACGTTGAGGCATAATTTCCGTTAATGTGCCGAATTATCTTATCCTTTAGCTCTTGAATAGTTGCTGGCTTATCGACGTACACCTTTTCTTTCAAATAACCCTAAAGAAAGAAGTCCAACGGTGTCAAATCACATGATCTTTGCGGCCAATTGACATCGCCACCACGCCAGATAATACGGCCTTTGAATTTGTTGCGCAAAAGAGCCATTGTTTCGTTGAAATGACATATGGTCCACATCCATATCTTCCAATTCGGGCCATAAAAAGTTCGTTATCATATCACGATAGAGAACACCATTCACAGTAACTGCCTGACCGTCCTCATTTTGGAACAAATAAGTCTCGATGATGCTCCCAGCCCATAAACCGCACCAAACAGTCACTCCTTGGGGGTGCATTGGTTTCACTCTTCGATTATTATTCACCCAAATGCGACAATTCAAGCAGAATTGTCGCATTTGACGAATCCACTGAGATGAAAATGTGCCTCATCAATGAAGATGATTTTCTTCGAAACTTGATCATCCATTTTCATAATAAGCCTGAATAACTTTAACGGATTGCTCGATTGTGTGTGGGGACTTCCTCAATTCAATTTTATGTGAAGCACCCTTTAATTTTTAATTTAATCTTTGAATTATTTTATTTTAATTATTTATTTGTTAAATGTTGCAATACAATTGCAAATTATATTTTAACGTATTTAAATTATCAAGCATAGTAGCGAAGACCTTCATTCGTTGTAGCGAAACACAGAGGGTCTTTGGTCCGAATCGAACCCACAACCCCGAGGCTGATAAACTAGTACCTACCCATTAGTCTACGGGAGCACCCGCCCTGCTCATTTGAATTGTTAGATAATTTTTTCTAAACACCTGAATAACTTTGATTCGGTTATTTATGAGAAGTTTTTTTGCCATTTTTTTTCCTTTATTGAGATAGACGATGGGTCATATGTAAATTCTTTGGTTGATTATTTAAGGACTAATGCCTTATTATATCAAAGGTTTTTGTCAGTTGTATTCTTTGTGTACTTATGGATTAATTTTGATTTTTAAAAAGTTTATAAATAACCAACAATACTTTTTTTTTACAAATAAAGATTTTCCTTTTAAGACAGTTGTTTTTGTTGTCTCTAAAATATGTTCAACAAAGTAATGAAATATTTATGAACTACATATATTGCAATTTAAATTTTTTCCCCTTTTTGAAAACATAATCTGTTCTTGTTTATTTCTTCGTCTTTTTTATTTATCGATGCTACGATAAAACATTTATATCTTTATGGTGTTGGCGCCAAAATGAAAGTGTTTTTTTAATGTTTTGACCAGTGGATGTTTTAGTTGAAGCCACAAAAACCACCATAAAAGGTAGATAGATGGTTGCAAGATTTTTCTTTATAAAATATTTGCTTTTGCATGGGTAAAACGGGTACTTTATTGACTTGTAATTTAACAGGTTGTATTAGTGATGTGATGTATAATGGGGAGTGTACAAACATCTTTAACAGTACTAAACATATCAAAAAACAAGTAGGCAAGCAACAAGTACGCAAACGGCCAATAGACCAACTGTCAACTAATAACAACCATCCTCTTAATTGTCTTTTTTTTTTCTACCTTTAAGCCATATTTACAAATGCAGTAGCAAAAACATTTCTCATGCATACATATAGGCAGACAGACAGCACTAACCACCAGGCCTTGCAATAATAAATATTTTATTAACTTGACAAAAGTACATTTATTTTTTTTTTGTCTGAACATATTAATAAAAAAAATTACAAAAAAATAATAATAATAGAAAAGCCGATATTAATGAAGCAAAAAATGTTTCAATAAAAGTGAAAGTTAAATATTTAATTGTAACTTTGTTAAAGTCATTGAAATTAAAAACTACACTAGATATACCAGAGTACTTTCCTTCGCCCCTTTCATGGGAATAGCTAAATGTATCCATCCATCTATTCGCTCTTTCTTGTTTTAATTTAATTTTATTTTTTTATTTTTATTTTTGTTCGAAAAAAAAAACATAAAATGTTTATTTTTATTTTTATTGTTATTATTATTATACTCGTATTTTTTTCATACATTGTTGAATTTTTCTTGTGGTTTCTTTTAATTTTCCAAAAAAAAAAAGAAAAAAAAATAAAGTAACAAACAAAATTTAATATCTCACGTTTCAATGATTTTCATTGTAATCTCTGTTATTAGTCTTTAATATCGTTAAAAACGCATAATCATTACTTTTTACTCTCTTTATCAATTGTTATGGTCACGTCAGTCAGTTCATCTGGTTTTTATTTGCTGCAATTTCTGCAATGCAGTTTAAAGGAAATTTAGTTTTAGCAATTTTTTTTTTGGATTATAATATGATGATATTTTTTATATAAAATGAAATTGTGTTTCAATCTCTTTGGTAGTAAGAAAGTTGAAAATTATTTTAATTAAACTGATATTAAACTGATATTAATACAACAACTTTCTAGTCTAACCTTTATATTTGATTTTTGTTTATACACGGAAGTCAGCTTCCCCGCCAATTTTGGTTTTATTTTTGATTAATTTGGTTGCAAATAGAATCAATATTCCAGATAGGGATTTAAAATATTTTACTTATTGATTTTCATAGCGCTGGAAAATGGTATGAATGCTTAGCAATAGTACACCTAGTTTAAAATAAATCAGTCAAGTGCGAGTTAGACACACACAGGTTGCGTACTATGTTTAGTACGACTTTAAAAAATCAAGTTGTTAAGTTTTTATGTCTTATGGGTCACCCTTTAATTTCAAAATTAAAGTCATATTCGCGAAAATTGCATCATTATTTTAAAACCTTTTAAATTTTAGTAAATGTTGTTATGGTTATACACTTTCTATAAAAATATCAGGAGTCTATGGACACCCTTCAACTTTTAGTAATTGTTATAGCGACCGAAGTAACACATCTACTGTAAACATTTCATGAGTTTACCTATTACGGTTTATAAAATAAGGCTATTTACGTAAAAATCATATCACTGCCGGAACACCTTTTAGTTTTTTTATTGGGTTTAGCGACCATGGCAATTCTCTTTCTATAAATATACTAAGCGTTTACATATTACGATTAAAAAAAATAGTCACTATACGTGAAAAACATGTCACTGTCAGAACACGTTTTAATTTTATGAAATTGTCATAGCGGCCGTGGCAACACATCTTCTGTACAAAGTTTTAAGAGTCTAGCTATTACGGTTCAAGAAATAAGGCGTTATACATGATAATCACGTCACTGCCGGAAAGCCCTTTAATTTGTATTATTTTTTATAGCGGTCATAGTAATACCCCATCTGTGACAATTTCAAGAGTCTTTCTATTGTGGTTAAAAACTTAGGCCATATACATGCAAATCACGTCACTATGGGAACACCCTTTAATAATAGTTTTAATTACTGTCTGCAAATTTTAAGTGTTTGCCTCCTACAGCTCAAGGAATAAAGACATAATCGTAATTAACATGTCACTTTCGGAACACTCTATACGTTTTAGTCTTTGTTGCTACAGGTATACACCTTCTGTGAAAATTTCAAGAGTCTATCTATTATGGTTCACAACTACTACCTATTATGGTTTCAAACTTCACTATCGGAACACCCTTTAATTCTTAGGTTGATTTGTTATACTTGGGTATATATGTAGCGAACTAAGTTTTAATTACTGTTTGTAAATTTTAAGTGGTTGCCTTTTACAGTTCAAGAACTAAACACATATATATACGTGAATAACATGTATCTATCGGCACACCCTATAAGTTTTAGTATTTGTTGCGGCAACAGTTATACATCTTCTGTGAAAATTTCAAGACAGACGGACAGACATTGTACCCTTTGGGTACGGAACCATAAAAACAGAGAAGTGAGGTTAAAAGACGGTTCTCTTTTACAAGACGGTATTTGTACTTTACGACTGAAAAATAATTTTATTACTTAATTTTTTTTGTATTATTTGCTACATTTAATAATATTCCTAATTCAAACTATCTACATTTTTAGCTACCAACAGTTTTAGTGAGCTTCTTCCAATAACATGGAAAATACGAAGCTCTTACAAACACTTTGCCAAGTGTCAATTTTAATGAATATTAGCAATATTATTAAACATATCCAGACATTTAAATTCATATAAAATTTAACATCTATTATCTCTTAAAAGCTCATTCTCCCATTGAATGTTGCCACACAGACACTTGACAATCTATGTATTCATAAGATACGAAGAATGAAAAAAAAACAGTATCATTGCGGAGACTAATCAAGCTTGTCGTTTTTTTTTTTGTAACAGTTACATGTTGTTTATATAACAATAACAAGTGTTGTAAAGATATTTTTTTTAACATTCACTCATCTCCTCTCCTTCCGACAGCAGCACTACTTCGTTCGTCACTCCAATCATAATCATTACCCATCATCATCTTCAGCATCATCATTTTTGATCATTATGTTTATCCGCTTAGAGAAGTGTTGTATCTGCTTAAGTACGAATGAGGTTTTGTTGCTATTGTGTTTTGTGCTACAAGATTCATCGTTCAAAGTCATTAGGTTTTATGATTATTGGCTTGTTTAAGAGTGCTTTAAGTTAATGCAACATTTTTTTTCACTTCTGTTTTTTTTTAGATACTTTTGGTGATTTTTTTTTTTTTTGTTGGATGAATAACAAACATATTTTATTTTGCGTAAATTAATTCTATTGAATGTTGTTTTACAAAAAAAAAAAAAACTAAATCTATTAGTTTGTGTTCTACACATTTCCATGCTAAAACATGTTTGAACATGTTCTGTCTTGCCTTCTTTAGTTGATCCTTTTAAAACTGATAAATATTTTTTTTTTGTTTTTAAACAAAATAAAGATAAATTATTTTTGATTAAGTTCTGAAATATGTAAATGTATACAAGTTCGCTCAAATTATTTACTTGCGTAAATTTCAAGAAAAAAAAAAAAATTATTTTTGATGTTTAGTACCAGATAAACATTTTTTCAGGTTCCTTTAGTTACCGAGAGTATTTTTTCATGCTCATATTTTTATTTTAATTATTCAAAATTGAATAAATTTAAATCAGTGTTTTTTGTGCATTTTGTCGTTTTAATAGTTATTATTAAAAAATACCAAACGTATTTTCCAAATATATTAAATTTTTTGTTGTGTACTAAAAACGGTACATGCAGCCTAAAAATGGACTGCATCGCTTTTTTAGTCCATTTTTGGTTTTATAAAAATTGAATAAATACAATTTGCTTTTTGGCAAAGTGCAATAAGATATTTGCCCACTGTGCAGGCATACTATTGATTTATTATTTAATTTTAACTCAGCCTAGAATTTTTAATGTTCTAAAACGCAAAATTTACATATCACCAATTTGTAAATTGTTTGTTTTTACAAATTACTTAGGCCCCTATTACGGTTTACAACTCAACTCTACTTCAGTTGAAATTTTACAATTTGGTATTATCAATTACAACTCAACTTTTAAGTTGAATTTAAATTGTGTTACAACTCTGTTTTAGTTTCACCCTTTACAACCCTGTGTTATTTCGGTTAACAAAAGTTTAAAAAAATTACAACTCATCAGTAGGAGTTGTTTCAAATTACAACTCATTAGTAGCAGTTGTCTTGCAAGTTGTCTTGCAAGTTGTCTTTTAGACAACTCAACTGAGTTGAGTTGTAAACCGTAATAGGGGCATTAATTTTACAAACGATTCTTGATTTACTAGATCGGGGCGATAAACTACAAATTGGATTCGAAATAACTATATACTGACGATTATGCTCACGTTATCGAGCTATAAAATTTACAGACGCACAACCGTGTTGGAGCCTTGTTTTTACCAGGCTCTCTTGTGATAAAAAGAAATTAAGTCACGATAACGAAAAACATCTTGTTCATTTATTACCCGTAAATGTTGTTAAAATTGTTATTTAAAAATTATTTATTTATTTATTAAATGTTACAATACAATTATAAATTAAATTTTAACTTAATTAACGTGCACAGTAACGCAGACCTTCACTCGTTGTAGTGAAACACCTGGAGTCTTTCGCGGGAATCGAACCCACAACCCCCAGACTGATAGACTAGCACTCTACCTACTAGTGTACCCATTTAAATATTAGTTACATATAATACCGCACCATTTTTTATTGAAATTAGAAAATTTTAATTTGCATTCGTGAATGTAGGAATTTTCTACTTCTATTGCAAAGTCCGTGTTGCAATTAATTTCCATTAATTTTTATTTCCATTTGCATTTCAGAAAATTCTTGTTACTTTTAAATATCTTTTTATCTTTCAATTGCAATTAATATTTGCTAATGTTATCTTTTTATCTCCTTTCTTTTTAGGTAAGTGTCTTAAAAATATAATTTATACATAAGAGTCCTTATGAATAAATGGTAAGTTTTTTTTGCAAACAACTTTTCCAACTTCAATTTATTCGAACCTGCAACTTCTTGCAACTTTTCTTTTTGTATCCTAAAATTATTTTATACTATAATTAAATACTCTATGGAATTAAAAAAAAAACTCATAAAACAAAGCGCACTTAAGCTTAATTTTATGTGGTTCAATGCCATTTTATGAATATTAATTAATGTAAAGCAAATACATCCACTATGCTTCTCTGTACATAAAAGCCATCAACCTTGAAAGTTGCTTATAAAATATCTGGCGAATGGTTTAAATACAAGTATCTTTTTATATGTTAAATATAAATAAACTAAACATAATTTCTTTTAGTATATTATGGCTTTTGTAGATATAAAAAGTATTCCCATTTCTTAAGGAACACGATTTCGTTTATATGACTGCCGCGACTGGCCTCGAATTAGCTTATCCTCTCAGTAGAATTTTTCAAGATTTTGTTGAAGGCTTCTGGTTCTCTATCTCGAATGATCCGGACGATATTAGACTTCGTCTTATTGCCAAGACGGCTAATAACACGAAGAACACCGATAGACCGATTGGTAGCGCGCTAGTCTATTAGTCTGGGGGTTCTGGGTTCGATTCCCTTTAAAGGCAGCTAAGCAAAAAGTTTCACAGGTAGTGTTGTCTAAAAAAAAAAATTAAGTGCGAAAAATATGGTTGCAAAAACAGGATGGCACAGAACATAACATGTAAGTAGTTGTGGGTATGTAGCGCTTGGGGTTGACTTAAATGGGGTTTTTAGCTATATTTTCGAACAAACGGGCAATGATGCCACCACTCTAAAATCCACAACAAACTGTCACTTTCTGTGTAAGCATTGGTTTCTCCGCAAAGACGTGGGGGTTTTATACCCCCCAGATTCGGATATTATTGATAAAGCTGGCGTGATGAAAATGAGCCTGATCAGAAAAGACGAATTTTCAGTCAGGCTGGGGCTTCTGTAATGTTCAAGCTTAAAAGCCGTAACGATATATGTAAATGCTCCTTTACCTTGAATTACTGAGCCAATTGGATGATTAGTCCGAGAGAGGAGCATATGACCTAATTTTATATGAACAGTTCTGTATACATTTTATACTCTGTTACTTACTGCGTGGTAAAAACAATTTTTCCTTTTCTTCCTTTTACGGCAACTCCTTGCATTGGTATTAACAGTAATAAATAATAACAACAACAACATTAAAAGGAGACAGCGTGATGAGAAAGGAGGTTTACAGTTACCAGTCGACTAGTGCTGGCAAAGTATTGAGTAGTGGGTACCGAATACTCGATACTCCATAATTTTTTGGGGTACTCCATACACAAAAGTAGTTAATCGATACTTTTACGGTAGTATTTTTAGAAATAAATTTATAAAAATATTTAACAACTACGATGAAAAATTTCCTCTGCTATTATGTAAACGGAAGTATTGAGTACCCAATTGAAAAGAACTGAGTAGTATTGAGTAATTGAAAGTAGTAGAAATTGCCAGCACTACAGTCGAAAGTCTGAAATCACTAAAGTCAAGATTAGAGGCTGATTGTAGCACGTGACTCTATGAAAGTAAGGTTGCCGTAATTACATTTCGGTTGCTTATAATCACAGAGGACAGAAGGGGGTCGAAAAGGGACCCATTAAGGAAGTGATCTGCTTCCATATTTCCCCTATATTAAAATAAAACACTATTGAAAAAAAAGTAATTAATTTTATTACCTTTCAACCCGACAGAAAATAGAAAAAAAATCAGGAAAGAAAGTTTCAGAAACGAAAATTGCATGCCTAGGCGAGGAATTACTGGCAAAGAAATATCGATGTTGGAGGCATTATCGTGTGCTAAAAAATTTTACAGTTAATAAAGGAATGTTATCATCTAAAAACAAAGTAGATTGTTCATAGTTGTCATGAAGCTCGTGTGGAGGATGGGCAACAAATGATAGCGAAAAGGCAATCTGTTTGAAAAAGGTCTTAACTCCAAATGTCTCGACTGTTGTAATGAGCGGCCACCTGTCGATAAAAGTGCGGCAGTTCCCGTTAGATTTGTATATAGTGATATTGAAAGGGCAATAAATAATATAAGCCCCCAAAAAAAATCCCTGGTTTTGAATCAGCCTGGGGTTTATTGATCGCATTTTGTCTCTTTGAGTACTTTCTTCTTCGATTTCTCTGGTAATTATGATTCCTACGCCAGAGAAGTTGAGCGAAAAATTAAATAAATATTTATTTTTACTGAAAAGGAATTTAAGAAAAAAACATTTATTTTTATAAAAACCTAATTTCTGCTAAGTTTGTTCCTAACAAATTACACACCATTTGTAGAAACTTAAATTGTCTGTTTAAATTTTTATAAATTTTTTATGTTGATGTTTAAAGTAGTTAGTTATTCGTATATACTTCTAAGGTTTCTTTTCTAAAAAGCCTTTTTCTTCTTTATTTATTTGCTTAACTCTTTCTATTTGTTAATATTTCTTCTAAGTAAATTTCATGTTGATATTTAATTGTTCTTCTTGAATTTCTCAACAGTTTGAAGAAAAACTTCATTTTGTTTTGTTTTATTTTATTTTAACTTTTATCCTTAACCTTTACGTTGGCATATTTTATTTTTCTATTTATTTGTTGTTGTGTCGCCTCATTATCTTGGAGACAATGCAACGATGAAAAAAAAAAATAAAAAAAAAAAAAATGTAATCCCAATTCTTTTTAAACAATATGTTGCAAGTTGGAAATTTTTATTTTCTTAAGCTGCTTTTACTTGAGGCCTTTACAAGTAAGTGCTCGTAACTTAGACAATATTTAAGTTATTTTTCTTTTTTTTTTTGCTGTGCGTCAAACTTTTTCTTTTCAAATGCATAATTTCAAATCTAAAAGAATTTTCATTTACATTGTATTTTTTAAAACGTTGCTACTCCACATTGTGTTGCTGTATATTTTTTCTTTTTGCATATAATCATTTAATTCTCAATGGGGTTAATGCGTTCAAGATATTATATTTTAAAAAGTTTTATTCTTTTCTTCCAAACAAAAAAAAAAAAAAAAAAACAAATAATATGATTTTTTTTTTTAATTTTCTCTTAAATGTAAGAGGAAAATTTAAAACGTCCTTACAAAAACTTTGAAAAACACATTTTAGTGTTCGTTCCTACCCAAAGAGCGCCATCGAAGAACATTTATGTATATCTTTGGAACAGTAATAGTTAAAAACTAAAAATAATAAAATCTAGTGGCATACATATTATAAAATAGTAACTCATTTCTTGTCTGTCTGTGTTCGATACATGTAAAAACTACTGTATGGATTTTACCCAACTTTTGTGAGAAGGTACCTTAGTATCATGATCCCAATATAGAGAGGGGTACCTTATTTATTTATAAAGTAAGTATATAAGAGTCTTAACATTTAATATGGTTTACTTTCAAAGAAAAATCGAACAAAATTAAATATATCCCAAAACTCGCTTTGAAGAATATAAATATACATTCCCATTTTCCGGATAGAAATAGTATAAAACAGCTAATTTCAAAACTGTCTCAAATCTTTTTCAAATTTTTAATACACTGGTGGTACACTTTGTATGCAACTCCAAATCGCACTTGACCGATTTATTTTTAATTTATGCTATGTTAAAATTTCCAACAAGTTATTATACTTCATGTTGCAAAATTTGTTGAGTCCATCTGTCACTCAACTAAATCGCTTACTTTAATTTGACGGTTACTCAAAACGAAATCGTGGATTTTATCGATAATTCCAAAGTATCAGCCTGACCTAGAAGTACTAAAAGAGAACCCTTTTTCAAAAAGGCCATTTAAAAGGAAGCATGTTTTTTTTTTAAAAGTATCTTTAAAAAAGGTACCTTTAAAAAAAGGTGCCTTTTAAAAAAGTACCTTTAAAAAAAAATACTTTGTTAAAAGTATCTTGAATAAAAGTCACCCTATATATAAAATGTTTATTTTATAAAAAATACCTTCAATTAAAAAGTACTTAAAAGTACCTTGTTTAAAAAGTAGCTTTTTTAAAAAGGTACCCATTTTAAAACGTATTTATTTTTAAAAGTACACTTTTTACACAAAATCTGACGTGGCCTACACTCAACTTTACCGTACCCAATGGGAAGTAAATATTTTTGTGGATATATAAAGAATAGAATTTCAAAGTATATTCGAATAGAAAAATTTATTATTTTCGGCTTGGGGTGCTAAATGAACTATCCCTTGCCCCGTCTCGATTATGTCGAAAATTAATACAGCTCTTTATCTCCATATACCGAAGGAAAATACTGGTATATGGAGATACAGGTCATACGGTATGACCTGTATAGCGTTCACAAAATTTGGGAGTAAGTAAACTACCCCTTGCTCCCTCCCGATTATGCCCAAAATTTATACAGCTCTTTATCTCCATATACCAACGGCGGCACATGCTGAGTTTTATTTTAATATGTCATACGGTATGACCTTTCGAGAGAGCGTTCACAAAATTTGGGGGTAAGGAAACTATCCCTTGCTCCCTCTCGATTATGCCCAAAAACTATACAGCTCTTCATCACCATATACCAAAGGCACATATTACATTTCATTTTTATATGCCAAACGGTATGACCTGTATAAAATCCACAAAAATAGTGGCATAAACAGCCATCCACCCACCCATCCACAGACATGTACGGCAAAGTAAAAATATTTTTTATAAAAATATTACGCAAAGAATGAAATTTTTAGGGTTCCATATTAATACCACTCCGATGTAAGTGTTTTTGTATGCCAGACCGTCCATATGTCTTGAACTGTGGTAGGAAGAAATTAGAAATGTACCTAAATGGTTTTTGCAATGGCACCTAGAAGATGAAAGTACGCTTAAATAATTTTGTTGTGGAATAGCATTGCCAGTATTTACTGATTTGTAAAGCTATAATGAATGCAGGGTACGGAAAAAAGTGTTGTTAACTAATGGAAAATTTCTGCACCTTATGAATTTTTTAATAGTGGATTTAGAGTAAATATTAATATAATTTGTTTTAAGGGCCTTTCAAAAAAACCATCTTCTTTCATTAAAAGCATTTTTTATCTTCATCTAAAGTCTTAAATAAAGACATTTGCTTTTATTTCATTACCCTTTTCATTTCACACAATTTCCATAAACAAAATCTTTAATTTACTAAAACACTTTGTAGACATTTTGACCTTAGGGCACAATTAAAATGGCAAATAGATTGTGAAGCAAAAAAAAAAGAAAATATTACATTTAAAAGTCATTGAGTCAAAAGTATTGAAAACTTAAAATTATGAGTCTTAAACTTTATAGACATCTCTTCTCTAAAGTTAGTTGCTGTTTTGTTTTTGTAATTCGAAAGGAAGCCCCTTTGAAGCCCCTTTTAAATGTGTATATGTTTGCACATTAAGAGCAATAAAAATGTTAATGATATCACTCCTCTATATAAAGTTATCTATACATATAATATTGTATTAACTCATTTTCGTCTGTCTGTCTGGTTTTCCTTTGCGGCGTTCGCATCACGTAAAAACTACTGAATGGACTTTAACAAAAATTTTGTGAGGAGGTATATTAGTATCCTGATTTCAATATAGGATACTCTTTTCCGCAAAAATATCTTATTTCGAATAGAAAGTGGAGAAAAAGCAGTGAAAGTACGCAGTTATTTTAGTAGTAAAGTAAATACATAAACCATAACTGAAGCACTAACCACTAACAGATGGCGCTGTTTTATAAAGCAAATACATAACCATAACTGAGCATTGTTTAGGGCGGCACCAAAAAAAAGAAAGGTTTTTGGTGAGAATTGCTTTCAAAGCAAAATCGAACGAGGTATTGCAAGGACGCTCACAAAGTGGCGGACACAGCTAGTTTAAAATAAATGACAAGCTGACCTTTCGGTTGAGTAAAATTAAAAATTATTTATTAAATTCATTGATTTTTTTGTTACACAGTTAACACCAGCAGTATAAATGCGAATGTTCTGATTTTAAAATTATTTCAGTTTATGGCGTTTGCTGAAATAAAATTTTTAATTTAAATATTTTCTTTTCGGTTTTGTATGCTTTAAGTTCTCTATTTTAGCAACAAAGTATTGTTGTAAATTTTCCTTTATTGAATATTTTATATCTTTATTTTGTTTAATGTTGTTGCAGCTGCTTTTTATAGACATCATTTTTTTTTTAATCCTTTTCATTTATTGTTGTTATGTCTTGGCATTTAATTAAAACAGTTATCGTTCTTCGTTCCCATGTAAGATTTTTGGAGATGAGAAGAGAATTGAAAAGATTTTGTTTCTTTATAAGTCATCATTGTCAAAATGCAATTTTATCATCTTCGCTTATTTTCATATCTCTCAAATAGCTGTTTCTTTTTCACATCATCGCCATCTCCATCATTGTCTCCAATATGGATAATCTCTTGCTTGTTTTTTACTTTAGCTTATTGTTTTTATATTTTTTGTTGGTTTTTTAGTGTTTTTTTAGCCATCAAACTGCATTTACTGCAGACATTTTACCCCAGCTTCCCTATTCATTCCTTCACTAAATATTTGATTACAAAAAACACTGCATTGTTTTATTTAATTTCTCGGCTCCTTTTCGTCCTTCATTCAATGTTTCCCTTTCCTACTGCCATTTAAGTATGACCTAGACATGGTTAATGGTAGTGCAAAGGGGGGAGTTTATATCTAAGAGGCTGATTCCTTTACTATGCATCCTTTTTAACTTTTATTTTTCAATTTAAATTTAAAATCGTTGGGTGTGTTTTTCTGCTATTCCTGCCTTATTGTCTTTTAATATCTGTTGTTATCCATCCTTTCGTTGGTATTTTGTAAATAGATTTTTGTTGTTAATTTTTTTTGTCTTTGATGGTCTTGTGTTATTTTGTAATTTTATGGTTTGTTTTATTTTACAGTTTTTCTTTTGTTTGTCTTATTTTTTTTTTGTCATTGTCATGATGTTTGTTGTAAGTGTCTTGTTAGTTTTTAATTTAAAAATTAATGTTTTTGTTGAAAATTTGAAATTTTCACTGTTGTTATCGTTGCCTTTATATTTTTATAAATGTTGCAGAAATTTAATTTCACATGATTTGTCTAATTTGTATTAAATTCCTTAAAACTTTTCCATTAAGTTGGCTGAAATTTACCTAAATTTAGCTAAAATTTATTGTCTACATTTTCAGGGTAAAAGACAGATTTCAAATAATAAATTTTCAACAACAACAATTGTAAGACTCTTACTTTTATAGTGCTTCAGTTATGGTTTATGTATTTACTTTATATAAAGGTACCCATCCCTGAATAAAATTCCAAAATTTATAAAAAAAAATTCTAAAAATTATTGTAAAGCTCTGTAAAAGGTGTTAATGTTAATAACGTTGTAATTCCACAAAGTAAAAATACAAATCAAGTACAAATTTTATTCAATTGTCGCCCAATGTCACGTATTAGTGTTTAAAATATCCCAGTTTAAAACCGAAAATTTCAGTACCTTTAAACCGGAAATTCTGTTTTCGTTTTCTCCGCCTTTTTCTCCTCTATCTCTTGGAAATGAGATATTTTTCGAATCAGGATGCTAAGGTACCTCACAAAATTTTCTTAAAATCCATTCAGTAGTTTTTACGTGATGCGAATATAAATGAAAAGCAGACAGACAGACGGAAATGAGTTACTATTTTATTATATGTATAGATAATTCTTTTTTTACTGTTATATTTGTTATAAAATTTGAAATGTTCATATAAACGGATATTTTTATAGAGTTTGGCTAAGTACATAATGCCTGGCGAACCGAGCTTAAATCACTGAGCTTAGCTGAATACCAAAAGATTTTGGGAAAAAAAATTTAATTTTACTTCTCTACCAAAATGTTATCACGACGTACATTCATCTCACTTACGAATATTTCAATATAAGTCGTGTTTTAATGATGAAGCAGCCGCCTTGTTCCTTACGTGGCTTTAAAATTGGCATTTAAAACAGGCTGTAAGCTCGATATTTCTTACATTTATATCGGTTGTTTCTTGTGCTTCCGTTTTAGGGTTCCATAGTTAAAGGTAAAATCGAAACCATATTTTTTAATGACTCCGATGTTTGTCCGCCAGTCGCACGGCTGCACTCTAGAGTCTCTAAAGGTATGCTCCTTTGGCCGTGACAAATACAAAACGGGCCCTCATAAAAGATATATCTCTAATATAAATTTTATTAAATCCAAAAGGTATGCTTTAATCAAGATAAATTCACATTCACAGTTGCCAGATGAAATTAGTCAACGTTTATAAAAATGTAGCGATTGATTACAAACTCAACAGATGCATGAGCAAGCTCTTCTAATGGGTGTTCTCATAACGTCATGAGCAAGTGGTCATACTCGATAATAAATTAGCTTACTGAACGCATGCCTCCTCATACCATACTATCTATAATTGAGCAAACCTCTGTTCGTATCATAAACGCAATAAGCTGACCGATTAAAACGAACTTTCTATACTAGTGAGCGCCGATGAGTAAACGTCTCATGTTCGAAAAAACTCCATGCATTTTGTTTAGTAGTTGTGTAGAACTTTTGGATAAGGCTTACTGCTTTTTTTGCTTGCACTAGCAGTGTTTTGTTTTGTGGTGCTTCTTAAGAAATGAAGAATTTAAAATGAACGGAAGTAATGTTATTAAAAAAATTCATATTTTTTGTTTGTTACACTCGAATTGTGTTTGTATTTTGCTTAAAGTATAAAACTACTTAAATTCGCGCAAGTTCACTGTTATCATGCTCAACATTTACTTATAATTATTAAAACTTGCTTATGGAAACTCTACAAGCTCACGAGTATTTCGCTCTTTGGTCTTCACTGTTTATTATTGTCCACTCATCGTTACTCGTTTGTAATGATCAGACATGAATTCAACGAAATATTATAATGAGCGCCTTATGAGCGGAGTAAAAATACTCTGTTAACGGAAAAATAAGAAATCGCCACGAAATTATGACCCTTTTCAAGACAAACATCACCTGAATAAAGTGATATTTTGTTAAAAGGAAAATGTCCAAGAAAATCTGTAACAAAGTCTGTACCAAAACTTTTACCAACTTATTCCTTTTTGTAATTTTCATTTTTGGCATTACCGCAGAATAAAATCAGAGTATACATTTTTCGTGTTGGCCATTCTAATTTTGAGCTTTCCAACACAAATTGACGAGATGGCTCATATTATTGGCTTGGCTGCCAAAAAATAACGTTGCTAGTTCTTGTTTATTCATTTTAATCTGTTGGTTTTGTAAGGATTTAAGTTTTAAGATTTTTGCTGCACAATAATCTCTGTTACAGCCACAGCCAGTCATTTATACAATCATTTGCTCAGACATAAATTATTCTTCACTCATTTGTATACAAATAAAACAGCTTTTAGACTCTCAGACGAAAGTGAACACACACACCCCAACCTCCTTACACATATAAAAAAAATAATAAAAAACAGCAGCCAAAAAGGATTAAAACAATACAAATAACAAAAGGTTCTTTTGTTTTGCATGTGTTTTAATTTCCAGACATTAATACTCGTAGTTTGTAGTTTGGTCTATTTGAATGATAAAAAGAAAATATATTTCCTGCCTTTTTAAAGCATCTTTTTGGGCAACATTTTTATCCACGTTTTTTTTTCTCTTCGTATTTTTTAATTTTGTCGTCTGGTAATTAAAGTTTTATTAATGTTTTTTCCATTTCAAAATATTTCAAAACTGCTTTTAATTTAAACAAAACAAAAAAAAGTAGAAGTATTTTTTTTTAGTTATTTTTAATTTAAACATTTTTGAATTCTATTATTATTTGAGTCCTTGTAAAGTTTTATGAACCAAACAAACAAATTGCAAATTAAGTTTTTTTGATTTTATTTGTTTATAATTGATTGACACGCTATTAGAAAAATATATTGCTTTTTTGTTGTTGGTATGTTTGTTTGTCTGTTGTAATTGTTGTTTTTGCTGCTTTTGTCCATTTAAATCCCACATCACGTATTTGCAATCATCAACAATGAATATATTTTGAAGCCCCCATAACATAACTAAGCGAGTCATCAAAATGCTATTTAAACCATAAATATTATGTGAAATACAACTTATTTGCTAAACGAGCAGCATAAAAATAATTAGTTAGCTAAAGTCAAATCAAAGAAATTATGGAAAATATATATGTATATGTATATCGTCACCTAAAACGCAAAATGCCCTAATTGACAAAAAATTCATCATCGATTTTTTTTGTTTATTTCGCCATGTTTCTTAGAAAACGCGAAATTATTACAAAAAAATCGATGTTGAATTTTTTGTTAGTTATGGCCTTTTGCGTTTTAGATGACGATATGTATGTGGGTATGTACATATATGTTGCTGCAGGTGTCTACTTTTGTGAGCGGTGACTGTATGTAATCGTATGAAAATGCATTGGTTGTAAATTCGATTTGAGCTTTAATTTCCCTAAATAAATTTTAAAAAAGTACCATTTATGAAAAGTACCTTTTATGAAAAGTACCTTTTATGAAAAGTACCTTTTATTAAAAGCACTTCTTATGAAAATACCTACAATGAAAAGTATCTTTTTTGAAAAGTATATTTTATGGAAAGTACTTTTTATAGAAAGTATCTTTGTGAAAAGTACCTGTTATTAAAAGCACCTTTTATGAAAAGTACCTTTTCTGAAAAATACCTTTAATAATTTAATCCATTTACGAAAATAAGGTTTTATAAAAAATATCTCTAATGAAAAGTATTTTTTTTAATTACCTTATATGAAAATGATCTTTGATCAAAAGTACCTTTAATGAAAACTAACTTTTACAAAAAGTGCCGTTTATAAAAAATGTTTTTTTATAAATAGCATTTTTTTTAAAGTACAAGTTATTTAAAGTACCTTTTAAAAATTATCTTATAAAAAGTACCTTTTATAACAAGTATTTTTAATAAGAAGTAGCTTTTATAAGTACCTTTTATAGCAAGTATTTTTAATAAGAAGTAGCTTTCATAAGAACTACCTTTTAGAAAAGATACCTTTAAATAAAGGAGTATTTATGAAAAGTACTTTTTATCGTTCCTTTCCGGTATAAAATATATTTTTAAAGTACCTGCTTACATATTATATTTTCTAATAAGAATATTTTTTAAATTTACGTTTTGTAAAGCAAAATATTCTTTTAAGGAAAGTACTTTTATGCAACAATTTCCATAAATGTACCATTGATCAAAAGCCAATTGCACAAAAAGTAACCTAAAAAGATCATAAACAATAAGTTCCTTTTGCAGAAAATCATTTTTTAACAAAGTATGTAGATGTTAGAAAACAGTAGTTTGAAAAGTATTTTATATAAAATAAAAGTACTTTTAATATTAAGTACATAGTATTTTTCGTAAAAAGTACCTTTTTTATTTTAAATACCTTGTTCCTGTTATAAAAAAATAGTTTAAGAGCATGGATGTTGTTGCAATGTGAGTTTTATAGAAAGTCATATAAGTTTTATACTTCTAAAAAGTAACTGCTAAAGGTATGTTTAGACTGTAATTCTTTTGGTTTGATTTCATTAAAGCAAAAGTAGAATGGAATACGCCTCGTACCTAAAAAAATAACAACAGAAATCCTTAGTACAGTAGAACCTAAGTAGCAAGAAACGAAACGGTGTTGCCATAACTAAAAACATAACAGACGATTTAACATGATAGAATAATTTCTTTTCGTGTTCACAAAAAATTCTTCTTAAATGAAAATAATTTTTTTTTATATTAAATACGATTCAAATTAATCTTGTTGAGAATTCTATTAATAAAAAAAAATACAAATATGTGATAAATCTTCCCACTCGGTAACACTGTTTACATTAAAATGCACCACGGGTCTAATGGAAAAACTTCATTTTTTCAAATCGTTTTAAAAATAAAAGTTACCATCAGGCATGTCAAATTTCTATCCGTATTTACTCTTCTTCACAATACAATATTATTTTACAATATTCTATTTTCCGCATTGGACAAATATTAATGACAGATATAATTACAGGTGGGATAATATAAAACAGCATTAACAAACGAAATTAAGTATTTAATCAAAACTTTTGTTGAGTACCTATTTTAATGAGATCCTAATATGCCATTTTTAAAAAACGCTTAGAGGTACTATTTCGAAAAGTACTGTACTTTAAGTTTCTTTCCGCTATTCAATTTATAACAGCAGGTACTTGTAATCATTTTTGCGTTTAGTAAGTTTAAACTTTGACATTTGTTGTTGTATTCACTTGTCTAAACCTTAGAAATAAATGAAATACTTTTTAGCCAGCTGCTAAACAAGGTGTGCCCCACCAACCAGTTGTACGAGTTAAAAACGCTTGATGCCAACATTGTAATCACCAAACTAGTAACAGTTTTACAGCAACAGATTAAAAGCAAAAAAGCCAATTTAGTTGATTCCACCCTTAAGACAAAAGGTGAATGAACGAACGCTATTAGCAAAATTCTTTTAGCAATATTATTTAATTTCACCTTATAAGCAGCATTAGTTATGGCTGAGAAAAAAAAACTTAAATCTCTTATGATTTATTTTTTTTTTTTAAATTTATTTTCTTGTATTTCCTAAGTTTCTGCAAAGTTATTTGATATTTTTATCGTGATTTCATTATTGTAATTTATAACTGGCAAATGTATCTTAAGACTTCAAGTAATCTTTTTAAAAAATCTCACTCTTAACTTGTATTCAATTTGTTTATTTGAATAAAAAAAAGAAAAGAATTATAAACTGGTTTAGATACAAAAGTTTCCTTCTTCTCTTCTAAAAAGAAAAACCAAACGCAGTTTCAATATCGTGCTGAAGTTTGAAAAGAGTATGAATTATTTAATATTCGTACTAATATTGTGGTAATTTAAAGCCTCTATAAATTAATTGATTGGTCACAGATTGTGGTCATTTTGAAAAAAAAAAAAAAAACAAAATGCGCCTGCTATTTATGTCTGTGTCATTTGCGTGTTAAATTGTTATACTATAGTTTGATCAATTTAAAGATATTTATTTTATTTTTTTTAATATAATCTAATATTTTTTATCATACAGCTTAAATTTTTTAGACATTTTGAGTTGATCATGATTTGAACTGTAAAAGTATTAATTGCCTTAAGTCAGTTGCAACATAACCGAACGATACATTGGTTATCTAAATTTTCGTTTTTTTAGCCTGTGGAACTCTTATTCTAATCGGGGATTAAATATCGTTTTAAACAGATAAATTGCTAATAAAATTACGACTTTTTTTAAGATAACTTAACTTTTTGTAATAGTTTTAGGCCCATTATTATAACTTGGCTGAAAACCACTTCAAACTATACGTACTATAAGGACAAGTTATAGCAATGAGCATTATCCTCATTATTATAACGAAAAACTACTTATCGCTCCAACAAAATCCTTACTTTAGCTAAAGTCAAGTTATAATAATGGGACTTAATGTTTTGTTTTAATAAATAAAAAAAATATATTTATATCAGAATAATATGTACTTAAAAAGTTCGAGGTTTCAGTTCAGTAGCTTCTACATCATTTGTTTTTGTAACAGGTGGTTAAATTTTAAGACCCGATGTTGATTTTAAATAAAACACAAATTATTTAGGAAATTATTGTCATTTCCTTTTATTTTGATAATATTGGTATGGTTGAATTATGTATGGAACAAAATATCGTCTAAATAGCCGCCGCGACCTCGGCGGTAAACCACCATCCGATGCGTTAATGTGACGAACACGTCCATTGAATTTGTCGCGCAAAAGAGCCTATTGCCCCTATTGCGGTTCACAACTTTTTTAATAATTTGGTCATCTTTCATAAATCGGTATTGCCATTCACAACTTAAATGCGGTTGATTTTTGGTTGTGTTGAATGGTATTGCGGTTCACCATTTTGTATGAGTTTGTTTGACAAAAACGATAAATATACACAACTGCTTATTAGCAGTTGAGTCAAACACAACTAAAAATCGTTGTGTTCCACAACACCAAAAAATAATTTGGTTGAGTCAAAGTCAGGTTGGGTGACAGACGACCAAACTTAGTTGAGTTGAGAACGGCAATAGGGGCAATTGTTTCGTTAGCTGTGTGGCAAGCGTCACCGTCTTGTTGAAACCATATGTCTTCCAATTCGGCCCATAAAAAGTTCGTTATCATCTCACAATAGCGAACACAATTCACAGTAACTGCCTGACCGGCCCCTCTTTGGAAAAGATACGGCCCGATGATACCACCAGCCCAATAAACCGCACCAAACAGGTACTCTTTGTGGGTGCATTGGTTTTTCATTCGCCGGTAATTATGCTTATTGACGAATCCACTGAGGTGAAAATGTGCCTCATCACTGAAGATCATTTTCTTTGACAATTGATCATCTATTTTCATAATAAGCCTGAATAAGTTTAAAGCGTTGCTCGATTGTGTATCTTTCCATGGTTCAAATAGAATTAGTCTGAAATTGAGAAATGTCATTATTAAATGCAGAAAAAAACTTGACTTTACTAGAGCATAAAATGTTGTTAGTGTTTGCGAGCTGCGTATAGATGTTTGTCGTTTTAACTTCTGTTAATACCAAAATAAGTGTTGTTAACTAACTAAAAACCAATAGGAAAATGTAGAGAATTAAGGCGAGTGCATGTAAATTAAATTCATTCACCTCATGGCTGCTAATACACCGCTTTTAAAAAATATGCACATATGCCTAAGACTAATTAAAACATCTTTAATACTGGTTTCTAAATAAAATGAAGAAGAAGAAAAATAACATTACATTTATGATCTGAATTAATATACAAAATAAATTGTTCGGAAACTTTAAAAGAATTACCTCTATTTATTTTTATTGCTGCATTAACAATTAACATAAAAACTTTTTGTGAATAATAAAATAATGTAAAGAAACATTTCATTAATTTTTTAACAAATATATTTTTTTATTAAAAAAAGAAAACACATTTGATATGTATTTTATCTTTGTATTTTATTACGATTTGTTCCTAAACATCTGGCCACTTGCCACACGTATTTGGTCAATATTATTTCTCCATTTACTGAGTGTTTGTGTGTGAACTTTATCGCTAAATTGTTAAAAAGGCAAAAGACTATACAAAAATAATAGAAATAATAGCTAATTAATATGCTGCTTAAAGTAAGCTTAAGATTAAGCTGCAAAATACATACAAATTTAGTAAAAAAAAAAAATTATAATAATTGAAAACACACAAAAAAAAAAAATATTTCAATGACAATAAACTCAAAAAAGCCAGTAAACTAAATGAACAAATAAACAGACTTACAGACAGGCAGTTCAATTTAGAAAAATTGAGTTTATATGTCAAACACATTTGACCAAATTTGGATGACATTGATTTCATTTGATATTCAGTATAATATATATTTGTGTATATGATTTTATATTTCAGTTAACAAAAATGGCTTGAATAAATAACAAAAAATTTTAAACTAGTTTTGGTAAAACTAAAACATTAAAAATAATAAAATTTAATTTAATTAAAAAAGAAATATATATTATAATAAAAAAGCAGCAAAATATAAAAATTAAAATGCACTCCTGATCAAAATAATAGGTACACCTTATACTTATCTATTTTAAGTAAAACTAAAGAGCTTTGATCATATATACATAAACTTAAAAAACTTTCACAAAAATATAAAAGTTTAACAAATAATATAAATTATACTTAAAAAATGCGGTTATCTTTTAATTCACTTGTTGCTCATAATAATAGGTACATTTCAATAATACTTAAAAATTAATACACACTGTGTAATTTTTTAAGTCATGGCAAAATAACCATATACGTACACCACTACGTCATGAAAGACCAAAAAAAAAGACCTCTGTCCCCCAGGAAACAATCAACTACAAAAATGAACCTAAGATCTCAATAAACAACTTTCTAGAACATATGAACTTCCCAGTAATGATTCTTAATACCGTTTAGGTAGCCGAAATGAATTTAAAAATTTTCGGGAAATTTTTCACTTTTGCGGCTTCCTAAGCGCTACCTAAACGGTGTTAAGAATCATTCCTAGGATGTTCATATGTTCTAGAAAGTTGTTTATTGAGATCTTAGGTTCATTTTTGTAGTTGATTGTTTCCTTGAATTTTGAACAGTTTGCTACCTATGGACCTGAACAGGGGAAAAAAGGTAAAAAACTTGAATTTTTTAAAGTTTTTTGCGATTTTGACCTTGAAGATGAAGTTTTTTTTGATTTTATATGTTAACAATTTTTGTTCTTTATGACAAGAGCTACAACTTTGCCTCAGAGAGTATATCAAAATTTCAAACGGTTTGCAAAATATGAGCTTGAGTAAATGATCATTTTTTTTTTTTGCAAAAATGACATCGAGGCCCCACATCTTTGAGGGCCCATAAAAAAACCTGGAGGACTTTGGGCAAAACTGGGAGACAGGGGTCTTTTTTTTTTGGTCTTTTATCACGTAGTGGTGTCCGTATATGGTTATTTTTTTCCGTGTTGCACTGTGTTAATAACATACTTCAATTATTTTTCATAAATTATATTAGATTTTCTAAAAAGGACTAGTACCCAGTATAACCGCCTCTATTCTTTCTATTTGACATACTGTATATTAGTTTTCGAATCATGCTAATGCTTTTCGTGCTAATCCGCCGGCTAAATTAGATTCTTGAAGACGTCGCACAGTGGGATTTTTTGTGCAATAAGTAGTTTTTTTGACACATAAAATTTAAAAATGTAATGATGCAGTTTTGTAGAAAATTGATTTAGTATGAAGAATCCATAAATTGTATGCCAAAAAACGTTCATTTGACTTTGAAATAACGAAGTAAAGTCACATGTATATTTTGGTCTAAAATATTGAAAACTGTTTACGCACTTTTATAGTGTTCGAACGTAAGATAATTTTATTGCTCCGATTCAAATAGTGATTTTTTTCAAATATATCCTTTTCTGCGTATTTAAAAAAATTATAAAGTTCGCTCATATGGTTTGAAAGATATGATAGAATAAAATTTGTTCCATAACGTGCAGTGATTACAAATTTCCTTGGAAGAAAAAAAAAAGTTGCTCGGTCGTGCTCGGTGCTCCTGCTATAATAAAGAATGGTAAGACTATCAATTAAAAAAAAAGTTTAAATAATTAATAATCTTTTATAAAATCATAAAATTTGTCTCCAAATACTTCATGTATTTTTAATTTAAAAAAATTACAAAATTAAATTACAATTTGTGAAAATAGCAAATAGAGAAGTGAAAAAGGTATTATTAAAATGAGTATATTTTCTGTGTTATATAGTGAACTGAAATACGAACTCACTAATTGCAATGAATAAGGCCTTAAAGGAACGAGTGGATGCAGTTCAACAAGTCTACTAACGATGGAAATACGTCCAGGCGTTTCTTTTCTAACCCCTCACTTGTTGCCGATGTGACTGGTGTAGAGTAGCAACTAATTAATCGATTTTTCATTACACTACAAATAATAACTTGTGGCAAAATAGTTAATTCCTTGGAAATTAAAGAATTTTGCTCAAGATACAGCAAAACTTTTTGTTGAAAAATATAGTTGGTATTATATCCCAGTAACAGTACACAAAATACTGATACACGGAAAGGATATCATGGATGCGGCAATACTTCCTATTGGAATGCTTTCTGAAGAAGCCAGAAGATAAAGATAATAATTATTATTAGCATTAGATGTCAACACCGTTAAGAAGTTCTGGAACTTGATGAATTGATAGATGATGAATAAAAGTCTATATTTAAATGCATGTATTGAAATTTATTTATAAAATAATTAGTTTTGGTAAAAAAACAAAAAGTTGGGGAAAAAATATAATATGGGTTATATGGGGGGTGGGTAGTGAACGTGGACCAAAAATAAATTTTGGGTTCTATGGGCGGTGGGTAGTGGGCGAGGCCAATTTGTATGAAACTTTATTTTATTCTTAATTGAGGTAATAAAAGGCCCCATGACAAATTTCGAAAACTTTAGGCCAAAAATAAATTTTGAGTTCTATGAGCGGTGGGTAGTGGGCGTAGCCAATTTTGATGAAACTTTATTTTATTCTTAACTGACGTAATAAAAGGCTCTGTGCCAAATTTCAAAAACTTTGGACCAAAAATAAATTTTGGGTTCTATGGGCGGTGGGTAGTGGGCGTGGCCAATTTTTATGAAACTTTATTTTATTCTTAATTGAGGTAATAAAAGGCCCCATGACAAATTTCGAAAACTTTGGGCCAAAAATAAATTTTGGGTTCTACGTGCGGTGGGTAGTGGGCGTGGCCAATTTTGATTAAACTTTATATTTTTCTTAATTGAGCTAACCAAACGCTAAGAGAACAATTTCAACATTCTACGGGCACTCCTTATATTTTTTGCCAAACATTGTATGAACAAATCCCACTGTGCGTCGTCGAACAGGCGCTGATGAGCGCTGATTACATTGCCAATTTCGGCGGCAATTGCTTTTGAGGACTTAAACGGGTTCTTTTTTGAAATTAAAACAATGTGGCTATCAATAGCTGGGCACGTTAGGTGGGGTCTACCACGCCTTTCTACTGTTTGTTTCCATTTTAATGCGTTGTGGACAAAATTTACAGAACTTTCCAGGCTTTCTAAAATTTGTCCTAACTATTTTCCTTTATTCCTTAAGTTTTTAGCTATGTTTCGTTCATCAGAGCTGCAATGCTTATTTCTACCCTTTTTCTAAAAAAAATACACACTTAATGTTAGTGTTTTTAGCACTTTTTATGTAACGATAAAATAATAAAAAAATAACACTAAGATAAATTTTTTTTACCAATTATTATGATCAGTTTACTTCGGCACTTTGCACACACCGTTAAGCGACAGAATATAAATAAGCAGCACTTACTATATTTTTTTAAATTAAAAATAGGAATTTGTTTTTTTTAATAATTTGTCATTTATTAATATATCAATATTTGTAAATTTTGTGTACCTATTATTATGATCATGGGTGTAGATCTGTTAGGAAAAATAATAAATTTCTAATAGTTAAATTATTAACAAATAAATTTATCATAAATTTACTTTTACTGTCGACATACATGTAGATGCTTTCAGGAATGATAAAAGACAAGATTACGCCATGCGCATGTTTTCCCGTTAGATAACGTTTTTTGGCCAATCTAAGGTTGCCAAGTTTGTAATCAACAAATAAATCTATGTACTAGGCAAAAATTGGCAACCCTACAAATATAATGTATTTTGAAACAATTTTTGTTTGAAAAATATGTTCTAAAATAGATTTCATATATATTTTCGTTTTTATAAATATGGGGGTCATAATTTATATAAAAAACTCTCATAATTTATAATTATACTCAGTCGAATTATTAGCCAATAGGAATAAAGAGTCGTGACGACATGCGCAGAAAATTTCAATTTTATTTTCGGGATGGCGTAAACTTATCTTCTATCATCCTGGGATACTTCTAAGTGAGTCGCGCCCAAGCATACGTTTGGGTTAGAAACAGCACGTTCGGTGCATTTGTGTCGATATTAAGCTTACAGATTTTCTTTTATATAGTTTATTTGACCTTTTTGTTAATATTAATTTAACTATTTTATTTAAGCTTTAGGTCTTTAAATAATTTTAATTTTTATTTTTTCGATATTTCGCTACTCCTTTGTGTAGCATCATCAGGAAATCTGAAAAAGCACACCACTGCTATAACTTGGTGTAGTCTCTGCAAGCCAAAACAAAAGAAAAACAAAATCGGCAATTTACAACGGTCATGTACAACCCTTTAATACACCTATGACCATCGGAAAAGCCACTTATAATGTCTTAATTATTTTGAAAGTATTTTATTCTGCATCACTGTGCAGTTAGGGAGTATAATTACACCCTTAAGCTAACATTTGAATTTTTCTACTGCTGCACTTTAATTTTCTATTAGCAGACAATAAACAACGAAAAAGTAATCTTCATTTAAGGGCCTTTAATGTCGTCACTTAATTCAATCTAATTTAATCTAATTCCATATTTATCTCTTTCGAAAGCACAATAAAAAACTTGGTAACTGTTACAACTTGAAAAAAAAGAGATTATTTTTGTGAAAATACAATAGTCCATAAGCACCCTTAGTTTTTATCGAACAACAAAAAAAAAAAAAATACATTTTATATAAAGTATTTAATCCTTAAATTGTTTTTAAAATTCGTATGTTATCCTTTTGTTTGTTCAAATTTAATTTTCACACAATGAGTTTTAAAACAAGAGAGGGACGAATGACACTCTGCGAGGTATGTTTTTTAAAGCGCATCTGTCAAATTGAGTAACACGTCCAAATGATCAAATTTTTAGTGTTCGTTAGTGCAAACAAGTCTTTCACTCTACAAAGAGTGCAATCACTTTTTGTCGGCGGAATCTCTTCGCTCCGCACCTCTTTGAAAATTACGTAGTAAAGTCAATCACCGGCGAGCACTACACATCAATAAAAACCTATTTGGTCCAAATTAAACAATAAAAACTTTGACGCGCCACGTCTCAAACGTGCAGAACTAACTGCACAGTGTACATTCTGCATGAGGAACTTGAGAGTATACTTACCTTTTGCGGATGCTGCGAAAATTGATCGTCTAGATCAGGGATGGTAAACGAAATTTTTAAATTGTACCAACAACCGCATTTTGAAATTGTACCTTTTGTACTGAAATTGTACTAAACAAATTTGGGTAATGAGTTTAATTTTTTATTTGTCCTTTAATCGGACGGCGAGTCATTCGACAATCACACTCATTTGTGTGCATAGATAAGGAAACAGCACCGGTAGCTACTTAACTGATAGAATTAGTCTTAGTATGAAAATGTTAAACTTAGGTTAGCACCGGCGTTCTTCTGAGATTGTAATGAAATTTGAAACAAAAAATAAAAGATCTTTCATTTGCCAACGTTTTTCGGGATATTGCTTCCCTGGTAGTCCCTCAAAATTGTCGATAGAAGGGTTGGATAATTAAAAATATATTCTGCGTTGGATTACAATAAAATTAATTGACAGGATTTGTGTAATTACAAGTGAGACAAAGTTTTTTTTAAATTTAACATTTCAATCCATCTAGAATATAAAGCTAGGAAAGCTTTTAATTTGTACTAAATAAGTCATTGGTGTACCATTGTACTTTTTAGGTTTGAAATGTACTAACAAAAGTACAATTGTACAAACTTTACCAACCCTGGTTTAAATCTTGTGATGTGTTATTGATAGACTTTTTGTGTAGGCGCTCTCGACAGACAACAAAACCAAGGCCATCTCTGAACTTCAGTTGGTTTTAAGCGGCAGAGTCTCAAAAAATGCTCTCTTGAATGCGGGAGATATTTGAACATTACAAAATTGAATTGTAAATTACTGATTGATCAAACATGGGGTAATTTTTTCGCTTTTAAGATTTCTTTGTCTAAGATGGCCTGCCCTGTAGTGCTGGCAATTTCTGCTACTTTTAATTACCCGATACTACTCAATACTTATCAATTGGGTACACAATAGTACTCAATAATTTTGTTTAGATTTTTTATTTAATTTGTTACCATAACTATAACGTTGAAAGTATCGAGTAGCTACTTTTTAGTATTGAGTACTCAAAAAAAATGATTAAATACTCGGTACTCGATACCCACGACTCAATACATTGCCAAACAAAAACAGAAAGTCTACGCTCTGCCCACGTAATGCTAATCGAAGCAGTTGCTTGAATCGATCGATTAATTACCAGACTATTTTGAGTCCCCCTGAGTCAAGTTACTGTCCCCTTGTAAAACAAATTGTAATGAGCCATGGAAGAAAAACGGTTTTCAAATAGTCATAGTAAAAACTGAAAGGAAGTTATTTCATGCGTTTACAAAATTCAAGCTTACTTATTAACAAAAGTATAAAAAATATTAAAATATCATGTTAATGAAAATGCCACTACTTTCCCATGCTTTATAATTATTACAAAAAAAAAAAAACATAAAATAATAAAATAAAATACACAAATACATTTCCCAACATATGTGCAGCAGCCATACACTTGCAACTGCCACAACTTTAAATAATTTTTTTCCACCACAGCCAATAGAGTTATGAAAATATGTTTTTAACAGGTTTGCTGTGCAACATGATTAAAAGGCAGCTAAGGCACACAAAACAAAAATAACAAAAAATCTCTAAAACTTTAAACATCTTAAAAGCTTTAATACTCATGATCATGATTTATATTTTTTAATTATTTTAAAGTTGACTAAAAACTAAAATATTAGTTGAGGCTGCCACACGCATAGTTTTTGCAATTAATTTCTGTGTTTCTTTTTACACAATAATTAATTGCCATTTCTTCTTTGGTTTCTTGGGTGAAATTTTTTTTGTTAAATGCGTTCGTTAGTTTTCTTCTTCTTCTTCTTTTTGTTTTTAGTATTAAATTCACTGCAAGTGACATTTTGAGTGTTGTGTGTGTGTGTGAGTTATTTTAAATTTATTGCAAATAAAAGGAACAATTTACATACAAATCATTTCACAATTTGTTGTTGTTTCTGTTGTAGTTGTCATCTCTTACACGTCGCAGCTAGATTTTCAAATAATAGTCTGTAATAAAAAAAAGGGAAAAATCCAAAGCATGTGGTGTGTGGTGGCTTCATTCTTGTATGCGCAGGAATTCTTTGTATTGGGTACCAAATGCTGGGAAAGTTTAAAGTTCATTTTGTATTATGTGGTGAGTGTCAGTCAGTCAGTCAGTCATTTAGCCAGTCAGTAAAAAATTATAATGAAGTAACGAGAATAAGAAACAATATGTTTGAGAGTTTATGAAAAATTAAGTTTATTTAACTTAATTATTTTATATCAATATTTCTCGATCTTTACAAGTCTTTTTATTTTTTGGCAACTAGGTGCATACTTGGCAATAAATAGGTCTTCTATACCTGCCTACCTCATTATTTTGTGCCTATTAAGTGGCTTTTAGTACATCGGTATGTTAGTTGCCGGCTCAATTGGCTTAATTGTGCAACTTAAGATCAAGCTGTGTGTATTATTTTTAACCGACTTCAAAAAAAGAAGGAGGTTATCTATTCGTCTGAATGTTGCTTTTTTATGTTTGTGCCCGCAGAACTCAGTCATTTCTGAACCGATTTTAAAAATTTTTTCTTTATTAGAAAGGAAATTTAAAAATAAGTGCAGAATTTTGAAAATTAAAGGGTGTCCCCATACAACATACGTGTTTTTTATGTGTATTATGAACCGTAAAGAGCACCCTTTCAAAATTTTAAAAAACTGCATATCACTATAGCTGCCAATAACAGAAATTAATAAAAAAAACTTAAAAATTAGAGGGTGTCCCCATATGTGACGTCAATTTAAATATATGAACCATTGTAGACAATCACTATAAAATTGGACAGAATGTCCAATATTTATAATCAGAAATTAAATATTTATAATTAGAAGTTAAAGGGTGTCCCAATAGTTGGTGTAATTTGATGTATATTGCAAAACTTTTGAACCGCAACAGAGAGACGGGTTGAAATTTACAAAGAATCTGTATATCTAAGTCCTTTATAACATCAAGTATATAATTTAAATTTGGAAACTAAAGGGTGTCCCCATACTTGATACAATTTTACCTATCTACCCCTATCTTTTGAACCGTTATACACAAACACTTGAAAATTAGACAGAATCTCCACTACTATGTCCCGTATAATAACATTTATAAATATTTAAAGTTATAAAGGGTGTCTCAATAGTTGATGTAAATTGATGCATATGGCCAAACTTTTTAACCGTTTTAGACAGACATTTGAAATTTACAAAGAATCTGTCCTTTAAAATAAGTGTTTAATTTAAAATTTTACATTAAAGGGTGTCCCCTAGGTGATATTGTTTAACCTATATGGCCATATCTTTGGAACCGTTACTTTTTATTGCTGTCAGTAATAATAAGTGTAAAAAATAAAGGGTGTTCTCATATCTGAGGTAATTTGTCGTATATGGCTTTATCTGCTGAACCGTTATGGATAGACATTTGAATGTACAGAACGTATGTTACTATGTCCGTTAGAGCAACAAGTATAAAATAATTTGATTTGAGTACTATTTCTTACAGATTACTTCCTTTTAAATTTTTAGTTAAGAATTGATGCACACATATTTGTTTTGTAGTCGGTTTTTTTTTGCAAGAATTATTGATATATCTTTGTTTTTTAAATTTGTTTGCACAGTTACAAAGTTACAAAAACAAAGTTTTTATAGTATTTTGGCAAAAGAACAATTAGCATTGTTACTTGCCGAACAGACCTGGGTCGGTTCGATCTTTCGAAAATGGTAGGTGTGGTAAAAAAATAAAACAATGCGGTATAGAATAGTATATAATATTACATACTATGTGACAGACTTTTCCGCAAGTCTGTGCTATTTAATAATCCTTTAAAAAACTTGAAAAAAAAAAATAATTTTCTATGCGATGAGAGTCTTAAAATATTTTTGTATAGTAGTGTGGCATCTACAACGTCATTTTGAAGCGTTTTTTGTATGTGACAGAATTTGATAATTTTTTTTTTTTTATAATTTAATCCTGCCTTGGGTAGGATAGTGATTCGTGACCTCAGAAGTAGTTTTAAGAACAATTTAAAATAGTACCTGTGAAAAAGGTACTTCCTTATTAAAATAAGTTCGTAAAAAGTGCGTATTAAAAAAATATCTATACGTATAATAAAACTGTGCAGGACCTTTTCTGTATATGAAAAATTTTTTGAAAATTTTGTTGTAATCGAAATGGAGTATAAAAACTATTGGATGAATTTTAATTATATTTTGTAAGGACCTACCTTAGTAAATTAGTTCAAATATAGGATACTTCTATGTCCCAAAAATATCTCATATCTCATCGAAAGTACGTAATTTTACCTCTTAAAGGCTGTTTTACATTATCCCACATGCAATTATATCTGTCATACATTTTTGTTGAGTGAGGAAAATAGAATATTGTAAAACCAAATTGTACTGAGTAGAAGAGAAAATATGGATAGAAATTTGAAAAGCTGGTCGTAGCTGTTATTTTTTAAACTCTTTGAAAAAACCCAAATTTTTCATTAGACCAGTGGTGTATTTTAATGTAAACAGTGTGACCGAATGTGAAGATTTATCACATATGTATTTGTACTTTTTTTTAAATTAATAGAATTCTAAACAAGATCAATTTGAATCGTATTTAATATAAATAAAATTATTTTGATTTAAGAAGAATTTTTCGTAAAACCTCTGTTATGTTTTTAGTTGTGGTAACACCCTTTCATTTCTTTCTACCTTGTTTCTATTGCACACTAATAGTGCAAAAGTAAATAAGATTTACATGGGATGTTTGTTGCAAGTTTTTTTTAAGTACGTAGCGTATTTCATTCTACTTTTGCTTCTACAAAAACAAACCAAAAGTATTACAGTTTAAATATACCTTTAAAAGTACTGCGAACTTGACAGCACCTTTAATTTTTGAAAAAGGGATATTTTAAACATTATCTGAAGAAATCTACAAAAATTTTAGAATTTTATATATTATTAAAATTGGAATTTCATATAAGGCCTTTGTTCCTGAGTAATTACTCAGGGATGGGTACCTCTATATAAAGTAAATACATAAACCATAACTAAAGCACTACAAAAGCAAGAGTCTTAAAATTTGGTGTGGATTACTTTTAAAGCAAAATCGAACAAAATATTGTCAGGACACCTACGACTTGGGGGGCACAACTAGTCTTATATAAGACGGGCGACCTATGTCGAATCAATAATTTTTTTTTAATTTACCATTTCAGATTTTTTTAAAATGGCTCCCTGAATCCAAATATAACTTAAAATAATTTCTATATCTTACAGTTTTTTACTTTACCATACGCGTAAAGTATAGTAATCGTGAAAAAACTCGATGTTGGGATTTATGCGTTTTTAAGGTCTCCGAATCCATTTTACCTATTTTAGCGATGATGTCTGTGGGTTGGGTGGTTGGTGGGTATCCCACATAATGTTCTGTTTGTTGTCAATGTTTTTTGAATGCTTATAGCTCAGCAAATAGGATTTTCACGCGTAATCAACAGATGGCGTTCTTTAAAAGTCAAATTTTCTTACTAAAAACAACATTTGATGGCAGACATTGTTGTGGCAACAAATGTGCTAACAATGCTGTTTGAACAAGTACAAGACATCAACAACGTAAAGGTCCATAAAGGTTGCTAAATTTAAATTCCATTTATCGAATATTTTCAAAACTTTATATGCATTTTTATGAATAAATTTAATTTATTTGATTTTGATTAAATTTTTTTTTTCTTCACTTCTATCCTTCACATGCTTTTTTGCTGCATGTGCAGTCTCCAATGCAAACATTTGTTAACATGTATCTGTACAACATGTACGAGTATATTAGACAAATATTTGCTTAAACTAAATATTTGTAAAATAACACAACTATAACATCAACACTAACATATAGATAAACGGTTAAACACATTATTACTGATGTTCATTGTCCAGACAACAAACATTATCATGAGGAGGAGGCAAGTTGAAGCTGCAGTCTACTACAGCAGCTTACACAACGTCTATAGTGTCAGTATTTTTATACTGCTGGCTGTGTTGCGTTTTTGTGTTTGCCAAAGTTTAATTTTAATGATTTTGCAAAAAGCTGTTTGTATATTCTTTTTGTTTGTTTAGCCAGCACCTGAATAAAATAAAGAGCCTAATGAATGAATGAATGTATAAATGAATGAATGAACGAACATACGAACGAACGAATAAATATGTTACTGCATAGTAACAGTTGTACTGAATACTGAATACATACCTACACATAAGCAAGTTTATACAGTTACTAAGTCAAATACATGTGGATCAATAAGAAGGCATATAGTAACTAATAATTACCCTACAGTAAGAATTTTAGCTAATGAAATACATATTGAATCTGTAGTCATAGCGTTTGGTGAACAGCGGTGTCACTGGCTGTTTGTTTGGTGCTGTTGGCGAGTGGTTTCGATGTCCTGCCAACTATTGGCGGTGCTATCCAAATGATGTTATCACATCGAAAGCTCTCGCTAACAGTACGAACATTTTGATAGATAAATAAATAAGCCTTCGCTATTTCCTATAAGATACCCCCGGGGGTTCCAATTGTCACTGCAGTAATGGCAAATGCTTTGACGCGGTTCACTCGGGGAAAATAGGGGCACCAGACGCTAGGGTTCCTAGAGCCTAAATCTGGAAGAAAAAGTCTGTGTGTGAAAACATACGGGTTCTCTTCGAGGCCCGACCAGTGCCCAAAGGGCTGGTACCACGGGAATCGGTGGCCCCACAGAGAGCCTATCCTCTCTGTGACCGGTTATTGGTGAGGTCCCTTCGGGGGTACACGTGGTGGCTGTGGTTTAAGATCGATTAAGTAGGTAAGGTACAAGGTCGATCAAGTGTGCTGTTGCACTCTCAACAGACGGAGTTTGGATAGTCTCCAAACCCCTAAGCAAGAGGTTATAATATGGATCTAGGCTTGCCTTGGAAAGGCTTGCCATATTATATAAATTGCTACTCATTGTGACTGTATCACACACAAAAAGCGATTGGTGGCAATCGTAAAGTGTTGTTATACTACACAATGGGGGCGCTAGTCTACGCCTAAGTTTCACTCGGTGGTAAGACCACCGTGAGGTTAGGCCGAGTATGGCAGGTACTCACGTTAATCTTGTTCCACAAATTTCCTATAAGATGGTGTTATTAAGACAAATTGCATTTAATGTCAGATAAAAAGCCATTGCTTCATTGCAGTTTTTCACAGTGTAAAAGACGATTTTTTTTTACTTTGCCATACCTAGTATAAGGTAAAGTATAGTAATCATGATATTTAAGTTTTAAGGGCTCCTGAATCCATTTTGGCTATTTTCACGATGATGTCAGTGGATGGGTGGATGGGTGTTTATACCTCTATTTTTGTGGTGTTTGTACAGGTCATACCGTTTGACATATCAAAATGAAATTCAGTATGTACCTTTGGTGTATGGTGATAAAGAGCTGTATAAATTTTGGTCAAAACCGGGAGGGAGCAAGGGGTAGTTTACTTACTCCCAAATTTTGTGAATGCTATACAGGTCACACCGTATGACGTATTAAAGTGAAATTCAGTATGTGCACTTGGTATATGGAGATTAAGAACTGTATATATTTTGGGCATAATCGGGAGGGGGCAAGGGGTAGTTTACCTAACACCCCAAACCAAAAATAATTAACTTTTGCGATTCGAATATACTTTGAACTTTTATTCTTTATGCAATATATCCATAAAAATATCTGTTTCCCTTGGGTATGGTAAAGTTGAGTGTAGGCCACTTCAGATTTTTTTTTGTTTGAAGAGCAAAGAATATTTGTGGAGATTTGTATTGCATATTTTTATAAAAAAAGAATCCTTAGCATGCACAACTCAGAAATCTTGCTGAGACCTACGGCAAACATGCTCTATTGGAAACTATATGTAGGGACTGGTTTCGCAGCTGATTTTGATCTTGAAGAAACTTTCTGGCGAACCGAAAAAGTTTGAAGATAAAGAATTGAATGCTCAGCTAGTTTCTGCAATAAAGTCCATGCCAGACACATGTTTTGAAAAATTTTATTTAAATTTATAAATTTAATTTTAATTAAATTTAATACAAATTTATAATTTATGAAAACTGTCGGTAAAAAAGTATCTTCAAAACCAGTTCATTTTATTAGAATTTCCATCACATGTTAGCAATAAAAGCAGTGTTAAAATCTTTTATTTTATTTTTTTTTGTTACAAAACTTAAGCAAAAATTAATTCTATTCAAACTTAAAAACCTAAATGTTTAACGCATGCGGTTACTTTTATAAATAAATTATGACTGTTTTCAAGTTTTGAAAATTTAAATTAAAATGTAAATTTTATAATATTTATTTTCAAAATGAGATTTACATATTTACTTTGACATACGTTTGCTATTTTTTTTTTTTTTGATAAACACTAATTTAAATTCAAAGTTTTGTGTGTGAAAAAAAAAACACAAAAATTTATTAAGTAAGAAATGAAAATGAAAACAAGCTGACTGACAAACTAGAAAGCCAATCGACAGAATATTATTAGCAAAATATCATCTGTTTATATTTTCAAATGAAACCAAAATCAAGAGCTAAAAAAATAAAAAACTTACTGATGATGCCTGCCACTAACATTAAAATTTAATTCTGAAAAATGTTCAACATTAACGTATTATTTTTTCAACATCTTCTAACTAATGATGTGTCGTAGGTAAAAAAAGATACAATGTAAAAAAAAAGTTTGTTAATTTTTTTCCTGTTCATTAACTAATGTTTATTTACGAGTATTTATTTGTTACGTTTTTGTCTACGATTGTTTCTATTTAAATATTGTACAAATATATTTATTTGTAGATAAAAAATTGAAATAAATGCACAGTTTGAGACACACCTTTTGTTGTAACTTTAAATCTTTAATGACAGTTTTTGTCGGTTAAAATGACATTTCAGAGATAAAGATATCGGTCGGCAAATGTCTAAAATTTATTTAATAATAATACGTCTATTTATAATTAATACATTTGTGTTTTTTGTTGCCTATTTGAAAAAGTAAACAAATTTCCAGTTAATTAACAGTTGAATATAAAGATTAGCTGCGACGCTTAAGGTAAGTGTTGACGTTTATCTCCATAATGACAGCAAATAGTTACTAATTAATTGTAACGAGTACTTTATCAATTTTTATTGCTTTTTACTTAATAGTATTTTTAGCCTTAATTGCAAATGATTAAGTTTGTAATAATTTATTTTTTTTTCTTTCTTTTTACTTTTAGGTAAGTTTTCCAAAATGGATAATTATTATAATTTCTCGAAAGTGTAAGTATTTAATTACTCATCAAGTAACTGCTTTGTCAACAGTGCTCGTGGCCACGTCGCCAACAACATTTTGTTCGAGTTTCTCTTTTGTTTTGAAAATAATTCATACTAAATTTTAAGACTCTTACTTTTATAGTGCTGCAAGTATAGTTTATTTATTTATCTAATAAAAAGGTATCCGGCTCTTTATACTATATATTAATACTAGCTGTGCCCGCCAAGTTGTGGGCGTCCTGACAATGTTTTGGTCGATTTTGCTTTGAAAGTATTCCACACCAATTGTAAGGCTCTTACTTTTATAGTGTTTCAGTTATGGTTTATATATTTACATTATATAAAGGTACCCATCCCTGGATAAAATTCTAAAATGCAGTAAGCCTCTGTAGGTGTTTAAAATATTTTAATAACAATGTAATTCCACAAAGAAAATATACAAATTTTACTCAATTGGTGCCATCAGTCGCGCAATTTTGCTTAAGATATCCCACTTGCAAAAATAAAAGGTGCGCAATTGTGTTAAAAATATCCCAGTTTTTGAAATCCCACTTTCAAAAATATAAGGTGCGAAACCGTGTGTAAAATATTTCAGTTTTAAACCAGAAATTGCGTACTTTTACTGATTATTCTCCACTTTCTCTAAGAAATGAGATATTTTTTCGGAAAAAAAGTATCCTGTATTGCAATCAGGATGCTAAGCTACCTTCTCAAAAAATTTGGTTAAAATCCATTCAGCAGTTTTTACGTGATGCGAACGCAAACGAAAAGCAGACAGACAGACAGAGAGGCGGAAAGGAGTTACTATTTTATTATATCTATAGATTATTGTTCTATAGTCTAAAATTTCCAGTTTTAATAATATAGTGTATTTTGTCTCTATTTTCTCCTGGAAGTTATATAATTTTTAGGGAAAAATGTATGCTATATTTGAACAGAGATACAAATGTACCTTTCCATACCTTTTAAATTGCACCGACAACAAAATTTTTCAAAAATATTTCATGCACAGACATGCTTGGGATGCCGAATTCAAATCTGATCTCCATTTTATTAAATTGGTTCTAGTTGATTAAGTAAAAAGTCCGCACTGAAATTGTCTTACATTATTTTGCCACTTGCATAATGGTTTCACGAGATATTGCGAAAGTTGTGGCAAAATATATATTTTTTTAATTTTATAACAAAAAGGAAACGTTCCAAATTCCAATTTTTTCTGCGAGGATAAAGATAAATATAATTCAAACCACATAAGCAATATTTCAATAAAATCGGTGCACAAATATTTATAACTAACTTCCATATATGAGCCAGGATCTTTTGAATCACAAAAGAGGTTTAGAGATAAAATAAAACACAAACAAACTTCAAAAAGATTTAAAATGTATGATCTGTGATGTCTATTTCTGAATGTTCTAGACTGAGTAATACACAGAAAAGAAAATATTTTCACCAATTAAATGTTTTAATTGGTTTCAGATTAAAATGTATTTAAATAATTGTTTAAAATTATTTGTTTAGTTAAGATTTTTTTGATGTTTTAAACAAATATATATTTTTATCAATTAAAAAATTAATTGAACTTTAATTTAAAACTAATTAAAACGTTTAATTGATGCAAAAATTTTTTTCTGTGCAAATTTTAAGACTAGCGTTTATAGTGTTGGAGGTATTGTTTATTTATTTACTTAATAGGGGATTAAAATTTAATTAAATAATTAATTAATTCAATTACTTGTTTCATTAAGATTTTTATTGTTCTGTCTTAAACAAATATGTAGTTTAATCAATTAAAAAATTAATTGAACTTTAATTTAAAACTAATTAAAACCTTTTATTGGTGCAAACATTTTTTTCTATTAAAATTTTTGAGATTCTAGCTTTTATAGTGAGTGCTGTAGATATTGTTTATTTATTTACTTTTTAAAGGATTAAAATTTAATTGAATAATTAATTTATATAATTATTTGTTTAATTAAGATATTTTTTTTTGTTTTCTTTTAAACAAATATATATTTTAATGAATTAAAAAATTAATTGAACTTTAATTTAAAACTAATTAAAACCTTTAATTGGTGCAATTTTCTTTCTGGGCTAATTTTAGGACTCTATCTTCTATTGTGCTTGTAGGTATTGTTTATTTATTTATTTTTATTAAAAGGTGCCCGTCTCTGTACACATTTCTATTTATCAAAAATAGATCAGCTGTTTCGTAACAGCACAGAAAATAAAAACTAATTCTACCTTTATGCTAGCCAGTGCCGGATATTCACAAATCTCGAATTCGATTTCCATTTTAGCTGGAACATACTTGAAGTATCCATGACCTGTCATTAACAGACTTATCCAGCTATGGTACTTTTATTGTAACTGAGTATCTTCATGGCCTCCTACCCCATGTACTCTTTGAGCACCATTCGAGCCTGCCTACACGTAGTGAACTACCTCCACCTTTTCAAGTTTAATAAATTCACCCATTGTAAGACCTTAGCTCTTATTTTAGTTTATTATAGCAGCGGTAAAGCTAGGCGTTAGTATAGAGCTGGCAAACTATCGATAGTCACCATATTCCATATATTCGATAGTTAGTTGAAAAACTATCGATACTATCGATATTATCGAATTCTTTTATGCATTATTAAATTAACTTTTTTAATAATAGAAAATCATATATATCGAACTAAATTTGGTTTAATATTTTTTTATAAATTTTTTTTTTTTCATTAAAAAATAAAAATCTAATAATGAGATCTATTTTTAATAAATAATATGTTCCTAAAATATGCACTATATCGAAATTGTTGTAGTCTCTCCAATAATTTTATTCATAAATATTTTTTTTGCGACCAATTTATCGGGTGCCTTGGTGGGATAATAGTATATCAGTCTGGGTTTGTGGAAGCGAATCGCTCTCTCACTACATCGAGTGAATATCTGCGTTTTTATGCTAATTTGTAATCTTATTAAATTAAAAATAATATATCAACATACATACATACATACATACATACATACATACATACATACATACATACATACATACATACATACATACATACATACATGCATACATGCATACATACATACTTATTTTGGATTTAAGCTAAATCTTGTATCTGAAATAATGGTGTCCCTGCTTTGTTTATATTCTTTCGTATACTGTGAAATTTGCACTTATACAAAACATAACGTAAGGCATATAATTTTATAAACGAGATCTGATTAGCGTTGTTCTATAAATCTATTTAGTACTGCATTGAATTTTCGACGATAGTATCGCTATCGAAAGAAGCTATCGATATCGTCTACGCTACGCTATGTTTGACGTACTTTGTTGTGAAAAAAGGAAATGTAATTCTTTTTAAGTCCCTAGTGGGGTACCCATATGATTTTGTAAAGACTCTTTAACCTACCCTCGTAATTATTTTTAATAAAACAATTTAATAAAATAACAAAAACAAAAACATATGAGGGTGTTAAAATTTATCAAAAAAAAAAAAAAAAACTAAGTCTCACTATACTTTAGCAATGAAAACCACAAATTTTGAAAACTAAAACAATAAAAGTAATAAAAAATAATTAATTAATTCAAGGTAAATTGCGTTACAACAATGTACTTCATACATGAAGAGAGTCAAAAAAGGAAAATTAAAATATTTTCAAAACAAATTTAAAAACCGCATAATAAGTTTCAAATGTTTACGTTTGTTTTAATTTAGTCATTGTGGTATAGAAAATAATTAAAGTGTCTCATTAATAACAATGAATTTCCGTTGATTTGACAAATTCACTAATTGAAAATAAATGTGGTGAAGAGTGGAGGGAAGTTATGAAACAATCGAAAGCAACCTTTAACACCTGTATAATTCTCGAAAATTATGATTGTGACTTTTTAAAAGATAGATAATGACCAGCATTACAAGATACTGAGTCAAACGTACACAATTGACCCTGTTCACTGTGAGCAGTAACTAGTTGTGTGTCAAAATTTATTAAGGTTTTAAATGTGCTCGCTCGTAAGAGGCAATACCACACCCTCATCTCATCATTGCTGACAGTAGTAATAATATCAAAACATTGTATTAGAAATATGGCATAGCTGGAAGGACGGACTTTGTAATAATATAAACAAAAAATAAAATATACATCTGTAGCTACGGTGTAAAGCTATAGCAGCGAACTTTTTTTATAAATCGATTTATGTTTTTCCCCTTTTTTGTGGTGATAGATCCGTGGATAAAATCATGCTTCGCTGAGTTTGATTAACAATAAATAAATTTATGTTTTTTTTACTTCTGTATTTCTTGCACTTCAAACACACTCACTCAAACAATGACACACCGACTTCAGGTGTGCGAAACAATAGCAGCACAATCAGTCCTGTGGATCAAATAACTTCATTAATTTTGTTTATTTTTTTACACCAACTCTCTTCCTAAGCCTCAACATACATACATATAACAACTTGCCAGAGTTTCATCAAACCTACAGTGCTGATGTTTAACACTCATAGTTCGTATTGCAATCAAACACTGGCGTAAAATGAATTGCATTTTAGCACTTTTACGCCTTTCAACTTAGAAAAAAAAGAAACTATTTTTTAGTATTTTTTTCTGTTTCAATTTCATTTAAATTTATTTTTTATCTTATCAGTCTGTCTGTTGCCATTTATTATAAAAATGTGAAAACAATGAAAAATTTGTTGCCGCCATAATGTGAGAAAATTTACAATAAACAAACGAAATGAGTTAAAATATGCAAATGAATGAAAAAAGTTGATTAAGACATGATACTAATGGGAGAATAACAGATACTAATACGAGAATATCACAGGTATTCTAAAAAAAAATTGTACACCTATTATTATTGAATATAAAGTTTACAGTGCAAATTTAGACAAAATTTTATATCTGTATAAATAAAATCAAATGTCGTTCGTTGGTAATCACATCATTAACAACGTCTGTAACGATTTGACCAATTTTTTTTAAATCTTCATCATAACCCAACCTAGGTTTTTACGTAAAGAAGAATTGCCCACGCCCACTTTTACGCCCATTTTTAAAAAATCTAGATAACTATAATAGAATTTTGAAATTTGCATCAGTAATCCGCTTATTAATATACATAGTTTAGCAAAACACAGTCTAAATTGAAATAGTGGGCGTGGTACCTCCCATACAAAGCGAACAATTATTACCGTCTATCTGTAGAACTATAATAGGTAGAGTCTTGAAACTTTGCACAAGTCTAATAAAGCACAGATTGGACGGTGGGCGTGGTACCTCCCATACAAAGTGAAAAATATTATCGTGTACCTAGGGAACTACAACAGGTAATAGGCTAATGTGCATAGTCTGTGCACTGGATTGGGACGGTGGGCGTGGCCTTCATACAAAGTGAAAAATTGGTATTGATTACCTAGAGAACTACAATAGATTTGCGCACAAGTAACCGCAATACTAATCTGTATAATCTAGCAAAATACAGACTGGATTAGGATAGTGGGAGTGGTACCTCGCGTAAAAGGTAATATATTATTATCGTGCTATTACTCATAGTCTGGCAAAAAACAGATTAGATGGGAGCAGTGGGCGTAGAACCTTGCAAATACTCTGTAACAGTTTTGTCGTGAGAAAGGGAACGTTACAAGCCCTATGAGACATATTTTACTTATTTTTAGATGGGTTTTATTAACCCATGGTGAAAATGGATCAATTTTAAAACTTGCAGTTTATCTATTCTTGAACTGGTTATTTTTTTGTTTTTGAAAGCTTCCAATTTTCTAAATGGATTAAACTTACTTAAGTTTGTTATATCTGGAAACTCGTATGGTTATTAGTACTTAGTTTGGCTTGCAATTATGTCTGAAACAGACAAAAGGTTCAAAAATTATGCAAATTTATTTCGATTGATATTAATTCGGGAATATTCTATTGAAAAATTTTTATTACTTGGATCGTTTTTTGCTCACTGGGGAATGTCAATAAAGGCCATGATTCACTATCATACTCAGTCGTACGATCGCTCAAAAACACTACACAGGTTTTTACTATTTTTGCCTTAATCTTTATATTATTTATATATTTATAATTTGTTTTTATTATAATATTAATTGATTTATATTTTTTTTTGTTTCTAAGTAGAAAAGGCCAAATGCTGCCTGAATTCTTAAATACTTTTTAATAACATACTGTTTAACTTCTTTTGATGTTAATGATTTAAACAATAAATCGATCAAAAACAGCATGTGTGCTAAACAAAGTATGATAGTGTGGATTAGAAATGTATGTGTGTGACAGACTTTTTGACAGGTATGCACGATTTGATAATCTTTTGAAAAAAAAGGATAGTGAATCCTGGCCATAAGCAAAGTTGTGATAATTGGTGTGAGAAAGATCTCTGAGAGATTCTCTAAAGACGCTCCCATTACAAAAAACGCTACATTATAAAGCTCACAAAACAGCGAATATTGTGTAAAAAGACATATTTTGCATTTAATTTCAGGTTTTGCATTAAATTACAATTAATTGGCATATTTTGCATTAAATTGCATATTTTCATTGAATTGCATTGGTTGCAGTGAATTCCATATTTTGCTTTATTTTGCATATCTGACATTAAATTCCAAAAATATACATAATTAGCATATTTTGCTTTTTAATTGAGAGCTTTTTTTTTGTTTTAAACAATAGCAAATTTTTTTAAAATGACTTTTTTTGTATAATTTTGCATAAAATGGCATATTTGGCATAAAATGGCATATTTTGCATCAAATGGCATATTTTGGAATAATTTGTATGCAATTAAATGTGTTTTTGTTTCAAATATCTTTGTTTGATACTTTAGAATTTATTAAATTATAACCTCTCCTTATCTCAATGGGTTATAATAACAAATTTATAATTTATCAACAATGTAACTGTAAAATAGCAATAAACTTTTTCAATGTCATTTTATGTCATAAGAAAAAAAAACAGCTTGAAATTATTAATTCATATGCACATTTGCTTTTTTTTATTTAATTAAAAAAAAACATTTTATATGATTTTAATACAGAAAAATTAATAACTAAACTAAATTTACATAAAGCCTGTTATAGAAAACCACCTGCCTTATAAAGTGGCATTAAAAACTAAAACAGACAAAATTGCAATTCATTAAAATTTCATACGAAACACACTGCAGTAAATTGTAAAAATTGTAAACAGATAAATAACGGGCGCTGTAAATTGAAAATCTTGTAATTATACAAATGAATAAATTTTTTTTACACAAAATTACACCGAATTGGAAAAATGATTACGTATTGATAGATACACATGATGTAATTTAAAAGTAATAAAAAAATAGTAATAAACGATACTGATGAGGGCGTTATACATATATACATCTCTCGATTATTACTTGTTTGTATCAGTATCATTTAATCTGTCTTAAATTTAAAAAATTAGTTAATTTTGATTCATCATTATTCTGCAATAATGATGAAACGGAAAAGCTACTAAAAAAGAATAGATACGTTCTTTTTTACATATATTACACATAATAAAACATTAACTTATTTCCTGTCTAACGTTCGCATCACTAAAAAACTTTAGTATCTTAGTATCCTAATTCCGCAAAAAATTGGAGAAAAAGCAGTGAAAGTACGCCAATTTTTTGGTGCCGATTTAAAGGTACTACATACTTTAAGGCATCTTTTATTTTTGAAAGCGGGATATTTTAAACAGGGTTCAGAATTTTTCATTTATGAACATTCAAAAATCACCATTCGTGATATTTGTCTAAAATTTTATATTTATTCTTCACGCTCATAGACGAACAACAAAAAAATTGCTTCCTATGTTCGTACATGAATGCGTATACCTGTTTGTTTTTTGTAATATACATACATACATGAACAGTGATAAATTAGCTTCTTCTCATTAATGTTATTTTTCATAAATGTTCATGTTCATTTATGAACGTTGAATATTTATAAAATTTATCATAAATGAACATAAAAGAATTTTCGGCCTACGATCGCACATGCAGAAGAAAGAAATAAAAAAAAACATTTTGTTATTGCATACGCCGGCAGATGCACATTACAAAATATGTGCGTACATTTATGTATGCGAATGCTTAGCGCACATTTTTCTACGATCTTTTCATTTCTGTAAAATTGTAAATACTCATATGAACACTTGCGTGAGCAACAAAAATTTTTCTCATTTATTCACTTTTGAACAGAAAGAAAAAAAAATATCATCGCATTCATAAATGAAAAAACACAAAATATTTTGTAGTCTCTCACACATGTATGAGAAGATGCAGCTAAAAAATAAAATGTACACATTCATACATGAATGAACAGTGGGTGAACATTTCGCTACTCTTCTGAAAATACGTATGAAACGTAATTGATTTAATTAAAAAATCATAAGAGACGTTAGTTTATAAATAAAATAAAATTATTAAACAAACAAACATACCTATGTTTATTTAAATAACAAAAAATATTTTTTCTAATATATTTTCCTAATTTTTTTTTTGTTTTTGGTAAAATTTAAAAATAAATAACTTTATTATTCCCTCTTATTTACTTGAATAGTACACAATAGGTAAAATATTGTTGACTTTCTTTGTTGCGTTATCTGTTGGCTTGTTTTCATTTTAATTTATTTAAACATTTTTGCACATTTTTCCTTATCATCGTTATAAGTTATAACGTCGATTACTTTATTTATATATTTGTTTATGAACTAAATCAACACATGTTGCGGGTTATTGATCGTCAAAATAATCTACAAACCTGGGGTGTTAATGCGTAAATCGATTCGAAAAAAATCTTTTCGAAACACAATGTATGTATAAGTCCTATAAATTCGCATGAATTTGCATTTTTTTGCTCAGTCTGATTGTTTAGAAAGTCTAAGCCATGGTATTTCAAAAGTTTGATTTTTGTTTAATTTGTTTTGCTTCATTTAAAACAAAACTTTATACAAAACAACAAAAATAGCAACAGAAAAATTACACGTAAGGTGCAACATGTTTTCAATAAAAATGCTGTATTCATTTTTATACCTTATTGTTGCTACAAGAATAACAATGTTGCTAATTATGGTGACGCAAACTTTATACTTTTTAAGTCCAAATCCAAAAAGCGGCTGCTGCCACTATTTTCTACACATTACAGATTGTAGTAACAAGCGTGCCGCAGCCACCAAATAATGTAGTTACTAATGTGTTGAGGATAAAGAGTTGTGTATACAACAATGTTACGTACTCGTAGACATACATATATGTATGTATGTCTATACTTATATGTAGTTCGTAGTAATCGCAACAACTTGTATTGCCAACATTAATGGCCGTAACATGTATTATGTTGTGATAAAAAGAAGCTTAAAACTGAAATATCTGTTTGTTAGCAACAAAAGAGAAGAGGTGGTTAAAAAATTTCTTGCAAAATTTCTCGCAAAATTAATGAAATAAAAATCAAAGGTGTTTAGGCGTCTCCATTTAAAGGCACACAGAAAGCAAAAGTAGACAGGCAACTAGCCGCTCCTTAAAGAGAAATTACAGAAAAAAAATATAATACATTAAGGAATGTGATACTTAGTTGTGGAAATTGATTTATTTTCAATGAATTACAAAATTAAATTAAAAAAAAAATAAGAAATTAAATGAAAGATTGTATCTTATAATTGAAATGTTGGGAAAATAAATGAAATTGAAAAAATTAAAAATTCTGTTTTAATTTATTTTATCAAATTTAAAATAGACTTCAGCCGAAATTAAATTATAGATTTTATAATTATACATGTTGTGAAGGTGATATGTTCGAATGTTTTTATACTTAATAACAACTGAACGGCTAAGTCGAAGTTATAATCACCAATAGATCTTCACTCACAAATGGGTATTCTCAACAGACTTGGGGATGGCAATTACAGTCTGTAATGTAATTACAAATGCAATTACGCAATTATATGGAATTTTAATAGGAATTTTGCAACTACAATTACATTCAACTATTTGTAATTGTAATTGAGATTTTTTCAATTACAAATTACAAGTAATTGTAATGTTTCAATTTTCAATTACATTTAATTGTAATTGAAAAACAAATCAATTATAATTACAAGTAATGGAAAAGTTTAAGTTTTAATACAATAGAATTTTGTTCAAATGAATGTAATGATTATCATACATGGGACTAATTAATTAGATTGAGTAATTAGTTTAAAATTTCATTAGCATTAAATTATAAATAATGCTAACAAATTTTTTTTTCATTAACATTGTTTTCATTAATGATAATGGTTTTGAATGAAAAAGTTTCATTAATAATTGTTTAAAAAACAAAATCATTATCATTAATTAATGATTAAATTATTAAAAAAAGCATTATCATTGTTGGCCACATTTGCAATCCACTTATTTGTGGTGATGTTTTTAAAGAAGTCGCACCTCTATTCTCTGATATCCAATTGTGTCCATTTTTTTTATATAAAAACAAACAAAACTATCGCGTATATTCGGTAATCCGAAACCGAGTGAAATTGAAATCGAATAATTTTTTAAAGAAAAATATATCTTAGTTGCGCCTATTATTTTAAAACATTAGCAATCAAGGAAGTTATGTGAATGGTCTTTAATCAAATGTAAAGCAGTTGGAGATTGCTTAGTACATATTTTCGAAACTAGAGTGAATGCAATGAAATTACAAGTTTCAGAAAAACCATAACCCGGCATGAAATTTATACTTTATCCGTAGTTATTAAAACATACCACATTCATACATTTGCGTTTAATAAAAACAATGATTTTTTCAAAAATTATAATCATTAATTATACGATTTCATTACACTGTCATTACCATTGGTAAAAACAATTGTAATTAAAAATAAATCAGTGGCATTAAATGGTAGTTACAATTTTCTTCATTGTAACTATTTGAAATAATGCCAATGAAAAAATCCTAAGTATGATGATTATATCCTAATTGCAATTATAATTAATTGTAATTGAAAATTTCCATTTACAATTACAATTACATGTTATGAGTATTTTTAATTACAAGTACGAATTGCAAGTTGTTGTAATTGACTTTAGACCCCGATTTTAATTACAATTACTTGTAATGTGTAACTGAGAATATTCAATTACACATTACCGGTAATTTTAATTGTAATTGAAGCTCGCCATGTCTGATTTTTAGCAGGCAGATAGAAAGTTAATTGAAGCTATCAGTAAAATAACAATTTAATCAATTTATTGGAGAAAAACAAAAATATTTGTTTTTTCTTCCTTCGATAACTGTTTTTTTCAAACACATGAAAAGTTTTAAAAAATCTATTTTCTATGTGAAATCAAAAACTTTTGTTTTGTATTAATAAGATTTCAAAAAATACAAATAAATGTTACATTAATTTGCGTAAACTAAAATTAAACCTAAATATTACTAAAAAAAAAATAAATTAATATTTAAATTTTTTATATAAAAAATAATTAAAATAAAGCAGACAACAGAAAATTATTGATCACATAAACCATCAAAAATCGAATCACATAAGATTTGCAAAATACAATTGAATATTTCAATGTTTAAACAAAATTAACAAAATAAATACACTTTCTGCAGGAACAAAAAAAAAAAAAAAAAAAAAAACCATACATATGCACTAGTGTGAAAAATACATACATATATATATATATAGAAATCAAGAATATTGTAGGTAAATTAAAATATAAATGTAATTTTTATTAAACAACTGTGTGTTTGACAGACAGACATACTGTCTATCTGTTCGTCTGTCTGAACCCACAACCAACTTTAATGCTCTCGTTTTTGTAGTTGTTGCTCTTGGTTGCGCTTCAAAAATTATAAACAAAGAACATTATTGTTATTTGTTTGTGAATATACAACAATAACAAAAAAAAGAAATTATTTAATAAAATCAAATATACAATTGTGTTTTCAACACTTATTGCTTAGGCTCTCTACTCACATACAGCATGCAGTATTGCCTTTCAGGGTTTATTTTCTATATATGTATTTACAATATTTTTACATACGAAATAATTACGAAAAAAAAAAAATATTTTTCCTTTCATTTATACAAATATGTATTAAAAATAAATAATCGCCTTTAAACAATAAATATATCATGCTTATAATATAATATACCCAGCTACGCTGGGTCAGAAGAACCGACAATCACTCATTTAAATTCACAAGCAATTTAAATCTATACACTAGAAGTAAAAGTACAGTTAATTCTGTAACGAAATAAAATAATTAAATTTTCTATATAGAAAATATTGTTTAGGGATGAAATTTTCTATATAGAAAATATTGTTTAGGGGTGATATTTTCTATCTAGAAAATATTGTTTCGGGACGAAATTATCTATATAAAGAAAATATAGAATATATTGTTTGGGGACGAAATTTTCCATATAGAAAATATTGTTTGGGGACAAAATTTTGTATATAGAAAATATTGTTCGAGGACAAAATTTTCTATATAGAAAATATAGAAAATTATGTCCCCAAACAATATTTTCTATATAGAAAATTTCGTCCCCAAACAATAAATTCTATATTTTCTATATATAGAAAATTTTGTCCTTGAACAATATTTTCTATATATAGAAAATTTTGTCCTTGAACAATATTTTCTATATATAGAAAATTTTGTCCTTGAACAATATTTTCTATATATAGAAAATTTTGTCCTTGAACAATATTTTCTATATATAGAAAATTTTGTCCTTGAACAATATTTTCTATATATAGAAAATTTTGTCCTTGAACAATATTTTCTATATATATTTCTATATATTTTCGAGGACAAAATTTTCTATATAGAAAATATTGTTCAAGGATAAAATTTTCTATTTATAGAAAATATAGAATATATTGTTTGGGGACGAAATTTTCTATATAGAAAATATTGTTTGGGGACGAAATTTTCTATATAGAAAATATTGTTTGGGGACGAAATTTTCTATATAGAAAATATTGTTTGGGGACATAATTTTCTATATGGAAAATAATTTTTTGGGACGCAACTTCCTATATAGAAAATATTTTTTTGGGACATAATTTTCTATATAGAAAATAATTTTTTGGGACATAATTTTCTATATAGAAAATATTTTTTGGGACATAATTTTCTTTATGAAAATATTGTTTGGTGACATAATTTTCTATGCAGAAAATATTATTTTTGAGGACAAAATTTTCTGCATAGAAAATATTGTTGGGTCAAAATTTTCAAACTAGAAAATATTATTTTGGACAAAATTATAGGTAAAAAGTATGTTTGAGACAAAAAATTAGGCTCAAAGTCGCCGCGATATTTTTTATTTATTTTGTCACTGTGTATTTTCTTTTGTATGGTTTATCACTTACATACAATGATAGCAGCTGAACTTTTTTATTATATTTCTTTTCTTTTAATATAATTTTGTGCCAATGAATGAAATTCATTCATTTTGCACAACAAAGTAAGAGGGAGAAAAAACAAAAATAACCTAAAGAAAAATGATAATAATTATTGCTGCTTATTCTTGTTCCTTTCTGTAAAGACTTTTATAAATATTTATTTATAATAAAAGTTCAATTAACAAGACTTTATATAGCAATCTTTAAAGTACTTTTATTTGCGTCAACGTCGACTCTTGGCAAAAACGCTTTTAAACAATACACAATAACGAAAAAAGAATAATTAAAAAATAATTTTTTTTTTGTGTTGCACAAAATAAAACCGCCTCCTTGAACTCGAAATCGTTTACATTAAATGGTTCGCTGTTTTTTGCTGTTACAAGTGTAAAAAATAAATATAAAACAAAACAAAATTAAAAAAAGTCAACACGAGATGAGTTTTTGTCTTCAATGTTTTCAGGCTTTCTTACGCTTTTGCTGTGAAATTCACTTAATAATTTTTTTTGAAGGCCATGAAGTGTTTATATAACCAAGTTATATGCAGTATAATAGGGTTAAGTACGTTAGTGTTTAGTCTCTTATTGGCAGCATCATGAAATATTAAGTCGATACAAAATTTTCAAACCTTATGTATTCAAGCCCCATTGATTTTTGAGCAAGCTGCGTATTTTATAATGTTTTTGACAGTCATTGAAAGCAGGAAACCCCGATAATTTTAACGAAATTTTTTAAAGCTGAATTTTTTACATAACAAAATATCTTAGAACCCAAAGAAAAACTTGACAAATACCATGGGGACTCGGCTCTATCAATTTTAATGAAAAAAAAAAACGTGGTTTACTAAGTTCCGTTAAGGTCTATACGACAGAAAGAATCAATAAAATCCATAGAAAGATATTTGACGATAGATGAGTAAAAGTGCATGATGTGGCTGAGGCTATAGCCATCTCAATCGAGTGGTAACAATTTTTTGGAGTGTTTGTCGATGATCAGGCGGGTTTGGATGGGTATTTGCGCCATTGTGTAACTGTGGACGAAATATGAATTTATTCCAACATCAGAGACTTAGGAACTAGCAAAACAGCAGTTTTCTTGGGGGGTGAATGTTCACCAAAAAGGCTAAGGTAGGTCTGTCGGCCAACAAGGTCATGGTCACAGTTTTTTTTTTTTTTTGTAAGATGCACGCGATGTCATTCAAATCGATTACCCTAAAAAGGGTATACCGCGAATATTATTCAGAGCTTTTGCACACATTCTTCAATATTGCTTTGAAGAAAAAACGACATCGTGACTGTTCATCAGCACAATACACATGGGTATAGGTGTGTTGTCACTATGGAAAAATCCAACTGCTAGCCCAGACAGCCAGCATACACTTCAGATTTATTCCCTTCCGATTATTTCCTCTTTTCTTGACTGGGTGGGAAGAGATTTGTCTAAACCGTATAGGTCATCATTAAAACAAACGCGTATTTTGAGGGTCTTGAGAAATTATTTGGAGAGAATAAAAAATAGAAAGAATATAATGTATCAAGCTTAAATAAGTCTGTTGATAAATAAAACTTTTTTTGACAGTCACGGAATTATCAAATTGCTGTCCTACCTTGAAATATTGCAAACAATTATTTCATCATATTGAAGACCAGCTGTGCGCGCCACGTCGTTTGCATCCGGACAATATTTTGCTCGATTTTGCTTTAAAATTATTTCACACTAATTGTAAGATTCTTACTTTTATAGTCATTCAGTTATGGTTTATGTATTTACCACGGTATATTTATCTTACTAGGTAGTGTCGTCCGCCCAGCTGATTTAGTAGTTCGACATGTCAAAAGTTGTATGTGTTCAGAAATTTTATAGTGTAGAAGTGAGAAAGCAATACAACACATACACGCCTTCTCAATTTTCTTATATGTTTTTTGACATTTCGAACTACAAAGCAACAACAAAACTACATGTTGTTCTTGTATTGTTGTATTTGTTGTAGGGATGCCACTACCTAGTAAAATAAATACACCTTGGTATTTACGTTTAGTATTTATGGTTTATGTATTTACTTCACTTTCAAAAATTATAGTTAAAATATCCCACTTTCAAAAATAAAAGTTGCGCAACCGAGTTTAAAATATCAGTTTTAAACCGAAAATTTCAGTACCTCTAAACCGGAACTTGCGTTTTTTCGCTGCCTTTTCTCCAGTTTCTCTTGGAAATGAGATATTTTTGCGAAAAAAAATACACTATATTGGAATCAGGATGCTAAGGTACCTCCAATAGTTTTTACGTGAGGCGGACACAAATGAAAAGCAGACAGACAGACAGACAGGCGGAAAGGAGTTACTATTTTATTATATGTATAGATATGCAAATAATATTTTTTCTCCTACTTAGAAAAATTACACAATTGTTGTTTGGATTTACGCTTTACAACTACACCAGTATAATTTTAACTAAATCCTTTTAATGACTCAATTTGTGAACAAATAATTCTTCAATTACAAGTCTAGTAACTTGATTATTCTCTCTTCTTATTCATTTATCTAGTTTTATATAAATATTAATATTTGCTTTTCCTTTCATATTTGCTAACTCTTCATATCACTTTTGTAAATATTTAATCAATAAAAAATTGATACGAGCTAAAAGGCAAAATAAATTCGCCCAATGAGAAGTCATCGTCAATATTGTTGTTAATATTCATGTCTTTATCAAACGTTTACTTTGTCTTTTATCGCAAATATTTAATTAAAGACATTTATAGACAATATTCTTTATATAATTTTTTTTCTTTATTTCTTTCTTCAACACTTGGTGGCTTGAGCAACAATGATTTCGATTCATACAAGAATTTGCCATTTTTTTTCAAAAGGTGTTGAAATTAATGTTTGTCTAGAACTTACTTGACGTACGACTCTAACATACGTCAATTAGATATAAAATTAAAGTAAATATTTGAATATAGTTTTTGATTAGTTTGATCTTTAGATTTTATAGATTACAGGTAAATATTATTGCGGACAATATACTTGTAAAGCGGATATCATACTTTTATGCAAAAAAAAAAAAAAAAAACGATTGAAAATATTTTTCAATAACAAATTTTATTTTACAATTTTATTTTAAAGGTTTTCAGCACTTAGGCTAGAGTGTATGTGTTATAAACATGTCGAACAACCGGATATTTCTATTATATATTCTTATCTTTCTGTCCTTCAACCCAAAAAAATTAAAATCCGAGAACTTTACTAACTCCATTACCCAGTCTTGAAACTGTCAATGATTTGGTCTTCGCTAATCGAGGAATTTCGGGATAGAAAAGTAGATGTCTTCGCTAATTGTAGTACACCTTTTAAATAATTTATATAGATTTTGAGATACCTCATCAGGGAGGACTTCAGCTTATCCAGGTCATTTGAGATACAAAAGTTATAATCTCTATAAAGAGATTATAACTTGCAATGTTGTAAAACTGATAGACTAGTCGTAGCCTTTATGACAAAAGCATATCTTCTTCCAATAATTTATCGCGTGTCATCATCTTGCTATATGCTTTTTGGTTGGTAGATCCAGTCCTTCGAACGAGTTGTGTGTTAGAGTTAATAATAAAAATTATCGTACGAAGAATGGTCTATAAAAGAAGGTATATAAAATAAAATCGTATCGATGACCATGTAATACTTATGCTTGTCGACATACATAAATTGTTGTCATCGCCCTTGAAATTCTAGTCATTAAAATGGAGTACGATGATGGCCAGTAGTTTGCATTATCTGATATGTGAAACAAGATTAACGAGTGAAATGTAAGCGTAGACTAGCGCTCCCATTGTGTAGTATAACAACACTTTACGATATGACGTTGCCGCCAATCGCAATTTGTGTGTGATACAGTCACAATGAGTAGCAATTTATATAATATGGCAAGTCTTAACCGAGGCAAGCCTAGATTCCATATTATAGCCTCTTGCTTAGGGGCTTGGAGACTATCCAGACTGCGTCTGTTGAGAGTGCAACAGCACACTTGATCGACCGTGCACCATACCTACATAAATCGATCTTAAACCACAAACACCACGTGTACCCCCGAAGGGGACCTCACCAACAACCGGTCATAGAGAGAGGATAGGCTCTCTGTGGGACTACCGATTCCCGTGGTACCAGTCCTTTGGGCACTGGTTGGGCCTCGAAGAGGACCCGTGTGTTTTAAGACACAGACCTTTTCTTCCAGATTTAGGTTTTAAGAACCCTAGCGTCTGGTGCCCCTATTTTCCCCGAGTGAACCGCGTCAAAGCATTTGCCATTCCTGCAGTGACAATTGGAACCCCTGGGGGGAGCATTATCTGATATACCTTAAGTGTACATTTGTTGTTGGTGATGGTGAATTATCGACAAGATATTAATTTTGATTTTTTTATTCAAGACTAACTGTGCCGGCCACTTCGTCAACGTCGTTACAATATTTTGTTCCATATTGCTTTGAAAGCAATCCATACCAAAGACCCTTACTTGTTTTAGTGCTTTAGTTAAAGGTTTATGTATTCAGTTTATATAAAGGTTCTCATCCCTACTAAAAAATGCGCCTTAAGGTATGCATATCGGTAGAATTGCGTACTTTCACTGCTTTTGCTTCACTTACTCTTGGAAATAAGATATTTTTGCAGAAAAAAAGTATTCTATATTCGAATCACGTAATAAGGTACCTCCTCAGAAAATTTTGCTAAAATCCATGCAGTAGCTTTTACGCGATGCGAATGCCGACAGACAGAAAGGCAGACAGAAAATATGTATGTGTAAATTTTATCCATGAGGGACGATTTAATTATTATTAAGGGTACCTGGCCTTAGTGTAAAATACTTTACTGTATTTGAGAATAATTATAATGTCAGACGTAGGAAAGTCAGGTTAAGTTCATATAACATGCCACCATAACCCTTCAACAATTATAGGACTACGTGGTCCATTGCAGTTAAATGGTGTGAATACCTACCACAGACCTTTACAATACATTCCTAGACAATTTAATTTTAAACTAGAATTTGTATTTCACAATAAGTCCTCGTGCTAAAACAAAGGAAATTAGGAGATTGTGGATACTTCATGAAGCAATGACATGAATCGCTATGAGTAATGGAAAGATGGATTACTTAGTCCTGCCCAAGCAAGGACATCGTAATGTTAAATGGATGACGTTTACATTTTTCTTTACATTACATTAGTCTTTCCTTGAGGGGTACCTTTGGATTGGGGCATGTTCTATACGTTCTTTTCTCACAAACGTCTGCCAAGAAGCATCATGAATATGGAGAAAGAAGTTTGATTGAGTATTGTCGGTTTTATACAAATTTAATTTTACATTTTTTAATCAGTTTGGAATCATAGTCAATTTTAAATAATTTTATATTATTTCTGTGAAATTCCATTTGTGATTAAAATGCCTTTCTTGTCATTCGAAGAATTGGGCGTTAAATATTATAATTTATATATTTTTTTTATTTAATAATTATTTAATCTTGTCTTCATACTTACATACATACATATCTAGCTTCCTTTTTTTGCTAGCCTATTTAAAAACTCTTAGTTTTAGTCTAGACATTAACCCAACAGTGATAACAATTCCACAGCCAGCATTCTTTTAGTCCTGAAATACTCTTGCTTTTTATCGGCGGTCTCTTTCCTGACAATCTTGCTTTATTCTGTCTTAAGCCATAAATGTTAGACAAAAAAAAAAAAAAAGTTGGTGCCAAACAAATAAAGTCTACTAAAAATAAAATCACAAATTTGGCTAAAACATCATATAAATCATGTGTTTTGTGTTTATGTTGTTGAAGTATGTCAGAGATCTTCTAAAGGAATTTTTTTATTTAATTTTTCTATTTTTGTTTTTGCGAAATGGTTGAAAAAAAAACAGAAATAGAAAAAAACGTGCTTAAGCATGTCAGTTTTTTTTTTTTTGTTAAAAAAATTACAATCAAAATATGTATTTTATCTTTTCAATTTGCGTTAAAAAAAAAATACTTAATGTCTCATGTGTGTGTAGTCGTGCGTTACAAAGATACTTGCCAATAAAATATATATTAAAAAAAATATTTTTTTTTATAAATTGCTAAAATCGTCGAGGTAAATGCACTTTAATGTGGGATTCTGATTTTTTGTTTGCTGCAATTTAGTTGACATTTTCAGTATTTATTTTTTGTTATTTATTTAATTTTGTTTAAATTTTTCAAGTTAATTTTCAAATGACGAAAGTAATTAATATTTTTTTAATTTTTCAATTACTTCTGCTTTTGACAATATTTGTGGTTAATCATTGTATTTCTTTTCAGTAAACAAACCTTAAGTTTTTTACATATACATATAACTGATGCTAGATTTATTTTGGAAATAAAATAAGCCCTCCTTTGGAAGTACAAGTGGTAAATTTGGCTGGCTACTGCTCCATTTCTATCTTTCTGGGAACATCTATTTTTTAGAGGAAACCCAGAAATTGACCCAGTTTTTGACTTTATAAAAAAAGCGAAAATGGTTCTCAGTTATGCTAAGGGTCGCCGATTGGAACATGAATTATTTGTAAAAGTCATGTCTCTGGAAAATTCTACGGGTTGGGTAGAACTTTTTATACTTCAGTGTTTTCAAATATGTTTTGATCGGTTGTGCAACATCTGGCCGAGCATTCTTGCTCTACAGAATAACTTTCGTTCGTTAGTTTTTCGAAAAAATATACACAGCCCAATTCTGAAAATTCAGGGGAGTTTTTTCCCTTCCTAACCAATTGTTCCCGGGGAAAAAATTCCCTTGTTCTAGTCTCACATGTAATAAGAAAAAAAGGGAGGGTGAAACTCAGAATTTATTTTTATAAAATAATTTTGATTAAAGAAAAACAGATTGAAAATTGTCGCAAAATGTTTAGTCTAGCTTTCCATATACTTACTGGAGAGCTAAATCATGAAGAGCAAAATTAAAAAAAATAATCAGATGTGGTTGCAAGGAGAAATATACGCTATGCTTCTATTCCATTAGAGCTACCACTGTAATTGTAAGTACAAAATTAACTAGTTTCTTTTAGAGAATTCATAAATATTGTTCGTATGACGTAGATTTGGCTCAGCCCACCTTTAGTAAAGAGCTTGCACAAGTTTTTTGTAGATTTAAAATACAACTTTGCCCGGTTTGCATAAAAATTCCTCCAACAGTGGAAGGGAAACGAAAAATCGCGCTTGCATTTTATATAAAATTTAAAATGCCGGGAGTTATTGAATTCAATTCCTGCTCAGCTCTTCTCGAAAAACTTTCAATTGAAAATTAAAATTTTTCTCCTTTTTTCATACTTATAATACCTACTTATTTTCCCGGGGAAGAATTTCCCTTTTTTGAAGTTTTCATCAAATAGGAGGAAAAGGGAGAAGAGAAAAAATTCCATGGGAGATTTTATTTAGAATAAGGGAACAGGAAACGGGCATGAAAATCCCAGGGAATTGTTGTTCGTAATTGGGCTGATTATTTTTGGCAAAAAAAAAACAACGGGTTTTTTTTCATTATATCCTCCAAGGTCGAAGGGGTGGCTTGTCCTCCGTCGGCTAGGGTCACGATGTTAATGCACGGTCGTGCTTAATCGAAGAATTTGAGCAATTTTTAATCTTCATCTCTTCCTTCATTAACACTTCTGTCTTTTTGAAGTAATGAACAGTAATGAGCAATATATTTTGGCTACCAAGACCGACCTGTGATTTTTGAGAGTCCATGAATAAAAATTCATAAGCCACTTAGTTTAGTCGCAAAAAAAGTGAACACATACTTCTTTGTTATTGCTTAAGGTAAGATATATTTTTTGCTTGATTCTCTCTAGCAGTCCAACACTGGATGCCGCAATATTTAGTAATACAGAAGGTAATATATCGGGTATGTTCTGTAATCCGAAACGGAGTGAAATTGAAATCGAACAAATTTTTAAAGAAAAATATAACTTAGTTGCGCCTTTTATTTTAAAACATTAGCAATCAAGGAAGTTATGTGAACATACCTGTATATACTTATAATAAAACAGCAACTTATTTCCTGTCTGTGCTCGTATCACATTGAAGCTACGGGATGGATTTTAACAAATGTGTAGTATCCTGATTCCAATATAGTATACTTATTTCCAAAAATATCTTATTTCCAAGAGCAAGTGGAGAAAAAGCAGTGAAAGTACGCAATGTTAACGATATGCATACTTTAAGGCGGCATATTTTAGTAGGGATGAAATCCTTTATATACAGCCCAATTATGAATAACAATTCCCGAGGAAAATTTTCCCTTCTCCCATTCCTGCTATTATAAATTAAAATTTCTCGGGAATATTTTCCCTTTTCTCTACCGAGGGAAATAAGTATCTATTATGAATATTAAAAAAGGGAAAATAAATGACTGTATTTGGGTTTTGGGAGTTAGCGCGGAAATGTAAATGTATTGACTTTATAAATATAAGACAATGATTTAAAATTTGTTTTTAATGCCAAAAAATACAAATAGACATTAGGTGCAACGATCGCTGACCAGCTACAGGAGTTTTTCAAGGGTGAGAAGTCTTTACAAACAATTATCAATAAAATTTTTACAAAAAAAATTTCGATAAAATTTTTACAAAAAATTTTCGATAGTTTTTAGAAAAATTGTCAGATAAAATTTTCTAAAAATTTTTCAATAAAATTTTCCAAAAATTTTTGGGCTGATAAAGTAAATACATAAACCATAACTGTAGAAAAAGTAAGGGTCATTGGTGTGAATTGCTTTCAAAGCAAAATCGAATAAAATATTGTAAGGTCGTTGACAAAGTGGCGGGCACAGCTCAGCTAGTTTTTTAATATATGAAGATTTTTTCTGTCACTTCTTTTTGTTTCTCCTTTCCCACTTATTTCATATTAAATGACCTACCTTTAAAACATTTTAATTTGTTACATTTGTATTCTGTGTGAATTAAAAAATAATAAAAAAAATAAAAATAAAAAAAAAAAAATAAAATAAAAAAAAATAATAAAAATAAAAAAAAAATCTTTTACTTGATTTAATAAAAAGTGATGTGTTTATGACGCTTTTAGCTGGCTTAATTGAAGGTTTTTGTTTCAACTTTATTATGTGGGTGTTGTTGTTGTTGTTATTGTTGCTATTTTTACAACTTATTAACTGCATTGGCAGTGAAATCTTAGCTCTTTTTTACCGCCTCGAGACAAATATACAGACGAACATCTTTAGTATATACGTAAGTTCATCAACAATAAAGTTGTCTGCCTGCCTGCGTGCCAGCCTGCCTATAAGCCTGATGACAATAATGATAATGATGATTTCATACTTACGAGTATTTAATAAAAAAAAAAAAACACAAACAGATTGCAGTACCCTACACCATTTAATAAGAAGGTAATGTCGTGGTGACTAGTAGGTGCCTTAAAATGTCAAAATACGAAACTCAACTAATAAATGAAATCTATGTTTCTGGCATGAGTAAATAAAAGATATTTATGTGTAACTTCGGCTTAGCTTGAGATATAATTCTGAAATTTATTTTTTTAGTTAACAAGGTATGAACGAATAAATTTTCTTCAGTAACCACATAATTAGGATTTTTTTGAGATGTGGCTAAGTTGTATTGAAAGAGGGAGTGATAAGGTTGTCTGAAGGGGGTGAACAGCATTAAAAATGGGAAGCATTAACTGATGGGTCCCTATTAAAAATTCCAGTTATGTTGGATTTGTATGTAAGAGATAGACATTTTTTTAAATTATAATTCGATTCAATATAAGAAAATAAATAATATAAATAAATATAAATAATATAAATAAATATAAATAATATATAATAAAAAACGTTTTAATAAAAGCGGTAATAGGAAATTTGAAAACATTTTTCGTTTTGTTGATTTGACATGGAATGACACTTATTACTACAAATTAATTAAATATTATTTTGTAAGGAAATACTGTTAGGAACTTCTTTATATGGATTTTTGTTCAATGATGTAAACAATAATGTAAATCAAGTATAATTTTCAGTTTGTAATGTGTAAAAATTTCGATTACACCATACCCAATAACAACCCATACTATGTTTCGGCATTAAAATTTTTATTTATTGTGTTTTTTTTCTGCCAACTAAATCACTGAACTTACTCAAAAGCGTTCAACCACATTTATAAACTTGATGTACTTGAATTTTATTCTGATTAACAATTTTTTTTTTAATTTTTATATACATAGTTGTAGTTTATTGGATGTTGCTATTTCTTTTTTTTTTTTGACAAAATACTCATACTCATGTGAAAGGAAAAAATTCGTAAACATTTCTAGTGCACAGATAAAAATTATGCTTTATTTGCTTTATCATTTTGATCAAAGTTTTTTATTATTAATTTTATTTTTTTTTATTTCACTTTTCAGTAGACACCATAAAAAACTATCAGACTCTTAAAAAACAAAAGATATAATGAAAATAAAATTGAATTCTAGGCACGTTTTAGCGTTTCTTTGAATTTTTTCTCTTGTCTGATTTTTGCACTCTTATTTTGATTTTCGTCTTTAAGGTTTCTTATCTATTTTTTTTTGTACAATAACAATTTAAGTAGAAACAAAGTAATATTTTCACTACTTGATTTGGTGCTAATAAAACCATATATTTAACTCAAAAACTAACCAATAAACAAAAAAAAGAAATGAAGTGAAGTGAGTTAAACAAAAATATATTATTTTTTTTTTTAGCTTAAAAGCGCAGTGCTAAAATTATAGTTTTATTCTTATTATTTGTTTGTAATAGGTTTTAACCTAGAAGTTATAGACTTAAAAGACCTTCGCGCATTTTTAAAATACCATTTCACAATACGATAAATTGTCGATAACTCAATATAAAATCATAACTTTGGTAAAAAGTACTAATTGGCGCTTATTTTAAGTACGTATCGTGATAAACTCTATAGAAATGTTTCTAAATAGTACATTTTTAAGTAAGTATCTAAAAATAATCCGAAAATTGCTGACTTTAAAACAAACAAACAAACAAAAAATAAGTAAGAGTACAGTAAAAGTATATTTGTTCATGCCAAATCTCATATACTTTTATGATTTTCAATTTTATTATTACAAATACCCGTACAATATAAAGATATAGAACTTTTTTTAGTAAAAATTTTAACGCAAATTTTGTGATAAAATTTTGTCGTAAATTTTTTTTTAAATTTTATAGAACATTTTTTTGTAAAAATATTATCAAATTTTTTGTAAAAATTTTAGTGGACATTTTTTGTAAAAATGTTATCGGAATTTTTTTGTAAAAATTTTATCGAAAATTTTTTGTAAAAAATTTATCGGACATTTTTTGTAAAATTTTTTCGAATGTTTTTGTAAACATTTTTTAAATCTTTTAACGATAATTTTTTCTAAACATTTCATAAAATTTTTTTTTTAATTTTATCAAAAATTTTTAGTAAAAATTTAATCGAAAATTGTTATTAAAAATTTAATCGAAAATTATTTGTTAAAATTTTATCGAGAATCTTTTGTAAAAATTTTATCAAATTTTTTTTATAAAAATTTTATCGAAATATTTTGTAAATATTTTAACGAATTTTTTTTTAAAACATTTCATCAAATTTTTTGGTAATTTTATCGAAAATTTTAAGTAAAAATTTTATCAAAAATTTTTTCTAAAAGTTTATCAAGAATATTTTGTAAAATTTTATCGAGAATTTTTAGGAAAAATTTAATCGAAAATTTTTTGCTAAAATTTTGTCGAAAAATTTTTTGTTAAAATTTTATAGAACATATTTTTGTAAAAATGTTATCAAATTTTTTGTAAAAATTTTAGTGGACATTTTTTGTAAAAATGTTATTTTTTGTAAAATTTTATCGAAAATTTTTTGTAAAAATTTTATCGGAAATTTTTTTGAAAAAATTTTTTCGAATGTTTTTTGTAAAAATATTTTTTAAATCTTTTAACGATAATTTTTTCTAAACATTTCATAAAATTTTTTGGTAATGTTATCGAAAATTTTTATTAAAAATTTAATAGAAAATTTTATTAAAAATTTAATCGAAAATTTTTTGATAAATTTTATCGAGAATCTTTTGTAAAAATTTTATCGGAATTTTTTTATAAAAAATTTATCGAAATATTTTGAAAATATTTTAACGATTTTTTTTTAAACATTTCATCAATTTTTTTTGATAATTTTATAGAAAATATTAAGTAAAAAATTTATCAAACATTTTTTGCTAAAAGTTTATCAAGAATATTTTGTAAAATTTTATCGAGAATTTTTTGTAAAAATTTTATCGAAAAGTTTTTGTACAAATCTTTTTTTGGGTTAAATTTTTTCTAGAATTGGATAAATTTTATCAACATTTTTTTTTAAACTATAGAATTTTTTTTTGTAAATTTTATAGAATTTTTTTTTGTAAATTTTATAGAAATTTTTTCTAAAAAGTTTATCGAAAATTTTTCAAGATAGAACTAAAAATAAAAAATTTCTGATTTTGAAAAGAGCACAAACTGTATTTTTTTAGGGAATTGTTTTTTATTCTACAAAGTACCAGAAGTAAAAAATTATTTCTCAAACGATGGACAAGGTCTATTCCGTAATTTCTGAAATAATATTTTGCCAAAATACTTTTTGGTTGGCAGTTTTACTTTAAGCTTAATATTTTTATAAAATTTTTACAATTATTTGGTACTGAGGAACATAGAAATTTATTTAAATACTCTACAAAGTAGCAAAAGAAATAAATTATTTTTTTTATAAATTAAAAAAAAAAATCGTTCTCAAAAGAGGGACAAAGTGGTCTTTTTCGTAAGGCCAGAATTTATAATTAGCAAAAAAGTACTTTTTGGTACATACTATTATTTTCAAGAATGCATAGTAGATAGCACTTTTACATTAAACTAGTGCTGGCAATTTCTACTACTTTTAGTTACTCTATACTACTCAATACTCATCAATTGGGTACTCAATAGTACTCAATACTTTTGTTTACATAATAGAAAGTAACTGTTAATTAGAGTTTTATTGACGTCATCAATTTTTTTATTTAATTTGTTTCTAAAACTATAACGTTAAAAGTATCGAGTAACTACTTTTGAGTATGGAGTATTCAAAAAAGCGATTAAGTACTCGGTACTCAATACCCTACTACTCAATAATTTGCCAGCACTATTGTAAACTTATTTTTTTTTAATTTGTACAATTATTTGGTACTAGGTAGATTAGTGTGCAAATCGCTACTATTTTAAGATTTTTATTATGACTGTTATAACCCAGCAAAAAAATCCAGTTGTTTTAAGCAGTACATTTTTTCCTGCTCTTAACATTAAGCACATAAATGTTGCCTAAATGGGTGTAATTTTGTATGACATAAAACGTTAAGTTCCAAAAAGCACAACTGTAAGAGATACAAAATGTCATTTACAAGCAGTTACGACTAGTTACGAACTTAATACGGCATTATTTTAGGACATCAACACTGCCGCGAATTAATCACCTAAAAGAAAATGCTACTAAAGCCCAAGAAATCCAATGAGAATTGTGTGATTGTCAAAAAATCTAACGTAACATAACATTGCGTTTTCACACTATCACACTTCAAATAAAATGAAAGATATCAGCAAAGGAACAAGCCGAGACGAGACATTGAACGGCGTCGGCTGAGCAATTTTATGTGGACGGCAGAGGTGACGGGTCTTAAGTTTGTTTGGCCGTTCAAGTTTTCGGTTAATAAAAAAAATAAAAAAACAAAACAAAAAAAAAAAACATAATACGTAGATTCAACAATTTCTAGGCATGGCAGAAACAAAGTACATACGTAGGCGTTAAGACTGATGGCAATTTAAGGCAGATGCAGGACAAAGAAAACATTTCATCGGCGGCGGCAAACTATCGGCTGCGATTCATTCAGCTTGGTTCTTTGCTTTAAAAAAACACAACCCCGTTAAAATGAAAAATGTTATCGTTTAGAAAATTTTCTAAAAATGGTTTGGTATTATGGGATGTCAAATTTCTTTCCTTATTATTATTGCACATTTTGATAACATACTGCTTTCACACTATCACACTTTCTCATTGGATTCAAGTATTTGACAAGTCTTAATACTCAGTATAATAGTGTGAAAAGGGCTTAAAGGGCGTTTCACACTATAATACAAGTACTAATACTTTTGAATAAAATGCAACCCTAATCTATTATCTGCTCGAAATTTTTCAAAAAGCAATAACAACTCATCATGTCAGGATTGTATTTTCCTCAAAAGTATTATTACTTGTATTATACTGTGAAATGCCGTTAAGTGGATGGAACATTGCAAACAATTATCATGTCATACGTAAGCAGGTTTGTTAGCAATAACAACGCGTCATTTGCCCTTGCATACGGTGAAGCAGTATGTATGTTTTGCTGGGAATAAGTAGCAAAAATTTTTATTTTTTAGACTTTGTATTTTGCTTGAATAGTTTCACTGTTCTTTTTGGAATTAAATATTTTAAATCGTATATATATATTTTTTTTGATTTTAACTAGCATTTGTAGCTTTGTAATTATTATTCTATAAAGCACTTTGAGTGTGGTTTTTTGTGTTGGTCATTGTTAAATTGAATGAAGAAAAAAATATATATAATATTTATTTTGGTGCTTTTCTAGATGATCTTTGACACATTTTTGGGTGCGGTTTTAATTTTTGGTTTGATTGTTGGCAAAAAACAAAAGACTTTAACAAAATACACATGTCATTTTTTGTTTTATATTATTTTAAATGATTGTTTTTTTTTCGAAATTTATAAATAATTACAAATTTTAAACATGTTTAACAAACATTTAAATAAAAACTGAAATAAAAAATATTAAAAATTATTATATATTTGATATTAAAGACAAAATGAATGACTTTTAAAGTATTTTCTTTAAATAACCCAAAATTGATCTTGACACGTTCAACTTATAAGTAGAAATTTATGAACAAATAAAAAATAATTTATTATAAATTTCACAAGTACTAAAAAGGCGAAAAAAATTAACAATATAAAAGAGTCTTAACTCGTGTTGAGGGGTTTTTATATTTATTTATTTTTTTGCAAATTGGTTGCTGTTATTTATTTTTAAATTTTAAATATTTAAATAGTAATTAATTTCATTTTATGGAAAGCGTGGGAATAAATTGTGGCCTTTTATGTGTTTTGCTGCTTGTGCCATTTTGTCGAATGAAAAAGAAAGCGAGCGTTTAGCTGTTTAACAATCATTATTAGCTGCTTACACTTTAAACTGAAAAAAAAAAAATAAAAATATTTTTTATTAATTTTTCACAAATTAAACAATTAACAGGTGATCATGCCACTAAGCATGCTTGCTACTCAGTTATTACTCACTCTTAGAGATGTTTAACAAGCAATTCATGATGAAACATAAATCACAAATCTCATAAAGTTATGTGCCAAAAATAAGTAATAAAAAATGCAAATAAATTATAAAAACTTGATCGGTAACTAAGTGCCTGAGATAAGACTTATAAGCGGGGACAGAAACCATTTTCGCTTTGCTTTATTAGGATGATTAAACGTAAAATTTCCTTTCCTAAAAAGAGAATAGTTTACGTAAAAACTTCAAAATTTTGTAAATTAGTTCTTACAAGGGCGGTCCCACACCTGGCATATACAAATGTATGTGCAGTTGTGGACATACAATTAAGTTAATCACTGTGCGTTGTCAAGTTTTGGATAAATGTAAGGGCAACTTTTCCGCTGAGAGGTAGTGGTGCTTTTCTGAAAATAGCATGATTGCTGTATTGCTTGAAGTCGAAATACGATATTAAAATATCGACACGGACTCTTAGGAGACGACTAAAAATAAACTTACTGCCTATTTGACAGTGTTACACGAATTCGCTCTTTCGCACAATTACATTTAAAACAAAAAAAAAAAAAAAAAAAAAAAAAATCCACAAATGTTGTTTTTGTTTTAAGTCTGTGTGTTTTTTTCGTGTGCCACTGTGAAATAGACAGTTAATGATCATACACAGCGAAAAGAAAACTCAATATTCCAAAAAACATGTTTGCTTCGTGCTAAGAAAAAACAATTGCATAAGCAAACTCATCTAATGGGTGTGCTCATAAGCAAGTGGTCAAACTCGAACACAAACTACCTTACTGAACACATGCCTACTTATACCATACTATTAGTGAGCATACCTCTGTTCGTACCATAAACGCAATGAGCTGACCGAGTAACCTTCTATACTAGTGAGCGCGGTGTTTACTTGTCTCATGGTCAAAACACTCAGTTTGTTGGTACACTCGAACTGTGTTCGTGTTTTACTCAAAGCATGAAACTGCTTGAACTCGTCCAAGTTCATGGTTATGATGTTCAACATTTACTCATACTTATTCGAACTTGCCATTCTGCGCAAGCTCGTTCGCTGTTTATTATCCACTTATCGTTTTTCGTATGCAATGAACTGAATCCAATGAAATATTATAATGAGCGTTTTATGAGCTTCGTTTTTTTTGTGCTCATGCAGTGCTTTAGCTGAGAGCTAATCGAAGTTTAAGGCTTTCGGTAACGACGGCAGAAGTTATGTCCAACGACTGTTCGACACACATTTTGACCTAAAAAAAAAACATCAAGCAATGGTGTAAGTAATGGTGTAAGGTTGTATTAATTGTTCAGGAAAAATTGGAGAACCGATTATAATGACGATTTACTAATACACTTTCAGTTTGAGTTGAGAATAAAAATTTAGGTCTTCATTGGCCACTTCAAAGTCATGTTATGAGCCTCATAAAAAAACCTTTGGGGAATTGTAAAACGACCACCCGCAGCCATTAAAACTGCAAATAAAAAATAATTTGAGGATCATATTTAATGGCTCCTTATCAGTGTTACGACTTGAAACAATGCCAAACTGACAGATGTGGTCAAGCAACCTGTCAAAAAGGATCCCAACAATTTACTAAGAGTTAAAAAAACTGAATTGAATATAGAACAATTTAAACAAATTTGAATTATTAATTTTCTCAGACAATTTAATTAAATGTCTACTCGAATTATAAGACTGACAATAAGTTTGTGGCAACTATTTTTTTTTTATCTATACATATAAACATATATTGAAACAGTAACTCATTTCCTTTCTGTCTGTCTTTCCTCTCTTTCTGTTTGTGTTCGCATCACGTAAAAACTACTGGATGGATTTTAACAAAATTTTGTAAGGAAGTATCTTAGTATCCTGATTCCAATATAGGATAATCTTTTTTCGCTAGAATATCTTATTCTCAAGAGCAAGCAGTGAAATTACGCCGATTTTTTTTACCGATTTAAATGTACTGCATACTTTACGGCATCTTTTATTTTTGATAGCGGCTTATTTTGAACACGGTTGCGCAACAGGTGGCGCTATTTTAAAATAATGACAAAACATGAATTAAAAGCGGAATACTTTAAACTCGGTTGCGCAACAGATGGCGCTTTCTCAAAATAATGACAAAATATGAATTACTTACAGCCAAAAAGCCAATTGAATAAAATTTGTTTTTTTTTATTTGTATTTTGACCTTGTGGAATTACATTGTTATTAAATTATTTTTAACAACTTTTACAGAGCTTTACATTTTTGAAATTTTATCCAGGAATGGGTACCTTTATATTGTAGCTCTGGTACTGAATGAAAAGTAACCTAACCAGCTACTGTACCTTTTGCTAATATTAGTTTCAAGACTTTAAAATTTTCTCAAGTAATAATAATCAAACAAAGCTTATACGAACAACCATCTACTCTTATTTGTTTTCTTAGAAAAATAAATAATTTTAAATAAAAACTTGCCAAATGTTGATAAACATTGTTATTTTCATAATATCGCAAAAAATAATTTCAACAAAGGTGCAAATTTTTTAAACAAAACTACAGGTGCGGCTGCCTAACACATATTTTTTTTTGTAAATAAATTAAATTTAATGCTAAAAATTGCAAAAAAAAAAAGTGATTTTTGACTGTTTAAATCCACCAATGGTCCAAAACTAATCAGCTCGCCACCCCACCTTATTTTTTTTTTGTTGTGTTGTCTGATTACTGAGGATTACAATCGTACATTTAGTTTTAATATATTTTTTATTTATTTTATATAAAAGTAATGATGATTTTGTTTGTTAATAATAAAAGAAATATAAAAACCATTTACAAACTTGCTTAAAAGTTGGTGGTTTTTTTTCTCCAGCAGATGTTTTTCACCGATAAGCCTTGAGCTTTAATTCCATTTGGTGTTTGGATATGGAAATGTTAGCAAAAATTGCAACTTTAATTGAAATTGATTTTATACGAAGGAGGCAAAAAATTAAACCATTAAATTATTTTGTGAGTTTTTCTTGATTTTGAGAGATTTTCCTATAAAGATTTTCTCACATTTATTAAATGTCAAAGATTTACGTAAAAGTTTGGTTTCTATGGTGGGCAAAACCGTTTAATACACGTCTTTTAATAGTTGCTTATAAGCGGGAAATGGGAGATTAAGTCATTTAGTAAATACAATAATCATAAAACAAAAAAAAAAAAAAATAAAATTTATAATTTGATTGCGAAGTTTTCTTAAATAAATGGTACTTTTTACAAAAGTAAAAAATGTTTATCTTTACTAAAATGTAAAAAATGGACACTGTTTTGTTGATTACGCGATGTCCGTCTGACCGTTTGTGTTCGGGTTGATATCAATTATGCCAAGTCACCAGAAGAGATACAGAAAATTTAAGCCCACCATTCTGACAGGCATACTTTCGAAAATTTCGCTAATGCAATACCTCAACATCAGACCATTCCATTCGAGGCTGTGGGCAAAATACCACGCCCATCTATATTTTTTCACGTTTTTTGGTTGTAATGATTCTCTTTTGCATTTTTTTTAAATAAACATTAGACCGCGACCAATAGATCGCATGGAGTGTATACATATCACGGGGATGAATAAACCCTTGCGAGGAACGATTTTTCTTTGTTAGGTTTGTAAGGTTTTTCTGCTTTGTTTTGTATTAAAGGCCTTTATAAAAATCTATGCACATAGAGGTAGAGGTATATAAAAATATATACACAGCATGTCCACTGGAAACCAGGAGCAGTCAATAGTCACATTGGGTCCACATTGGTCCGTATGACCCCCTCAATGTGCTTTAGTCGAAACATTCTAACGCAATATAGATTGCAGGAAGGCTCTAACTTTTACAATTTTTACAAAAAGTTTTTGATAAATTATTCTATAAAATAAAAAAAAATTCGATGATAAAATAAATTATATAAAATTTTACTAAAAGAAAATTTTACAAAGAAATTTTTGGTACAATTTTTAGAAAATAATATTTGTTATTTTTACACAAAATTTTTACCAAAAATTTTTAATGAAATTTTTACAAATAAAAATTTTACAAAATTTTTCTATAAAATTTTACAAAAAATTTTCTATAAAATTTTACAAAAAATAATCTATAAAATTTTACAAAAAATTTTCTATAAAATTTTACAAAAATTTTTCTATAAAATTTTACAAAAAATTTTCTATAAAATTTTACAAAAAATTTTCTATAAAATTTTACAAAAAATTTTCTATAAAATTTTACAAAAAATTTTCTATAAAATTTTACAAAAAAATTTTCTATAAAATTTTACAAAAAAATTTTCTATAAAATTCTACAAAAAAATTTTCTATAAAATTTTACAAAAAATTGTCCATAAAATTTTACAAAAAATTGTCTATAAAATTTTACAAAAAATTGTCTATAAAATTTTACAAAAAATTGTCTATAAAATTTTACAAAAAATTTTCTATAAAATTAAAAAAAAATTCTATAAAATTTTACATAAAACTTTCGATAAAATTTTACAAAAAATTTTCTATAAAATTTTAAAAAAAATTTTCTATAAAATTTTACAAAAAATTTTCTATAAAATTAAAAAAAAAAATTTCTATAAAATTTTACATAAAACTTTCGATAAAATTTTACAAAAAATTTTCTATAAAATTTAAAAAAAAAATTTCTATAAAATTTTACAAAAAATTTTCTATAAAATTTTACAAAAAATTTTCTATAAAATTTTACCAAAAATTTTCTGTAAAATTTTACAAAAAATTGTCTATAATATTTTACTTAAAACTTTCGATAAAATTTTTTTCAAAACATTTTCGATTTCTGTCTGTCTGTGTCCGCATCCGCATCATGTAGTCGCAATTTACATAGGACAGAAACAGGGCAGACATTTTTTGAATTCTCTTTTGCTCTTGCTTAAACAATTTACATTGGACATAAACAAGACAGACAGATTTTTGCACATTTTATTTTCTGTGTTATATTCTTTACATGTTTGTGTGTTTCAAAATCTGTGTGTTTAATATCTTTGTTGAGAAAAAAGCGAAAAGCAGAAAAGAGAAACGAAAGAATGTCCAGTACACTAGTCATGAAATACACACTCTACCTCTTCAACCCCTTGCCTACAAATCTCGTCTGTCTGCCCATTTTTCTGTCTAATGTAAATTGCGACGTAGAAACTACTGGATGACAGACAAAACCTTCTAAAAAGTGCTGTTTTGTGTTTCATACTGATTACCATCTGCACCAGCAACAAAAAAATTTTCATGTAAAGAAATGGCAGAACCATTACAGGTTTATTATATTTAGAGATGTATGTATTATATATTATATTTTAGATGTATGCTTATGACCAGTTCTAAAACCAAACTTCAGTTATGTTGCCAGGCCCTCTGGACTTACTGCAGATTTCCAAAAAAATGGCACTTAAATTTAAAAAAAAATATTATATGAACAGAAATGGACTCCTTTATGGCTCCTTTGGTTTTGGATTTCTAAAATTAAGTTAAAATTTTTTTAACTTAAATATTGTCCAAAATTGAAACTCGATTTCAACAAAAATTAATTTAGTACTTAGTTGAAAAACGTACAAAAAAGTAGCACTTTTAAGTGCCATAGTGGTACTTACTTATTTCTAATATAAATTGTCAAATGCTTAGTACTTATTGAATTATAATAAAAACAGTTTCCTTTCAATTAGAGCTCCTTCTGCAGCATTTCCTTAAGTATGCTGGCGTTTGTACTTTGAGATAAAAATTTTAATTGTGTAATTTTAAATCAACTTGTTTAAAGTTAAATTTACAATTTAAATTGACTAATGTAAGTTTCACCTTAACTTAATTTAGATCTATTGCTGCTCGTTTTCTTTTCTCTTTATAACAAGTCAATTTAATCCTAGACAACTTTAACGAACTGCTGCACCTTCAATTTTAAATGTTTTTTTTTTGCTATTTTTTTTTTTGTGAATTTGCTATTATTAAGACATTTTATTAATCTAAACACGTTAGTTAGTTAGTTGGATTTATTTAACTGTGTGGCAACATGTTAAATTACAATCGTCTCGAATTTTAGTAGGACCCAAAGCATTAAGGAAACAGTAAATTGTTGGAGGTTGTTGGTTGGTTGATGACGAAAGTTTACCAAGCTGTAATTAAGTAAAATAAGAAAAAAAAATTCACCAACAAACTTAGTAATTTTCAAACAAAAAAAAAAAAAAAAGAAATGCTACTAATTCATATTAATTATAAACCTGAAAACACATGAGTCAGCTGTTAATGTTTTCGTAAAATTAAAAAAATCGCACACACATGATTATTGTTTATTAAATGCAGTGAAGACCAAAACACATTAAAGTAATGAATTATGGATGGGCTTTTATTATTTTTTTTTTAATGAGGCTTCACGTAGACTTCTTTCTGCCTCCCAAACAATCATTGAACGTCTGTGCTGTGCTGTGCTGGCTGCTGTTGTTTAAACTAAAAAATTTGGTGAAAAAAACAATCCGCAATTTAATTATAAAAAACACTTGTTTGTAATAAAATACTTTGTTTCCAATGAGTTTTTTGAACTTTAAAACTTTAATTTCAATAGTATTAAAAAGAAAAACAAATGTTAACCAAACAACCTCTTGCTAAACTCTTAAAACATATATTTTTTTGCTTTGTTTATTGTTTTACAAAAAAAAATTGAATTTTAACAATTTTATTTTCGTTTTTTTTTTCGTTACTTTTCTTTAGGTAAAAAAGTGAAAAACCAAATAAAAACAAGTTTTCAAAAGAAATCGTGTTAATTCAGTTTTCTTAAAGGTCAACAACACGTGTCCTCAAAGTATTTAAGTTGAGTAATTTCAAACTTTAACTAAATAAAAATCACTTGTTATTAACAGAATCTTTTTCTGCACTATATTATTTAGTTAATTTAAAGTTCAGTTGCACTATTAATGCAATTGTTTTATTCTTTTTAAACATGATACACTTTAAATTGTTCAAATGTTTAGAGTTCAGCGAAATCTATGCTTGTCGGGCAGGCGAACCTTAACGATTGTGCACGTTTTATGCTAAATTGTGTTGTATTGCTAAAGTTAATCACGTTTATTTTTTTTAAGAAGCGCAAAATTAGAAAAATTTAAAAATTAATTCTCAGCCAGAGTAGAGGTACTTTATAATAATACTAACAGTGCCCGCGACGTCGTCAACGGCCCCACTATATTTGTTACAAATTCGATTTTTTTAAGACCTATTTTTATAGAGCTGTAGATATGGTTTATATAATGTCTTTATATAGAGGTACCCATCTCTACGCAATTACTGAGGATGTTTCAACAAAATTTTTATATAAAATTCTGGTATTGTAAGAGTTTTTTAAATAGTATTTCTCTTTACAAAAAATAGGTACTAACAAGTTTTCAGCATCACGAAATCGGTAAAATTTCAGACCTTTACTTTTTATGCCTAATTTATTTTGAAAATTAGATATTTTTTAGGGAAAAAAAGTTTAAACTAAAGTTAAAGGTACCGCCCCTGAAAGTTTTATTGAAATCAATTTAGTGGTTTTTACGAGACGCAAACGGAGTTACCGTTTTATACTAAATATATAGCGGTGCCCGTCAATTTGTGAGCATCCTTATAATGTATATATATATATATATATATATATATATATATATATATATATAAAAGAAAATTTATATAAAAGAAAATTTTTGGTACAATTTTTAGAAAAAAATATTTGTTATTTTTACATAAAATTTTTTACCAAAAATTTTTTATAAAATTTTTGATGAAATTTTTTATAAAATTTTTGATGAAATTTTTACAAATAAAAATTTTTGATAAAATTTTTACAAATAAAAATTTTACAAAAATTTCTATAAAATTTTACAAAAATTTCTATAAAATTTGACAAAAATTTCTATAAAATTTGACAAAAATTTCTATAAAATTTGACAAAAATATCTATAAAATTTGACAAAAATTTCTATAAAATTTGACAAAAATTTCTATAAAATTTGACAAAAATGTCTTTTATATATATATATATATATATATATATATATATATATATATTCAAAAATAGATTCTATTTATATATATATAAATTCTATTTATATATATATAGATTCTATTTATATATATATAGAATCTATATATATATATAGATTCCAAAATTTGAATAAAATAATAAATTTATTGTGATTAAAATTTCTCGCTAAGAAAAAGGTGCTGCCAAGTTTGAAGTACCCTTAAATCGGTAAAATAAAGTACTTTCACTAGTTTTTCGCCATTTTCTATTGGAAATAAGATTTTTTTGTGCATTCTATATTTAAAACGAAATAGTGAGGTACCACATCACCACATCCAGTAGTTTTTACGTTATGCGAACGCAGACAGACAAAAATTCCAAAAATTGCTGTTTTGTATTCCATTGCGATTGCCATCTGCACCAACAAAAAAAAAAAAAAAAAAAAAAAAAATACAGAAATGTTCCTGCTACAGTTAGATATATATAAGCATCTATTGTTAGCTTACTAATACTATACACTTCCTTTTAAAATTATGTGTTTTTGGTACTTTTTCGCAATAAAGTTATAGAGCTAAAGGAATTAAGACATTTGAAACAACAAGTTGCAGTGCAACTTTGTCTACAAAGTTCAGTACACTAATTGATTTTAATTCATTGTGTCTTATTAGAGCGATTCTTTAATTTTTAATTTTAAGCTTGTTGGGGTTTAAAAATAAAGCAATTATACGTCACAAAAATGTGTTTTAGGGAAATACCCTAGTGATTAATTAATTGTTATAGTTGCTTATTATCATCAAAACACCCTTTACAATATTAGTAGATATTGTAAAGCATGCTCTTTGTAATACGTTTAGAAACTAATGTCATATTTCTATAAATCACGTCACTATCGAAACACCCTCTTAATTCTGAGTAATACACCCCCTTTGAATATTTGAATAGTCTACCTATTATGGTTCCAAAAATAGTGTCACATGCATAAAAATTACGTCAATATCGTAATGTATGTAAACTCAACTCAAGAACAATTTTAAAAATTCATACTAAAATTATCTTTGCTCAAAGTTCATCGAAATTCAAATCGAATAATCGATTGTAATTGAAAATTTCTTTAATTTTTCGTACTTATTTAGTGTAGTTTTTTTTCAGTGTATGACACTTAAGCAGTTTTGCGTTAAACTTTAATATATATTTAGAAACAAATAAACAATAATGTGTTAGGTTATGGTTTATTAGACCGTTTTTTTTAATATAGCACAGCAACAACAAAAGTTCAACAGAAAAATTAAATTAAGGTAATAAAACTGAAAGAAATACAACAAGACAACACATGAGCTGCAAATATTTAACAACAACACGCCTCTCAACAAATTTTCCAATTAAAAAAAAAAAAAATACACATTTGTATTTAAATGTTTCTGTTTAATACTTAATTAAAAATAAAAATAAGAGGAATGCCACTCTGAATTCAATGAACACAAAATTTATTTTAAAATAATGCAATTAAAATTAGATTAACGATTAAATATTTTAAAGCTAAAATTATTCGAAGATAGATTTTTGATTTGTCTTTCTAATTGTTACTAAACTTGACAAATTTAAATATTTTATTTTTTATTTTCCCCTTTATTTTTAAATTGTGGCTTAAATTGAATGGTTTGACGTTATTTGATTTGATAGATATTCAAATATTAATTTTTTTAATATTTCCTTTTATCAACATGTAGCTAAATTGTATCAGCTTATCAACATGTTGCTTATTTTTACAGTATTTCGTTTTATGTTGTTATCATCTATAGCTATATATATGTATATGTATGTTTAACTGTAAAAGGTCGGTGTCTGTATATAATATATTTTTTTGAAAATTTTGTTGCTGGTGCTGTTAGTAGTAATTGAAATGGAATACAATACCGTAATTTTAGTCTGTCTGTCCGTCTGTCGTTATGTGAACGCATCATGTAAAAACTACTGGATGAATTTTAGTTTTGTGGGGAGGAGGTACCTTATTAGTACACTTGAAATATAGGATACTTTCTTCCCGTAAACATTTTTGATTTTCAAGGGAAATAGAGATGCGGGATTTATCGTAGATGCAGATGCCTACTGCTCGCATCATGCCCACTTTTATAACTATTATATAAAAGTTTGAAGATGCGCTGTTATGCAATGGTAAATATTTACTTTGTATGGGATGATCGCTTTTAAAAGGTATCTTCGAGCAGTTGGGTGCGTGTTTTATACATGATATCTATACATATAATGAAACAGTAACTCATTTCCTGCTTATTTGTCTGCCTACGTTCGAATCACGTAAAAACTAATGGATGGAGTCGAGAAAACGTATATTTTAAACACGGTTGCGCAACAGATGGCGCTGTTTTCAGATAATGATAATGACATTAAAAGATCTTAAACACTTTTTAGAGAGCTTTACAATAACTTTTAGAATTTTACAAATCTTTTAAAATTTTATCCAAGGATGGGTACCCTTATATAAAGTAAATACGTATACGTTAACCACTATAAGAGTCTTGAAATTTAGTGTGGATTACTTTCAAAGCAATAATTTATAAAAACTTTATATAAATTTTAGAATTTTATCCAGGGATGGGTACCCTTATACAAAGTAAATACGTACACGTGAAGCACTGTAAATTATTTCAAAGCAATAATTTATAGAATTTAATATAAATTTTAGAATTTTATCCAGGGATGGGTATCTTTATACGTGAAGCACTATAAGAGTCTTAAAATTTAGTGTGGATTACTTTCAAAGCAATAATTTATAAAAACTTTATATAAATTTTTGAATTTTATTCAGGGATGGGTATTTTTATATATATAAAGTAAATTCATACGAGTTTTTAAATTTGGTGTGAAATCGAACAAAATATTGTCGGGACGCACACAACGTGTGTTTGCTATAAAATTGTATATAATGGCTACATGTTTATTCAATGATAGTTGAAGATAGATTTTTTTAAACAAAAGAATTATTTGATTATTGAAAATATTTTACAATTTTATTGTCTTAAGGTATACTTCATTGATCTACAAATGTCAATAAAAGTAATTTTATTAATTTTTATTCTATTTTTAAAATGTTTGTAACATAAATAACGCAAAATAAACAGGTGCTCCATTGTTGTTGTTTGAAAACAATGATTGTTTTTTTTAATTTAATAAAATTGAACAGACACATTTTATATGTTTTTCTACCTATAATAAAAACAGAGCACACATTTTTTCATATAAATTTTTATGTTCATATGGATGTAGTTTGACAGCATTCCGTATGAAAGGCTGTTACGAATACCGGGCTTAAAATTTAAGTATAATTATGTATACGAGAATAAAAATTGTGTATTAAAATTTCGGTGCTGGGTTTTGTTTATCACATTTTCTTATTATTATTATTGTTATTATTTTTAATTTCAAAACATTTGCTTAACAAAGTTTAACATATAAAAAAAAGTACTGCAAATAGTTTTTTTAACAACAGTGGTAAAAAGTTGTTATTATGTTTTCTTTCTCACACTCTGGAATTGTTTTTCTAGTTTCTAATTTGTTGTTTTTGTTTCGTACAAGATTTATTTCTTTTTTGGACGCTTTTTCTGTTGTTTTTATTTTTTTATTTTTTGTTTTGTTAATTCTACATTTTTTTTTTATTCTTTTATATTTTATTATATATTTAACTTAATGTTGTTTACTACTTTTAAATTTTATTATTTTTTAATTTTTTAGTTACTCATTGTTGTTATTGTATAATTAAGTGCTTAAAAGTCTAGAACCAGCATTCAGAAACTAACATTTGGCATTAATTGTTAGATAGAGTTTGATAAGTGTGTATGTGGCATAGAGCCGGCTATTATTATTTTTATTTTTTGTTTCTTAATGGAATTTTATTTTTGTAATTTTGTATTCTATTTTTATTCTGTTTTTGTAAAGCTTTATTTTTTATTTGTCTTTAAATAAATTTAATTTAAATAAATTTAATTTAATACGTTTTATGTTCGTATTGTTTGTTATAATTAAAACAAGTCATGTTTATGTCTGTTTTTCTTTAGATGCCATTGTAATTATGTTTGTAGAAAAAAAATTTCAGGGCTAAAGTTTACAACCCAAGCAGGCATTCCGGTAGCCAGACAGTTACTTGTCAGTTATTGGATATTTTTATTTAAATTTTGTACCACTCTAGCGCATATAAGCAATAAAGATTTAAAAAAAACATATAATTCTACTTATTTTATTTAGCTGAGCCGTTCATTTCGTCAGCGTCCTTAAAATATTTTGTTCGATTTTGGTTTGAAAGTATTCCACACCAAAGGCCCTTACTTTTTTTGCTTCAGTTAAGGTTAATGTATTTACTTTATATAACGGATCTCATCCCTACTAAAATATACCGCCTTAAAGTATGCATTGCATACTTTCTCTGCTTTTTCTCCACTTTCTCTAAAAAACTAAGGTATTTTTGCGGAAAAATTATCCTATATTTGAATCAGGAGACAAAATTTAGTTTAAATAATAGTAATTGTTACGTGATGCGAAGGAAGACAGACAGACATGAAATAAGTTACTGTTTTATTATATGTATGTATAGATCACAAACATACTACTTGCCAACTATTAGCTTTGTTTCATCACCTATTTCAACTAAATACTTTTGCCACTTTTTACTACTATTATTATATAAAGCATTCGAGAATTCTACTCAACTCTAACACACTAAAAGTTGTAACGAGTTATAGCCCTAAAAGTATGCTTTAAATAATATGATTTAAATACTATAAATTAACGTTCAAAGTTACCAGGTTAAATTAGTTGAATTTATATGCTTTTAATAAATAAAAATAAATATATACATAAATCAAATAAGTTTTTAGACGTAATAATTAAATTTATCAGAAACACATACAGCGCCTAAGGTTATGTAGCATTTTTTAAACGCTAAAGAGATCCTAAAAATATACAGCTGATAGAATAAATAAATTAATGACTTAGTAAGCTCTTTCTGCATTTGTTTTTTTTTTTAAGAGAAAAAAAAAAAACGATAAAGGCACGGTGTTATATGTCAAATGTTTGATCAAAAAGACTAGACGTAACTACTAAATTCTGTAAATAACTTTTTGTTCTTATCAAATACTTATTACGAAATATTAGATCCTACTCAATGTAAAAAGTAAAATATCACATTTATTATATTACTAGCTGTGCCCACACACGTTGTGTGCGTATTGACTATATATAAAGGTCTTTACTATATATAAAGGTACCCATCCCTGGATAAAATTCTAAAATTTATATAAAATAAACAAAATCTGTAAAAGACAGACAGGAAATGAATTACTTTTAATTTTAAAACAGCGCCATCTGTTGCGCAATGTTGCTTAATATATATATATATATATATATATATATATATATATATATATATATATATATATATATATATATATATATATATATATATATATATATATATATTGCTTTCAAAAATAAAATATGCCTTAAAGTATGCAGTACCTTTAAATCGGTAAAAAAAATGGTATACTTTCAGTGCTTTTTTCTCCACCTTCTTTTGGAAATAAGATATGTTTGCAAAAAAAAAAGTATCCTATATTGGGATCAGGGTACTAAGGTACCTCCTCATAAAATACGGATCATGTAAAAATAGTGGTTATATAAGGGACTACCATTTGACATATCTGAAGCAACTGCCTATACGTATGCTATATTCAATTACGACTCTAATATTGCTTGTATCTTTCTTAGTTCTCTAAAATAATTTGTTTAATATTCTGTGTCATATTAGCTTATTATAATTTATAAATAAACAAATTACCTAAAGCAATAAAAATGTGTTGTAAATACTTAAAACAAATAAAATGAGGTGTGAATTATTGACGCAGTTTTATGTTGGGAGGTCCATCTCACACAACACAATAATTGTTTTTAATTTTTTTTTTTTTGGGAATTTTTGAACGTGATTGTTTTATAATTAAAAAAAAAATTAAAAACAAAATTTAACAAATGCCGATTGTTTTATTTAAAAAATATTAAGATAAATAAAAAATTGTTAAAATAAATTAGCTGATGAATACTAAATTTACGTAAAAATTTCATTAAAAAATAACCTTGAAATTTTCATTGTGTATATAATTTTATATAAATTATGTATTTCAAATAAAACAAAGTTCTTAATAATTTTTATGGCTAAAAAGCAACAAGCGCTATGTTGTCAACAATATGCATAAATTGCTGTAATATTAAAAAAATACTACACGCTCGATCAAATGATTAGAAACACTTAAAATTGATATTTTTCAGAGTATACAACAAAAATATTGCTTTATTTAATACTAGCTGTTGTGCCCGCCATGTCGTGGGTGTCCTGACAATATTTTGTTCGATTTTGCTTTAAAAGTATTCCACACGAATTGTAATTATTGTAATTGTTTAAAGTGGTTCAGTTATGGTTTATGTATTTACTTTACATGAAGGTACCCATCCCTGTATAAAATTCTCTAATTTTTATAAAATTCTAAAAATGATTGTAAAGCTCTGGAAAGGGTGTTTAAAATATTTTAATAACAATGTAAATCCACTAATTAAAAATACAAATAAAATACAAATTTTATTAAATAGGCGCCATCTGTTGCGCAATAGTGTTTAAAATATCCCATTTTCAAAAATAAATGGTGTGTAACCGTCTTTAAAATATCCCAGTTTTAAACCGAAAATTTCAGTACCACTTTATCTTGGAAATGAATTATCCTATATTGGAATCAGGATGCTAAGGTACCTCCTGACAAAATTATGTTAAAATCCATCCAGTAGTTTTTACGTGATGCGAACACAAATGAAAAGCAGACACTCAGACGAGACAGGCGGAAATGCGTTACTTTTTAATTAAATGTATAGGTTCGATTTTAATACTAATAAATTGGTAATACATTTTTTGAGCCTCTCTTTTAGATATTTTCAACAGTGTATAGGTATTTTAAAGCTTCCCTGAAGAACCCAGTTCAATAAATACATTTTTTGGTTTCATTTCAAAATAATTAAAAATTCACTACTAATGCCGATAGCGATTCACTACTAATATATTACGCCGAATGAAATTTAAAAAGTAAATAAAACGCGAAAAAATGGCTTTTATTTTTTTTTCTTTTCATATTTTGTGTTCGTTTAATTTTGTACAGTTGAAATAAAATGTTCCGTTTAAATGTCAATTAGTGCAAAAAAAAAAAAGAAAAATTACAAAAACTATTTTGCGGTTGGAAGGTAATAAACGCAAATTAAAAAAATAAATAATTATCAATATACAATACTTAAAAAACAAACTAATGATTTTTTTCTATTAACGTATTAATCATAGGGTTTAAATTGTATTGCCTAATAGTTATTTTGCCATTTTAAATAAATGAAGATTACATTTATAAGTTTTTTCGTGATTGGTTTTTTTTTTTGTATAAATTACCGCCAGCCTTTTTTAATCAGTAAAAAAGTTTATTTTTTCTCTTCATACGAATATAAAAATGTTTATAATTTTGTAACAATTTGTTGAACAATCTCTTAGGTCAGTTTTATTTTTAAGTTTTTTGTTTTGCTGTTCTAATATTTAATTTAATTTACTTTTACTTTTTTTTTATAACAAACAGATGTTTCAGATTGTGGGCAAAAATGACTAATAATAATTTTCTTTAGAGTGAAATTTCTTATTGTTTTTAACACAAGTGGTTGCTAGATTAAACGAATGGGGCTATGTCGTGGTTTTTGTGATCTTGTGGCTAAGAGGATTGTAAGCAAATAGGTTTTATAAAAATTTAGATATTTCGTATAAAACTGTTTTTATGCAAAAAATGTTTTTTTTCTTTTTTTTAATGTTTTTAATGTTAATCTGTTTTTAAATTTTTTTAAATTTTTTTTATCTTTTTAATTATTTTTTCATATTACTGAGATCTTTCATGCATTTGTACTAACAATAATTAGCCATACCTTAAGTCTAAAAGACTAAAAAAAAAATATATATACTTGTTCAGTTCAGCCAGTGCTAAACAAGCAAATTTTATGTTTCAGGTTTACTCTTATCATTTACGGTTTATCCGCAGTTAAACAATATCCCTCCGACTAAAACAAATGTAACCACGATTTAGGATGTTACGGGCTAGCGCATTTTAATGCGTTTCGTACATCTTGTTTTGCTACTTTTGCTCAACTAATAGGACCCAATATGTTTGACGACCTTTGAAAGGCTTAAAAGCTTATCCATGCCTTTCTAGACATTGTGCGATCTTTGTAGCAGTGATTGAAAGCAACAGATCAAATAAATATTTTTTGATAATTTTATTGCTGGTGCAGATGGTAATCGAAATGGAATACAAGGCAGTGATTTTTGCAATTTTTGTCTGTTCGTCTGTCCATCTGTCTGTCTGTCTTCGGATCACCTAAAACCTACTTGATAAATTTTAATAAACTTTTGTGAGGAGTTACCTTAGTATATCGGTTCAAATATAGGATACTTTTTTCCGCAAGAATATTTCATTTCCAATAGAAAATAGAGCAAAACTAGTGAAAGTACGCGATTTTACCGATTTACAGATACTGCAAACTTGGCAGCACCTTTGCTTTTTCAAAGCGGGATATATTTAACACTATTTACAGAACTCTACAATAATTTTAGAATTTTATATAAAGCATTTGTTGCTGATTAATTACCCAGGGATGGGTACCTCTATATAAAATAATGCAAACCATAAGTGACGGTAGTATAAGTCTTAAAATCAGGGATCGCAAATAATGATTATCCATCACATTTTAAGAGAAAAAAATCATTATGTTAGGGATATGCTACATGTACAAGGAGTACACCATTGCAATCGTCAATGATTTTTATTTTTTAAGTTTTATTGAAAAAAATCAAAAATAAAAATTATTTTTCGAGTTCTATTTTTTCCTCAGACATCAATGATTACTTGTTGAGTTTTATTTTTCGCTTGGAAAATAAAAATTATTCTCCGAGTTTTATTTTCTGCTCAGAGAATACAAATTATTGTCTGAGTTTTATTCTTTGCTCGCCATTTAATGATTGATGTTTAAGTTTTATTTTCTGATTGAAGAATAAAAATTACTTTCTGAGTTTTATATTTCACTTAGAAAATAAGGATTATTTTCCAAGTTTTATATTTCGCTTAAAAAATAAAAATTATTTTTTGAGTTTTATTTTTTACTTAAAAATAAAAATTATTTCTTTTGTTAATTTGGACATTTCTAAGTATATAAATAGTACTTTTTGAAACTTTTTAACTAAAAAACATAGAAATTAGTTTAGTTGGCATTCTTCTGATGTAGCAAAAGTATCAAACTAGTGTTTGGTACTTTTTCTTAATTTCAGTATTTGATAAAACGTGTACTTTGGTACTTTTTTGCAACTTTTTACTGAAACATATAGAAATAATATTAGTATCGTTATTTGAGATAGGGTTTCAGTGAGATATGTGTTTCAGTAAAAAAGTTCCAAAAAGTACTATTTATATACTTCATATGTCCAAATTAACAAAAGAAAGAAATAATTTTTATTTTTAACTAAAAAATAAAACTCAAGAAATAATTTTTATTTTCTAAGCGAAATATAAAACTTGGAAAATAATCCTTTATAAGTGAAATATAAAACTCAGAAAGTAATTTTTATTCTTCAATTAGAAAATAAAACTTAAACATCAATCATTAAATGGCGAGCAAAGAATAAAACTCAGACAATAATTTTTATTCTCTGAGCAGAAAATAAAACTTAATACATAATCGTTATGTTCTAAGCATTAAATAAAGCTCAGAGAATAATTATTATTCTTTGAGTAGAAAATAAAAATCAAGAAATAATCATTAAAACCCAATTTTTAAAATAAAACTCATAATCATTACAATCTCTGCTTAAAATTTGGTGTGAATTACTTTCATATCAAAATCGAACAAAATATTGTCAGGACGCCAACGACGTGGCGGGCACAGCTAGTTTTGTAATAAATTCCTAATTATCTTAAAAATTACATTATTTATTTTTAAGCACGCATGATTCCTTTGTAAATTTATTAAATAAATATTTTAGGAGTATAAAATATTTTTTTCTAAAAAATATAATAATCGAAATTGATTACTATGGGGAAAGCCTATCCAGATAGCTATTTCGCTAGTGCTCAACTAGCTCATCAGTGGATTTTTCCCAAAATATTTATTTAATAAATTTACAAAGGAATCATGCGTGATTAAAAATAAATAATGTATATAACACGATTCCAAATATAATTTTTTGTATATCTTACAAATTATTTACTTTAATGCGAGCCCTTCTCAAGTTTAACTTATAGTTTAGGGTTATCGATAACATGCTCCTTGCTCTATGCGATATTGATTGGAGTAATCAAAAACTACTCTATGGAGTAACCACTAGCAATTATTTTAATACTCTGTCCTGGTTTAGGTTTATATTATTTATCTCTACATTACACCGGACTAAGCAACAACTAACACATGGAGCAACCACTTCATTTCCTTCGCTAAAGCAAGCAAGCTTTTGCAAAAATAAATTGTTGTTTAAATATGAGATTGTCCATGACTAGATCTTATTGTTGCTATAATCTATTTTTGCAGGGTTATCGCTAAAGCCTTTTGCACTAAAAAGGCGGAAGGAAAGTTGTTGCCAATTATTTATTTCTTTTATAAATCTCATTTTTAAATGTGATCGCATTTGATGATCAATTCAAATAATGCATAAATTAAGCTTTTTAAAATTTAATTATTCATTTGGTGTGAAATTATTATTAAATAAAATACGGTCACCCTAGTTTGAAACGAATGAAAACGTGTCTTGAAAGCAGCAGTCGTTAAACGTAGTATCTGCAGTTTTTTATTTTTGTTTTTTATTTACTTTTATTTTTGCTTATTATATAATATTCAGAATAATATAAAGTAAATTGTTGTTTAACATTTTAGTCATTGTTTACCAAATTTTAAAAAATGTGGGTTTTTTTTTTGTTCATAAATGATAAAAAATTATAAACAAGCTGTTAATTTAAAAAAAAAAATATTTCATTAAAAAACAACATTTAACTTAGATAATAATAAAAAAAAATATATAAATTCTTTAGTTTGTTTTTTAATACTTTCGTCGCTCTCCCACTGTTTCTCTTTTTCTCCTTCTATTTTCTCAGTTTATTTTATGATTTCCGGGGGGTTTCCTTCAAAGTCTTCGTTATCATCAATTCCAGTTAATTATTTAAACAAGTTAAATTGTGGTATGAAATGTTGAAATATAGGTCATTGCTGCATTATTATTTTTGATCATTTATCGTAGGAAAGGCATTTTGAAATTATTATTTATTAAACTAATAAACGGAACCGGCACCTGAACTACTCTGTTTTTACACATTATTAAAGCTGGGATTTCTATGTAAATACGTGTTTTTTTTTTTGGTGAAGGTAAGTAACTATTTAGTAACTAATTCTCTATCTGAATCATAAAATTTTAAGCATATTTTTTGGCATATTTTGGTAATAAATGCATATTTTCGATATTTTAAGTGCATATTTGAGCATTTCAAGAGGCTTATAAAATTTAAAAATGCAAAAGTTATAATATTAGAAGCTATGAAAAAAAGGTTTAAGAATTTTGGAAAGTAAAATGTAGCCTATAGAAATATCCATTTTTATGTATATTCCCCTACCATCAGTTTATGTCAAACACAGTTTTTCTATGTACAATAGTTTAAGGCTCTCCACCAGACTTCGAAGTATATGACAAAATCCGATCGATTTCAAAAGGATTCGTTTTTAAAGGTGTGATGAATTTCCATCGACTTGAGGATCATTTTAGAACCAATGTCAAATTATTTTTATTTTTTACTTTACACCATACGTAGTATCAGGTAATCGTAAAAAAATCGAGGTCGGGATTTATACGTTTTCAGGTCTCCTGAATACATTTTGGCTATTTTCGTGATGATGTCTCTGGGTGGGTGGGTGTGTATGCCACGATTTTTGTGGAATTTGAAGAGCTGTATAAATTTTAAGCATAATCGAGAAGGGTCAAGGGTATAGTTTACTTAACACCCAAAACCAAAAATAATTGATTTTTCAATTGGAATATACTTTGAACTTTTATTCTTTATTTAATATATCCATAAAATATCTGTTTTCATTGGGTATGGTAAAGTTGAGTATAGGCCACTCCAGATTTTTTTTTAAAGCCAGAATAGATTATCAAATTCAATTAGTAATAAAGAAATTAACCAAAAGAAATTGTAAAACTTAACAAAATAATATGGTTGTAATATGGCCACAAGAACCATTTTAATGGTCTCTTTAAAAATATTATTGCAGTGAACAATTTTTAGGTGATTTTAGCAAATATTTTTATCACTATAAACAAGTTTTGATTAAATCATCATTTGATCATCATCATCATAGTTACTTCGGCCGAAAGATACAACACCACTGCAAAGTTTCGTAAGTATTCCAAAATAACATAAATATTATTAATAAACAAAATATGTTAAGTTTGATCGTATATAATCAAAGTATGACTAAAAGCAAATAAATCATGTTAAGTAAAGCCGAAATATTTGTATAGTTTTAAGGACGGTGCAGAATTTTTCATTTATGAATATTGAAAATTCAACATTCATGATATTTGCCATAAATGAGAAATCTAAAATTTTTTATATTTATTTTTCACGCTTATAAACGAACAAGTAAGTTAAACCTATGTTCATACATGAGTGCGTGTAACTGTTTGTTTTTTGAATAATGATAAATTAGCTTCTTCTCATTAATGTTCGTTTTCCTAAATCTACATGTTCATTTATGAACGTTGAACATTTATAAAATTTATCATAAGTGAAGATAAAATAATTTTTTGCCTACAATCGCACATGCAGATGAAAGAAAGAAATAAAAAAACAGTTTGTTACTGCATACGCCGGCAGATGCAGATTACAAAATATTTGCGTACATTTATTTATGTGCTTAGCGCACATTTTTCTATGATCTTTTCATTTATGTAAAAATGTAAATATTCAAATGTGAACACTTGCGTGTACAACAAAACGTTTTCTTATTTATTCACTTTTGAACAGAAGGAGAAAAAATAAATCATGGCATTCATAAATGAAAAAACACAAAATATTTTGTAGTCTCTCACACATGTATGAGAAGATGCAGTTAAAAAATAAAATGTACACATTCATACATGAATGAACAGTGGGTGAACATCAGATCGGTACTCTGGTTTTGAGTGAGTCAGGTTTGTTCTTTAATGAATTTAATAATAATTAATAATATAAAACAACAAAATAGCCTACCCCGTATGACATTATTTTCATATTTTTTAAGCATATTATGATCATTTAATGTTTAGATCCGGATGAAATATCCTTATACTTGAACATAATTATGGTTATATTTTACAATGCTATTGATTGGTTCAATAATAATATGGTTTAACTAAAACTATAAAATTCATAAATAATATATTTCTCTTAGATTATACCTTAACTATTTTTCTTAAGTTTTACTTTTAAAAGCCCAAGAAAAAAGTTATGTTTTCTTGTTTACTTTGGCTGACTTTTTAAAACTAAAATAAAGTGTTTTTTTCATGAATGTTGGCTTTGTGTCTTTTTTTATGTTGTTTTTTTAATAAATGAAAAAATATATAGAATTTTTTTAATTTTTTTAATTTTTGGCTATTATTTTGTAGCAAAATTTAGACTTTCGTACATAATTTTAAATGCATATGTTTTGAGCCCATAATATCGACTTTAAGTAGCAATTAAATCTGATCCCTGTGGATTATCTACAGTTCTAAATGGGACAAGTAAATGCCCTTTAAAAATTAAAAAAATGTCTGCTCCGGTATTTTTTTTTTTTTACATAAATTATAAAAATATAAGTATAATAAAATATATTTTATTACAATTAATTTTTTTCTAAAATTTTCCTCTTAAACAAAAACTTCACTTGCTACGAGCATATGAGTATTTCTAAATATACACTTTCTTCTCTCAGTTACTAATTATATGATTCTTTGCAAAAATTTTAACTTCCGCATTCAAAATTTTGGTGTCATTATTTATTTAGATAATATTTTTTTTTTTTAATTTTTTAGACAAATAAATACAATTTTGTTTTCGTTTTAATTTCGTATAAACATTTTTTTGTCGCACAAAAACAGAACGCAAGAAAAAAGAACAACAAAAAAATAAGAAAAAATAAAAAAAGAACAAAAAAAAATTAACAATTCTAATAGCTTTTTCGCAAAATAAATTTTGTTTTTGAACAATACAATCATCATCAACCTCTTGTCAAGAATAAAATAAATAAAATCAGTCAGTCTGTTAATGTCTGACAGTTGAAGCGCGTGTATGATCAAATAGCACCACCCCCGCGTTTTTATAACAATCGCATACTTAAAATCATAAAAAAAAACTAAAACCAAAACAAAAACAAAAATACAATTTTTGTTGTTGTATTTTATTTAAAAATTAACCAAATATTTTTCGGTTCTTTTTTACTGTTTATTTTAGTGTGACTGTGGGGTGATATTAACCCTTTATTTATTATTTGAAATCCTATTAAGGCATACATATGATTATTTTCAATATTATTTTGTTAATAATTTAAAATATTTCTTTAATTCACAATTTGTTGCTATTGTAGCTTTTTAGTTGTATTTGGCGATTTCTAAAAAAAAAATACGTTCTATATTTTTCAAAAACGAAATACATCAAAATTGGAAGTAAATTTTTTTTTTATTTTCTTTCTACTAATTTTAAACTATGAAATCTTATCTGCATAATAGCGTATCATTTCTTCTACTTCATGTTATTTTGACACTGATAGATTTTTTCGTGTTAAAAATAATGACTATCAGTCAGTGTCATACCTCCACAGACCAAAATGAGTCGCTCGCTATACTCTTGCACAACGTTTGGAAATATTGCAAACCTATTTCCACATACTTGGTCTAGATTTTTCTAAAAATCGTTTAGGCTGCACTTCAGAACCACTTACTTTAACTCTAAGATGATAAAAGACAAGATTACGCCATCCCGAAAATAAAATTGAAAATTTCTGCTAATGTCGGCCTAATGACATTCCTATATTATGACATTCCTATATAATGAGAGTTTGTAATAAAAATTATGAGAGTTTATTTGCATGCTTACCAATTTTTGCCTATTACTTGGATTTATTTGTATGTACTGATTTGAAGCAATTTGTTGATTACAGCCTTGGCACCCTGGCATTGGCCGAACAACGTCATCTAACGGAAAAACCTGCGCATTGCGTAATCTTGTCTTCTAACATTCTTGCTTCAACTTATTTTTTAATGTATTTAAAGTGTCTCTTATGTCTTTAGATTTTTTAATAACTTCCACAATTCTCAAGCAAATCTTACCACTTGTATTATAGTGTGAAACGGCCTTTAGGTGAAATGATATGAGACATTTATAAAGTCTTCCTGTTCGTTGCTTGGCGGGTTAAGAACCAATCGAAAAAAAAAAACAAAAAAGCAGATAGAATAAATTGCCTTGCTGTTGGTTTTGTTATTTTAAGTAATTATTTGCTCCACTCTATGAACAGGCTTTTAATGATGTTGTTTTTGTCTTTTGTCTTGTCTTTTGCAAATGTTTTTTGTTGGAGGGGTTTCGCAGCTTAAAAGAGGAACACAAAACTCACACAAATTCAATGTCAAGGTTTTTTAACAAAAAACAAAACTTTAAAGCAAAATCAACAGCAACAACAACAAAACTTTAAAGCAAAATCAACAGCAACAACAACAATCCAATTTGTATATGAAGCCTGTTCTGTATTTTCTCTTTTTATGTGTATTTTATGTATTTTTTTTTTAGTTTTTTTTATAAAAAAATTTTCGTTTATTTTTGATAAATTTATGTATAAAAAAAATAAGCAAAAATGAATTTATACATATACAAAATTCATATGTACTTATGCATGTATGTCTGTAAGTAAGTACCCAGTGGTAAAATTTAAGAGGCCTTCTCACTTCTGGCCTTCCATAAGGCATGCTTAGACCTTCTCTCGGATACGATCCTCAGTTTTGTATGCCTTCCAAAGAAGGCCTTGGCTCTTTCTTCTAAAAGATCCAGTAGACATTCCTAATTCGCTTCTCTTAGTAGGGAAGTAATAATGAGTATTAATTTTTCTATGCCAAATACACAATATTCTATTTTTAGATTTCTCATTTATAAAACACAAAAGTTCATTGAATTGCCATTTATCTACTTCAAGTGCTGCTTGCAATTGAGATGCTTCGATAGACTGACTGGTAGTGCGGTAACTAGTCTTATCAGCGTGGAGGTTGCAGTTCGAAACCAAAAATATTTTAATATTTCAATTAAAAATAAAAATTAATAAAAATCGCTTGCTAAAATTAGAACAACAATAAAAATAAAAATCTTGTCCCAGAACATTTTTCTTAGTTTTTGCTACGAAAATCTTTATAAGAGACATTTAATTAAAGGCCTTCTAGCAGACAATTTTCGGAAGTCCTTCTGGAACATTTGCCGGCAGAAGAGAGATTGGAAGGTATGATCCGTAATGACAACCTGTGTTAAAAAGACATGAGAATGAAATGCGAACGGAAGGCCTTTGCCTCCAAAAAAAGGAGTAAAGAGGCCTTCTAGAAGGCCTTCATACTCCTTCTTTTTACCACTGGGTATGTATGTATGTTTGTATGTGTGTGTATGTATGGGTGTGTGTGTGTATGTATGGGTGTGTGTGTGTATGTATGGGTGTGTGTGTGTATGTATGGGTGTGTGTGTGTATGTGTATGTATGGGTGTGTTTTTTTTTTCGTATCGAACCGGAGGTGTGGAATCTATCATAGATACCAGAGGCCCGTACCACTGGCATGCACGATTCACCAAAGGGCACCTACGTACTAAACCACACCCCCTTGTGTCATCAACTGTCATCCCCGCGGGACTGCCGCTAGGTATTACTTCGCGGGGACCGTTGGTATTTTACCTTATATTCTATTATTTTCTTCCTGGATTCTTCTGCTTCGCTCCAATCGCCTGAGGTCTTTGATTATATAACAACATGCACTGCTGATGATGTCACAGATTTGGGGATCCGTAGTAACTTTCCCGATAAAATCTTCAGGGCGGTTCGCATGTTCACTCCACCCAGCGTATCTTTGGCATTCAAACATTATGTGAGCTGCATCTTCCACCGAGTTTTGACAGTTTGGACAGTACGGCGACATTTCATGCCCGAACCTATGTAAGTATTCCTTAAACACACCGTGTCCTGTTAAAAACTGGGTTAGGTAGAAGTTAAGGTTTCCAGACTTTCTACTGAGCCATGTTACAATGTTGGGTATCAATAAGTATGTCCACCTCCCCTTTGAGGATAAGTCCCACCTTCTTTGCCATTCCACTATTGTTTTGTGCCTTTCTTCTCGATTTATGGAGGTTACATTAGTAATCCGTAGGTCCGTTCTCCTTCTCTTATATACTCGTTGTATTTCATTCGCGAGTAGGTCAATTGGAATCATTCCGGCTAAAACGCAAGCTGCTTCATCCGATACTGTCCTGAAAGCGCATATGGCTCTAAGTGCACAGAGTCTGTGTACTGTAGCTACTTTCTTCCTGTATGCCTCAATCCTTAATGTCTGTGCCCATATAGGGGCTGCATACAACAAAGATGAGTTGGTGACTGTTGCTAGTAATTTTCTTTTTTCTCCTTTTGGTCCACCTATATTTGGTAGAATCCTAGCGCTACATCTTTGTATATTTAGTGCTTTAGAACAAGCGTACTCGATGTACACCTTAAAATTTAATCTGTTGTCTATCATGACTCCTAAGTATTTGATTGCTGCCTTAGAGCCTATTTTTTGGTCACCCACTGTCAGGTATTCAAGTTTTTTCCTACTGGTAATTAACACCGCTTCAGTTTTTTGTTCAGCAAGCTCGAGGTTTGAGTATTTAAGCCACTCCTGAGATGTATGGGTGTGTGTGTGTGTATGTGTATGTATGAATGTGTATGTATGTATCTATGTATGTATGTATCTATGTATGTATGTATGTATGTATGTATGTATGTATGTATGTATGTATGTATGTATGTCTGTATGTATGTATGTATGTATGTATGTATGTATGTATGTATGTATGTATGTATGTATGTATGTATGTATGTATGTATGTATGTATGTATGTATGTCTGTATGTGTACTCTATAAATATTATTCATCAAGCACCGGCTTATTATTTTATTTTTTTTAAGTATGTTCATGTTACACCTAAAAAGCAAATGTTCTTCCCAACAAACATAACATCATCCGTTGTAAATACGAGTGTAATAATGATTTTAATTTTTTTTACCACAACTTATAATTTTCAAACCTTCCCTATAAGCAACTTAACTAACTTTTAATGCACTTTAAGCTTACTATTTTGCAACCAGTAGCTGACTTTTTTAACTTTGTGATGTCCTAGGGTGAAGTCAGTTAGTTGTCTTACTGAATACTCAGAAGTCCCAAAAGGCTTTAGAGATTAGCACTAACAAAAATTTATAAAGCAGAGTTAATCGATTTGAGAATTGAGACATCAAGTTAAGAGATTTTCTGAGAATCTAAGATAGCTTGTCACTTCTGGTTTTTTATCAGTAAAATATATAACTGGCGGAGATGATATGGCCACAATTTGACAAGTGTCTCTATTTGTTCACGTTTTTTGCTCAATTTTGTTGTTGTTTTTTTTTAATATTCTTATATTCAAAACCCAAAATTTCACAATAATATCACATTTTTACCTAAATTTCTCTAAGCAGTTGAAATTAGCAAACAAATTGTAACTTGGAGTTAAAAAAAGATTAACTTTTTAAAAATCGAAAATGCATAAAAGTTAAAAACTATTAATAATTCAAACGTTAACTAAAAGATCCACGTTTCGCCGAAAAGTATATTTTCACTCAAAAGTTACTAAAAGATTAATGTGAAAAGCACTCAATTTTTTGAGTGATTCCTATACAAATTTTTTAGACCATCCGCTCGCCTGTAATACAGAAACCGCACATTAATTACAAAAAAAAAAAAAAAAAAAAAACAGCAACTCTATTTAGAATTATTTTGGTACGAGTTGGATCTCGTACTCTGCTTTAATTTTATTTATTTACTTTTTTGACAAAAAAACAAAAATATATATTTTTTAGGCCGAGTTTGATCCCTGAATACTCTATAGAAGATTGGAAAGTTTTATTTTTATTTTTTTTCCAAACCAAAATTCCCTAAAAAATTTACTATTTAGACATTTTTTTCTAATATAATTGTATTAATGAATTTTTAAGAGTACAAAACTAAAATTCGAACAAATTAAAAGGTCGCTTAAAGAAAGAAGATTCCACCAATCACGTTTTTATTCAAAATTCACCGAAAAATCTATTCATACAAGAAATTGTTTTGGTTCGAGTTCGAATCCTGACTAGTTCATAGAAGTATTGAAAAACATATTTTTTAGATACATTATTTATTTATTTTTTTTTACCTAAATATCAAAAGCTACTTACAAAAATCGATTAATTATATATTAATGTTACATTTTGTATATCTTTCTCAACAAGTGGAAAGGGTAGGCTATATACACATGTATGTATATGTATCAGAGTAAAGATCGAAAATATACTGTTAAACATAACGGTGTTAGTTGATATCAAACATAACTATGGTTATATAAGATTTCACACGTCTGAATATGGCAATTTAATCTGTTGTGTATTTGTTTACAAACTTATGCGTCTCCCCTCTAAAGGCCACACGCCTGCTTTTAAAGTTTCTACTTTTACTTATCGTTTTGCAATTTTTTTTTCGCTGTTTAATATTTGAGTCTTTAATGTGTTTTATATTTAGAAAGAAATCTTTATTCTTTTGATTTCATTTTGTGGGTTTTTGTTTTTCTCTTCAACTGTTGCTCTATTATAAGCTTTTGTTTTTGTTTTTGTTATATTTTATTTTTTATACAAGTCTGTGATAAATTAATATAAATTATCTTTAAACCGCAGGCAAGTTGAAACCACTGTACGTACGTTAATTGTAAAATCATTTATCAATTTATTAAAAAAAAAACAGAAATGCGTTTCAATTTTAACTTGGAATTATTATTGTTTAATTTTTTCTTTTAAAACTCTTAGGTTGGCAAACATTTTTTTATATTCCTTCTTATTTAATGGATTTTTAATTAAAATTTTCTTTTGCTTTCAGTTCTACATCGGGCTGCAATGGAATTTTCTCACGTCGCTTGGATTTTTCATCATTCAATCTTTTGCCCAAGACTCGTTTGAATTCTTATCAAGTTAAGGTATGTGTGCAATTTGTTTTATATTTATTTGTTTGGATTTAACTATATTTTGTATGTCTTAAATATATAAAAAAAAAATATATTTTATAAAACTTTTTTCTAAAGTTTTAAAATTTTTCGAAATTATGTGTGCAAACAAATATAAAAATTTAATATCCAATAGATGTTAAATAGAATTTTCGATCGATATAAAATGTCTTCCGATTTAAAAGTCCGTCGCATTCGACTTTCTCCACTCTACACTGAGAAAGAAATTTCACTTCACGCCTTTCCGAACGTGATGCCTATTGGATTCTTTCAATCAAGTTGCAGATGGCCATGTTTCCTTTGACGTATGAAGTTCCACTGTCGACATATAGTTAGTTTTGTAAGAGTTTGCTTCTTTAAGCCCGGCTTACCTAGTAAAAATGTGCATGCTTTCCTTCCAAGGATGTATTCAGATGACTTATCAGTCCCTCACATGTGCTGATTTATCTAACTAAGCAGATTAGTCGAACAAATAATTAATTAATCGTAGTTGAGATAATTGGTTAATTTCGAATTATTCGGTTAACCGAATAAAAAAATGTCTGTATGCAACTAATTTTGTTTTTTTCTTGAGCAGCAGTAATGTTTTCAGCCGATCTTGCTGTAAGTTGTGGTGCAAGCTTGGGCCTTTTCACCTATAGACCCCCTTTCTTCGAAATTAATAACTATACGATAAATAGTTCGTTTTATTGGCACGTTATTTCTACCAAAAAATTTCACGTTACTTTCTCATCGTCACAGTAATCGATGATTGATTTTGATAAATTGTTTTAACGATTAAAACACGTTGGTTTATCGCATGTTTTTCCATAAAAAATTTTTCCGATTGTTTACTTCACGAGTGTCAAATATGAACTGTCAAGACTAATGTTTACCAAAATGGCGGCACTAGTACACTTTTCCGGCGGACACCCTGTATTTAGTATTATTATCTATACATACAATAAAACAGTAACTCTTTTCCTGCCTATCTGTCTGTATGCTACTCCCGGGGGTTCCAATTGTCACTGCAGTAATGGCAAATGCTTTGACGCGGTTCACTCGGGGAAAATAGGGGCACCAGGCGCTAGGGTTCCTAGAGCCTAAATCTGGAAGAAAAGGTCTGTGAGTAAAATCACGGGTTCTCTTCGAGGCCCGACCAGTGCCCAAAGGACTGGTACCACGGGAATCGGTGGCCCCACAGAGAGCCTATCCTCTCTGTGACCGGTTATTGGTGAGGTCCCCTTCGGAGTACACGTGGTGGTTGTGGTTTAAGATCGATTAAGTAGGTAAGGTGCAAGGTCGATCAAGTGTGCTGTTGTACTCTCAACAGACGGAGTTTGGATAGTCTCCAAACCCCTCAGCAAAAGGTTATAATGTGGATCTAGGCTTGCCTTGGAAAGGCTTGCCATATTATATAAATTGCTACTCATTGTGACTGTATCACACACAAAAAGCGATTGGTGGCAATCGTAAAGTGTTGTTATACTACACAATGGGGGCGCTAGTCTACGCCTAAGTTTCACTCGGTGGTAAGACCACCGTGAGGTTAGGCCGAGTAGGCAGGTATTCACGTTAATCTTGTTCCACAAATCTGTCTGTATGCCTTTCTCTTCGTGTTCGTATCAGGTAAAAACTACTGGATGGGTTTTAACAAAATTTTGTCAGGAGGTACCTTAGTATCCGGATTCTAATATTCGATACTTAAATATCTTATTCTAAGAGAAAGTGGAGAAAAAGCAGTGAAAGTACGCCCATTTTTTTCAACGATTTAAAGGTAAGGTACTGCATACTTTAAGGCAGCTTTTATTTTTGAAAGCAGTATATTTTAAACAATGTTGGGCAACAGAATGCGCTGTTTTAACTCGCGCTGTGAGTAACTCATTTTCTGTCAGAGATTTACAACAACAAGACTTACAACAATTTTTAGAATTTTAGAATTTTATCCTTTATATAAAGTTAATACGTAAGAGTCTTGAAATTTGGTGTGGATTACTTTCAAAGAACAAAATATTGTCAGGAGGCACACAACGTTTGTGGGCACAACTAGTATTTAATAAACAAAATTTTTTGAAATAAGAATAAAAAAATTGTAAAATTTTGGAAACATAATTTTTAAACATCAATTCATTCTCTTCTTTACTTATGTATGTGTACATGCATTTAGTCGTTAAAATATTTATTCAGATTTTTTCATAAATATAAGTTATAAAATAAGAAAACTGATTATAAACAACACAGAGATTCTTTTCAGTGCAAAAGCACCAATACATACTCATTTTAAGCATTTCTCAGCTTGGAGATGCCTGCAATAATCGTCATATAAAAACTAGTCTTTAAGTTATCAAGAGAAATACATCATTTGTTATTTAATTGTTTTTATTTTCAATCTTTAGGTCGTTAATTATATTTATTTTTATTTTTATTTTCGATATTTCGCTACTCCGTTGTGTAAATATAATAATAAAAATAATGAACGGCCTAAAGCTTGACAATAAAAACAATTAAATTACAAATTATTAAAAAAGGTCAAATAAACTATATCAAAATAAAAGAGAAATACACCTTTGAAATTAAACTATTTCTTTTTTTATTTAATATTATGCTAATTACCCATAACGTTTTATAATAAAAATGCAATTTATTTGTTGGGGGAAAGAGCTAGTCCCTATACGTATTTCACTGGTTGCTCAGCCCAGATCATCAGGAAACCTTTTTCCTAATTTTAGAGAAGCAAAAAATACTCTATAAGTAATAAAATTCTACAAAACACAATGAGAATTATGCATGTTAATAGAATAATATTACTGAATATTAAAGCTTCAACAAAACACCAACAAACAAACCACGTTTTTATTTTTCCTTACTGTCCTTCTACAATTGGATGGTTTTTTGGCATCACTGAATGCAAACGTAAGGTGTGATGAAAAGCATACACAAGTTAATTTTGTTCTCGCAAGAGAATCGAAAAAAAAAACAAGTGTTTCTTTTTTTTTTAATATAGCAACGAGTGAAAGGACCTGCTTGAAACAATCCCAAGATTTAAAAAAATTCCAAAAAGTTTTTTTTAACTTGGGGTTAAATGTGGCTTGAGCAGTATTTATAAGTTTTCTGTATTAAATTAACTTGGTTAAACTTGATTAGAAATAAATTTGCTTATAAATTTCATTACAATAGTTTTGTAACATAAAAAATCCTTTTTAAGTTCATTAACCCCTTTCACTTTCACCCAGTACATTTTATTTTAAAACCGAGTAAAATAATTAAATTTAAAAAAAAACACTTGTATTTCAATATTTATTCTAAAACAAAAACGAGTCTAATACAAATACAAAATTTCACACAAAGATGCAAAACACAACCCCATAAAGAGAGAAAATAAACAAATGGTTCATATTATCAGTTTATCAGTTTTGTAAACAAAATAAAAAAAACTTAAATTACCAAAAACAAAACAAATAAAAGATGTATAGATATTTGTATGAATGTAAGCTTTTAAACAATAAACAAAATTATAAAAATATGATGACATAACATATTGTAGTAAATAAAACAAAAAAAAAAAAAAAATAAAATACAAAACTGAATGAAAAATTATCGTATTCAGCAGCCACTTTTTTTACAACTGTAAATGTCTTTCGAAAACTTTCGTAAAACGATCCGTAAGTCATGTTGGAGGAGTTTGTATATTTTATGTGAATTTATATAATGTGCTGTTTATGTAACCCAATTAAACAATTCGTCTAGGAAATTTGTATGAAAAGCACTCAAGTTTTTGAGTTTTTCCTATACAAATTTTCTAGACGTTTTGTTCAATTGGGTTACATAAACAGCACATAAATTTATTTCTATGTATTTTTGTATCACTACAAAATTTATGGCAAAACAATGAGATAATAAATATGATTTCTTAGAATTATTCAAAGCAATTTTTTATTTGTTTTAACTTTAACAGCTGTGACATATATTTTTTTAAAGTATTATGAATATACATAAGTACAAACATTTGCATATTGTTTCTCAGAAAATGTACTGCTCGTATAATTTGTGTAAACAAACTAATTTTTTTTTAAGGATGGAAGACAAAATGAAAAGACACTGAAATAAAAATTTGTAGGTTTCCAGTTTACAAAAATTCCTCTACAAAAGCTTTTAATATATCAGAGCACCATATTCATGTCGCTTTCGCAGTTACGATCAAATTTACATTTGAATCAAAATCTTTTTCGACAGTGCGACCATAATTTTCTAATGAGTGAAACGAAAATATTTTTTGCTACAGTATTATGAAAAACGAAAATTTAATATCAACACTAAAGAAAAAATTCGCTGAACAATTGACAAAACAGCTTAGATCGAGTTAAGATTATTTATTTTAAAATGTAAAATTGAAAAATTCGTATTTGGATTCAATTACGATGCTTAGTTATAAAAATATTTATTTTCGCAAATTCAGTTTTTTTCCCTCAAATTTAGTGCTTCGATAGACCGATTGGTAGCGCACTAGTCTGGAGGTTGCGGGTTCGATTCCGCGCCAAAGACTTGAGGTAAATTTTTTGCAAAGAAGCAAAAAGCTTAGCTTAGAGGTAGTGTTACCTTAAAATTTTTTTTTTTTTAGTATTTTAGAGTTATATTTGTTTACCTGAAAATTTAAAAATTTATACTGCAGTTGTTTTGTAATAATTTCGCAAATATGTTTATACAAAATTAAAAAAAAAAAAAAACAAAAAAAAAAAAAGAAAACACAAGAAGACACAAATTTACAAAGAATGTACAGTGCCGGTAAAAAAATAGCACCATCGAAATACTGTAGTTTCTCATTCCAACGAAAAAATAAATGGTAGATTAGTTCAGAATTGTATTATTTAGAAGCAAGGGATCATGCTCCCACGTGAGAAGACCCACAAGCGTAGAATTTAAACCAAAAATTACAACTAAAACCATAAAACACGGTGGATCTAGCTTAATGGTATGGGGTAGTTTTTCTTACTATGGTGTAGGACCTACAAAACCACAATAAGAACATGTTGTAATACTCGGGGAAGTAATGCTCCCTTATGTTTCTTAAGAAATGCCATTGGTGTGGGTCTTCAAGCAAGAAGCACACAAGCAAGCCTGAGACAAAGTGGTTTCGGGACAATAAAGGCAATGTGATGGAATGGCCCTATAGGAAAATATGTATCGAAGACATATTTTCTTAGGCTTGATTCTATTTTTTTGATCGCAGCTGTATGTATGTATGTTTTTCAAAAAGTTGCCAAGAACTTTTTGTTAAATATATAATATAATTATTGATGTCTTTGACCTAAATTTTCTAAAGATTTTATTTTATTTGCGGTAAATTTTTGAGTTTAAATTTTAACACAATTGCCTACAAATGAGCTTTTATTTGCTATCGAATAACATCATTAGAAATTTCAATATAATAAATATCCGATATCGAGTAAGTCATTCTCTAATGGGAAATAATTCGAAGATTCAAGTAAGACTAACCTCATATACAAATGCTAGAATCAGCACTTGATCCAAAAATTAAAACTAGCAGAAGTATAATTTCTCGTATTTCTCGTTGCATTCATTTAAACGTCCGACGAATAGTATATCATATGATAAAAGTCCTAACGTCAATATACAAATTATAACCTGCTAGAAAACTTATATATAAATAAATTAATTAATTAATTATAGCATTATGAAAAGGTTGTATGGAAAATGAAGAATACCATAAAATTAATTTTCGAAAATACTAGCAGTGCCCACACACGTTGTGTGCGTCCTGACAATATTTTGTGCGATTTTGCTTTAAAAGTAACTCACACCAAATTTTAAGACTCTTACGTATTTATTTTATATAATGGTTTCCATCCCTGGATAAAATTCTAAAATTTTTAAAAAATTATTTAAAAGCTCTGTAAAAGACAGACATGAAATGACTAGTCATTTCAGCGCCATCTGTTGCGCAACATTACTTAGAAATTCTAAGTTAGAATATACTGTTTTAAAAAATAAAAGATGCCTTAAAGTATGCAGTACCTTTAAGTCGGAAATAAAATATTCCGAAATATTTTTGACAAAAAAGTATCCTATATTGGAATAGGAATACTAAGGTACCTCCTCACAAAATTTTGCTAAAATCCCTCCAGTAGTTTTTACGTGATGCGAACACAAAGAATAAGACAGACAGACAGACAGGAAATAAGTTACTGCTTTATTATATGTATAGTTTGGGACAAAAATTTATATTTTGTCAAGAAAATTAATGAATATGGCAAAACCTTTTGCTGTATTTGGCGAGACATCAAATAAAAATTAAAAATCTTACTCTTTCTTAAATGGTTAACTTTTGGAAATATTTTTTTCCTAATATTGAGATTGAGAGATTGAGATAAATATGATTCTCTACATATTTTCAAATGATGTTCAAATGCTGATTAATATTTATTATTTTTAAAATTTTATTTGTTTTTATTTTTTTTTAGTTTTGATTTTACCAATTTTTTTAATTTTAGTATTTTTTTACAAGTGAGCGCCGTGCTTATGTTCGAAATACAGTAAGTTTTGTTTAGTAGTTGTGTAGAACCTAATTTTTAAGAAATGAAGACATTAAAATGAACATAAGTAATGTTGTTAAAAAATTCGGTGTTTTGTTTGCACTGTGTTAGCTGTGTTCGTGTTTTACTCAAAGCGTAAAACGGCTTGAACTCGTCCAAGCTCATTGTTATTATGTTCATCACTTCATCTCTGCAGGCTCATAAAGTTTAGCTGGCTGGTCTTCGCTGTTTATTATTGTCCACTCATCGTTAGTCGTGTGCAATGAACAGACATGAATGCAATGAATTTTTATAATGAGCGTCTTATGAGCTTCGTTTTTTTGTGCTCAGTGCTTTATTTTGCACATCCGGATTTGGTAGTTTGCCGATATTCAAACATGTAATTACTAATCCACTAAGTTGTTTTCAACTGCGTCCAGTTAAAAACTTATGTTCGATTGCTCAAATAAAATTAAAAAATAATATTTTTTTTTTAGAAACGAGAATTCAATGAGAAGAGCTTAGATCAAATATGCATTAAGAAAAGCTTTTAGAAATATATTTATTACTTTATAGTTGTTTATTCTAAATTACAATACTATTTCGTAAAATAAACTTTCTAATTCAATATTTTCAATAAAAAATTATTAAAAGCTTAATGCGTTAAGATGTCAATGACTCCTTTATAATTCATTTTCTTCAAACTATTTCTCTTCTTAATAATTTTTCAAGTGTACTCACTTACTTATATCGAAATGAAATTTCTTACCCACTTAACAGTCATAAGAAAAACATTCAGTATTAAAAATTCTTATTCACTTAACTATATTTTTTGTAGTTCTATTCTATTCCACATCATGATGTTATAATTATTATTAAATATAATTACAGAAAAATTAAACACGCCATCAAATTCCATGATAAAAAAGACTCGAACGTTTTTTTCGCTACAGAATTCCAAGAATTTCTCTATGAAATTCTTTGTTTAGTAATAAATAAATGTAGCATGAAATTAAAATGTTTATATTATAGAAATTAAAATATAATCGTAATGTTTGGCTTTTTACTAAAGTGGTAAATGGTGTAAGAGTAAGGATTGTTGTGTAAGTTTTTTGACGGTCGGAAAAGGAAGGAGGAAAGGAGCCAAGTATGTGAAGAATTTATAAAAGCCAGACAGGTGTAATGACATTTAAGTAAAAATAAAGATTTAATTTTTTTCTTGTTGTATTTTGATTGCATTGTTTTGTTTGTTTGCTAGATGTAATTGCTCTTTTTTATTAGGTTTTTATATTTATGAGCTGAAAATAAGTAAAGCATACTTTTAAGGTAAATTAAGTGAATTTAACTAAATGCATACATTTGGGGATTTTTTAATACGGAAAAGTAAGACTAATTTTTAAACGAATTTAAGGAAAGAAGTGTTGCAATATTGTCATCCAGAGCACCATATGTTTAGTGTAGTATAGATGCTATTAAACGATGCACAATGGGGCAGAATCAAAATTTTGTAAATAAATAAGTCTTTTTGTAAAGGGCTTTCCCGATTAATTCAATTTAGCATGAGCATAGCAGAGGAGTATCTAAGCTTAAGTATTTACGATGGACACCATCCACTTGCCAGGGGTGTGCTGGCCTTATGTGGTTTCAAAGTTGAGTATTTCGCACCTGCAAATTCTTTATGGCTTAACAGTTCTTCGATTTTTGTTTAATTTTTAAAAATTATACAAGGTCTTGAAGGTCTAGTTAATACCCACATAATGATTTAATCTATAAATTATGTTTTAAATTATGATTTTCTAAATATTGAGTACAATTTTCAATAAATTTTTTTTTTATAGTTAGCGAGCAAAAATTCTTTGGCCCTCAATTGCTATAGGACGAAGGCACTACTGGCCCTTGAGAAAAATTCGATATCGATTCTTGTAGGCATCATAACGGGGCACTGTATGATTGGATGTATGTAGGAGCGTATGGGAAACACTCGTGGTGAGTGTTGCACAAGTTGTATGAATGAGCAGGAAGAGGAATCAGTACAACACCTTCTCTGTGATTGCCCGGCTCTTCAGGAACGCAGGCTTAAATTTTTGGGCTAAAGTTTTTTTCAATACCTGAGCTGTCTTAGGGATGCGACACTGAGTAACTTGCTAGGTTTCGCACTGGAGGTAATGGAATTCTATAGGGAAAGTAAGGGTGAATAGTTGTCGGGGCAACACAATGGGCCTAAAAGGCCTCCGATTGAACTCATCTTTGTATGGGCGGCCCGTTTAACCTAACCTAACCTAGCCTAGCCAGCAAAATTTAAAATACTGTTGGAAAAATTTGATGATTATATCGTTTCTGAGTTAAAAACTAGACGATTTTCAATTAAAAAAATTCCAAAATTATTGCATTTTTGTGTATTTTAGCCTAAAAAGAACCATCAATCTGGTTTTAGTAAATAGAAAAATTTCTTAAGGAATACATAAAAATTTTATAGTAACTATATGAGTTTAAACCAAATTTCGTGTAAAATTAATCATCCTTGTAGGAGATAGAGGTCCTTCAATTTGACATACTTTACATCGAAATTTTTACTTAAGCCTATATATTCTTTAGATACTCCTTTGTTAAGCTCATGTCAAATTTTGGATCAATCGGCCTATCCCTATACAAATGTCTGTCTTACTTCTAAAATATTTTGATTCCTATATTTTGATGCCCTTCTGTGCAGTGGATCATTAAACAATGTGGAGTTTTTGGACTTTCCGCATTCAGTACCCATTGAGAATTTTGTAACAGAAAAGGTGTCAAGGAAATTCTGAACAACGTGAAGTTAGGATCAACAGTCCACTTGACGATATTGAATGAGATGAATAATGAGTAAGGGGAATTAGTATTAATTTTGACGAAACTTAATCAATAGAATTCGCGGATAGGGACTTTTTGCCGAAATACGATGGATTGTATAAGAGAATAGCAGTCTTTTAGCGACGGCTCGAGAACGAATTTGTGCACTGGGAGGCTACTGCGTATTTCGATTCGAAAGACATCTTTTTCGAAACACAATGTTAAATTCATAGAAATTCATACAAATTCGAATGATTTCCTTTTCGAATCGAAATACGCAGTAACCCCCCTGATTTTAGTATCTATATGATAGGTACGGAATACAGAGGTCATATAGACTTTCGGAAAAATGTATTGTGTTCCACATACTAGCTCTCTTAAAATCCACTAAATAACTATTATGACGACAATCAGGCAGTGTTGAACGCTGTGAAGGGTCAAAGCTGGTAGGCTAATACAAAAGAGCTAATGATGCTATGATGAATAGATCGATCAGGTTATGCAAGAAAAAGGTCGCTTATGAATTATCGTGGTAGGGTTCAGTGATGAATTTTCAATTAAAAAGAGAGATCAGTTCAACCACCTACCTAATAGTGCTGACAATGTATTGAGTAGTGGGTACCGAGTACTCGATAATCGATAATCGATAATTTTTTTGAGTACTCAATACACGTTTTTACGTTTTTAGAAATAAATTTATAAAAATGTTCGACGACTACGACGATAAATATGCGCTGCTATTATGTAAAAGGGACGTATTTAGTACTATTGAGTACCCAATTGAAAAGTATTGAGTAATATCGAGTAATTGAAATTATTAGAAATTGCCAGCACTACTACCTAACAGTCGTCATTATTTCAAGGAACACAACAAGCTCATTCTATAAAGAACTGGTTAGTCATGGAGGGTGAAGAGGATTGTAGGGTTTTAAGAGCTATGTGACCTCAATCAGATATTGCAAAGACAAAGGGGTTTAAGGGTCTTCCGACCATAAGAGTTTTTTAGTAAATAAACGAATGGCGTCAAATCACATGGACTTGCTGGCCAGTTAACACGTCCATTTCTTGATATTATTCATTCGCCAAATGTTTGTCTTAGTAAATTGAAGTTACCAAAATGAAACCAAATATCTAGAATTTTTGAGCCATGAAAACGTTAGCAAAGCAGGTCTTTATTACGCAACGTTATAACCATCGTTATTTGTGAATATATGTAGACCAATGTGATGCCATCAGCCCATAATGCAGACCAATGGCTTGATAATTATCATCGCTCCAAATACGGCAATATTGTTTATTGGAATATTCATTTAACTAAAATTCCCTGAAATAATTTCAAATTAAATTGTGGGTAAATAATGACGTTTTAAAATTCTCAGCCTCTATAAAACCCGGTATGTTTTTAAAAATTATTAAATACCCGTATGTGCATTCCTATGAAATAATAAATCATACTTTCGGTTTAAAAAACCACAAGGTTTGAAAATCTTGGATTTTTTCACACAATCAAAAAACAAAAAGAATAAATAAAAAAATCTTGCAACTTTATTAATCCCTCGACTGTTAAGACTTTAACTGAAATTATTCATAAATTATTAACTTTTGGAAAAAAAAAGGTTTTTACAAAACATAATCAATCATGAAAAGCTCTAGAATTACAATTATTTTCCTTAAATATTTTAATTAAAAAAATAAAAACAGAATCGACCTTATTATTTTGGGGGTAAAATTTTATATTTTATGCAAGTTATTTTTTTTTCGTAAAAGATATTTTTGTATTTAATGGTTTTTATTTATTTCATTTTATACTTTTTTTATTCCTACACATATAATTAATCAATTGTTAAGGACTTTCTCTTTTTGTAAATCCTTAAATAAGTGAAACAAATGTTTATTAAAAAGGAATATAAATTATTATAAAAAAACTGAGAATTTTTATTTTTAATTTCAGTGTCATTTCTTTTTTTTTTTTTACATAATGAAATTATTTGGAAAAAATTTTTCTCTTTTGAAAATCTGTTGTAAATCTTTTGTTCAAATTATTAAAATAAAAGAAGTTAAATACTGTGTTGACAGCAGCTGTTCAATGATACTCATACTCATATCCTGCCATAATCCTTGTGCAACCCTTCTTCTTTATCAAGGGGTTAGTTACATGGTCATGCTTTAAATGTGTAAAGTTTGATGGAACAAAAAAAAAAGAGTGAAAAAAATTGTTAAATCATTTAATGAGTAACAAGTTGGCTTTGTTAATTATGTTTTCAACATAATGATAATGTTGTGCTTACTCGTACTTTTATTTTTACACAGCCCTCACTGTCAATTTTTAATCCTCTATCTATTCAGCTTGTTCCATTATCCTTTGTCCGTAGCAAAGGATAATAAACATCCTGTTTGCATATTTTGTTATTATTAAATAAGAGCATATGGTTGAGTATATACGAACAGAACAAAAGAAAACTTATAATTTTATTTCCACAGCTTGAAAATTAAATAAAGTTATTTTGATTCTGTAATATATGTATGTACGTATGATTGAAGTAAAACTACTGGCAGCATTTTTATTTTCCAAAACTTCCTTACATTTTTTTTTTTTAAACATCAAGAGTTTTTGATTTTAAGTTTCTCGCTTAAAAACGAATATGCCAAAAAACTTGCAATAAATTTTATAAAAAGTTGTGTTTAAAAAAACTTTGCAAAATAGGAATAATACATGAGTGCAATTATAATATATAAACTCTAAAAAGTTTATTTTAATCTACAAAAATTTTTCATACAAAACTATGCAAAACAATCTTCCGTTTTCTTCTCTAGACTTGTTGATTTTCTATTAAATATTTATAAATTCAATAGAAAGAAACTTTACATATGCATTATGTGGCCCAAAAAAAAAAAAAAAAAACAAAAAAAAAAAAAAAGAACAGATGAATTCAGTTGGAAAAAAAATTCCATCCTGCAGAAGCAGAAACATTATCCTTGTGGTGCATCTGTACAAATATTTCACAATTGATTTTGTTTCTTTTTAGTTTGGCTTCGTGTAGTTTTTTGCTCTCGAGTTACGCATGCATTTTCTAAATTGAATTGTTTTAACTTAATAAACAAAATTGAAATCCTTAGAAAGGATGTTCTGCTAACAAAGGCTTCTTTCTTCTCATTTTAAGTTTAAATCGATTGTTTTGCTTTTTATCTTTTCAGTTTATCGCAGATATATTTTGATCACTTATATACATATAAATAAATATTGTATTAATACTAAATATTTAATTTAAAATATGTTAAGTTGAATTGTACAACTCCTGAAAAACTGAGCACTTGCCCCAACTGCTGTTAAATTATGGCATTTCATTTTTAGTAAAAATGCTATAAATATTTAAAATTATTATTTAGGCTCACAACTTTATTTAATTAAAACTCTTTTTACGTTTTACTAGCTGTGCCCGCCACTTCACTTCAGCGTCAGCGTCCTTACAATATTTTGTTCAATTTTGCTTTAACAGTTATCCACATAAAATTTCAAGACTTACCCATCCCTGGGTAATTAATCAGGAACTTATAGGTCAAATATGGATAGCAACCTAACCTCAGTTACGTTTTCAAAAGGCAACGCAACTGGGGAAAAAAATTGTATTATGAAAGGCAACTTATTTCAGTTGCCATAAAGTTATCGATAATGCTATTTTGACGGACTAGAAACTGGCTATAAATGTAAACAATAAAATAATTAGTAATAAACAGAAAGAAAATACAAAAAAATATTATTTCATGTCTACAGATTTGATTCTTTATAAAAATTATTATTATATCTCTTTAAAAAATGTTCCTAAACACACTCGTAAATTTAATGCAAGTTTATCAGCATGTCCCAGCCAAGGCGATAAATCTATAAAGAAAGCTCCTAATCCATCTAAAGATCCTCCTGTAAATTACAACCCTCTGTTTCTTGGCCAATTTCATTCAAAGTTAAAAAGCTGGGACCAGGTGCTGATCAAATATGTGTCTATAAAAATACGGAATATTATTCGTATCATCGTTATTATTCTGTTGGATTGATTTATGTAAGCAACGCAGAAAGAGGGCCAATATACATTGTCTGTAAGATTATGAGGAAAGAGATGAAGAAAACTAAACTTTTACGTTTTTATCTTATAATTTGTGAAAAAATCAACAGAAAGCACAAAGTTATGGTTTCTATTTTGTTTTAGTTGCCAGTTGTCATACGTAATACAATTTCGGCAACTCACAACGCAACTGCGTTTGGGTTGCCATCCATAATCGATCTATTAGACTTTATATACAATTGTATAATTTATATAAAATTTTTGTAGAGTTCTGTAAATAGTGTTTACAATTTCCCACTGGCAAAAATAAAAGGTGCTGCCAAGTTTGCAGTTTTGCATTAAATCTGTGAAATTGTGTTTTTTCATTATTTTTTCTTCTCGATTTTCTGTTGGAAGTGGATTTTTACGGATAACAAGTATCCTATATTTCAATCGAGATACTAAGGTACCTCCCCCCATAAAATTTTATTAAAATTGATCCAGTAGTTTTTACGTGATGCGAACACAGACAGATATAAAGATAGTTACTGTTTTTAGGCCGTAGTATCTCCTCATTCAAAGAGAGTTTAAAGTTTACAGTAAAGCTTAAGTAAGATATAGCCGATCCGATCCGAACATATTTACGTCAACCATATCAAAAATATAAAATTAGGGTGGAATAAAAATAAGAAAATAAAATATTTTCTGGGGTTTGCGGTTTCGATTCCCGCAAAAGACTCTGCAGACAAGCAAAAAAGCTTCACAGGTAGTGTTGTCTTAAATTAATTTCAAAAAATATTCTTTCTACTTAGAAAGAATTAAACGAACTTAAGCCTGACTTCAAAATTAATTTGCTTATAAAATTGTCTCTTAAATTAAAAGGGTTCAACCACATAGGTAAGGATGCTGTTTGTAGGGGACTTTCCAAATTAAAAAAGCCTTAACATTTGAGTTATAAAATGTATCTAGGTACATATGTATTTATTTATTTTGTGACGTCTCAAAGAAATAAAAAATTGTCTTAGATACCCATTTAGGGGTCTTGGCCACGATCAAAAAAGTGAAAAATACCTCAGTGATGCCTGTGTGAAGTGTAATTACGATATTTTCTTAATCGGAAGGGACAAGGGGTAGCTTACTTACTCCCACATTTTGTAACCGCTCTACAGGTCATACCGTATGACATATCAACATTCAGTATGTGCTTTTGGTTTATAGAGATGAAGAGCTGTATAAATTTTGGGCATAATCGGGAAGGGCAAGGGGTGGTTCACTTAACACCCCACACCGAAAATAATTCGAATACACTTTAAATTTGTATTCTTTATGTAATATATCCATAATATTATCTGTTTCCATTGGGTATGGAAAAGTTGAGTGTATGTCACTCCCGATTTATACTCCACTTTCTCTTGGAAATGTATGTTATATTAGAATCAGCTTGTTAAGGTAGCTCCTCACAAAATTTTGTTAAAGTCCATTCGGTAGTTTTTATGTGATGCAAACACAAAGAAAAGCAGACAGATGGAAATTTTCTATCGTGAATGATTACAATAGCAAATGTACTTGTATTTTATGGGAATAATTATTCGCAATATGGGGAAATATTAAGCATATGCACGGTCAATCAGCTGGCAATATCCCTTGATGCCCCTTAAGTACATACTAGAGGTGAGCGCAACATGATAAAAAGTGTACAGTATTGCATGTTTTTGAAACGCAAATATTGATTGCATCTGCAGTCGAATATTACAGAAAAATACAGGGAACAAGAGAGCAAACAGTGCAAAAATCAGTGCACCTGATTTGACTGGACAGTTTTATCAAGTGCAATAAATATGCTGAGCATTTCATATTGTTCACTAGTTCATTTTACTTAAATTTTCTTGAGAGTAAAATCTCTGATTTTTGAGAGAAAGAATTTAATTAGATTTTTTTATTCATCAATGAAAGTTAAAAAAATTCAATCTACTACAGTTTCCTATTTTCAACCACTCAACGCGCAAATTAATCACCCCTATCGCGAATAATTATTCCCATGAAATAACTTTCAAATTTTTCTATCGTGAATGATTCCAAAAACAATTTACTTGTATTTTACGGTAGAAATAATTCACGACAGAAATTTTGGGAGTTTTTTCATGGGAATAAATATTCGCGATAGGGGTAAATATAAAATAACTAAAATACAAAGTGCAAACCCTTGATTTTAACATCATTCATTTACATATGTACATGTTGTCTGCTATAACAGTATTTCATATCAAGAGACACTATTGAAACAAAATATTCACAAAATATTCACTACTGAAATTTTATTTCAAACAACAACAAATATTCCATTGGTTGGAAGAAGAGCAAATGCTATTGTATGTTTTTATTTAAGAGCACAACAATATTTGTATACACATGAAATCAAGTGCAAGAAAAAAGAGACCAATTCATTATTGAACATTATGAAGTTAGTCTCACAAGACGTTTTATGCTCACGTTTAGTACATATGTACATATCTTTCTAATATAAAAGGTAAAGACGCAGTTTCATGTTTTTGTTTACAATAATTTATATTATAATTTTTTTAATTCATTTTTATTACAATTTCTTAATTAATGAAAATCTTTCAGAAAAGTAATTAACTCGAAAGAAATTGTTTTTATATTTTATTCTCGTAATAAATGTACAATGAAAATCTATTACCACAGAATTCTGTTCTTTTTGAAAACAATTATGCAGCCAAGTAAGTTCATTTACCTTAAACGACAACACGTTTTGAAGCGAACAAAAAAGAAAACTTCAAGCTAATTGAAAATCAAGCAAAAGTTTTTAATATGTAAATATTAATTTTCATTTTTTTTAAATTCTTAATGCTGTTGTTGCTGTTAAGCGAAACAAACAAAAAGTTATTAACCCAGCCAACATTGTAGTCGCAAGTTATAAATATACTTGCCACTACCATCATAATTATAATCATTACCTCTACCAGTAACATTAAGTGCTGGCATAAATACATAAACCCTTAACCATGACAATGAAAACTCATTGTTTTTTTTTTTGCTGTACAAACCAAAATGTAGCAGCAACATAATATTGTTGGTTGTAAATTATTGCAAAATTTACAAACAAAAACTGAAACTTACAAAAACTGCTGTTGTTGACAGTGACAGCAGCAACCAATACCAATAACAGCAGCAGCTGTAGTTGTTGGTTGCAACAACCAGTATAAATAGAAAAACATAACAATGATAAACATGTGTAGAATAAAATATAAACTTAAATAGCAACAGCTAGTAGCTGCTAAAAACAAAAAACACTCGTACTTGTACTCACACACAGTAGCCATGTTGCATATTAACAATAATACACAAGTTGCAAACAAACAATTTATTGACTCTATCATCAGGGGACTGTGATGGGGAGGGGGGACATTTAAGCGACAAATAAATGTGTTAAGTAAGTTGATAGACAAGCAGACATAAAGATACAGCAGCAACTACATTGTCACAGCAACAGCAATTGCTATAACAATAATAACGTGTAGCATCAATTATTGTTGCAACTAGCAAAATCACAAGCACTAGCAATAACATCATGCCACAAATTTGTCTTTAAAACAATTACTGCTGGATGTAAAGTAAAAGTTACAGATGCTGCAATATAACTTGATACAAACATGCTGTAGCCATTTGTGACGTCGCTCGTTCGTTCGTTCGTTTATTTATTTGCTTGATGGCAGTTGCAATAAATGTCATGTTGTTTCTTTCTACGAAAAAACAAAAAATTGTTTTAATAATATGACAAGTACTAAAGATACTTACATAAATGCAATAACGCAAAAACCAACCGCAATTGTAAACAACAATTTATTAAGTTTTTTGTTTCAGTTTTTTATTTTTTTTTTGGTTAATATTTTAAATTGTAAGGAATATTTCAAAATTATTGTTAAGTTTCCTTGTCTCTTCCTTTTTTTGTTTTTTGCTCTTGTAATCAATAGCGTCTGGGTCTGGCTGCGTTTTTTTTTTGTTGGTGCCACAATTTTTACGTTTATTCCAAATTTTATTTTTAGGTGGTAGGTGTGTGTGTGTTTGGGTTGCATGATGATGTATGGTTCCATTCATGTCTTTGCTCATCAATCAAAAGTGTCAGTTACGGATGGTGTAAGAACATCACACTGCAAATAAAACATTTATCATGGCTGAAGCCTTTTTTATTCCTTTTAACAAAACAAAATGAACTGAAATTGTTTTCATTTATTTCCCTTAAGAGTGATTAAAAAATATTTTGTAAATTTTTTCTTTAAAATTTCAAGTGTTGAAAAGCACACAATTGCAATTAAAGCAAATCTTCAACAATTATTTTGTATCCTGCTCTTCTTGCATTTTGGGTGCACGGGTACACTGCAAAAAAAAAAGGTTCAAATTGCCCAGCCACTAGATTCTGAAGTTGATCGTTTTTAAATATTTAAAACACTTTTAAACGACTTGGATTACATAACGGAAAGGACACTCATAATTAGGCTTAGTATTTCTGAAAGCTCTGCTATTGATGTTATATTTATTTCCACTTATTAATTGATTGGATAGACAAATCGTCTCATTTACAATCTTGAAAATACCATTTGGCAAAACACACCGCGTTTCATACAAATTCGCTTGAAAGTCTGTTGTGTAATTCTCTAACCTGTTTTAACGAATATCGAATCGCTAAAAAATTAAACAACAAAATCATAGATTTTGCTCTACAGCAACACTTTTTTAACAATACTCGTTATTATTTGAAGTCGCCTGTTATTGTTGACAAGTCTATAGTCGTTAAATAAACGGCCATCATTTTTTCGAGGAAATATTTAATAATAACTTCAAACAGACTTTAGTAACACAATTTAATAATAATAATAATTTGTTTCCTTTCCTTTTCTATTCCTCTTTCTACTTTTCTCTTTTTTGGACAGAGATGCCACATATTACTGATTTGTGTAGGTAGAAAAATAGCGTTGTCTTCAAACGTTAAAAAGTAGTTAGCAACTTCTGCGGTCGTTACTGCAGACAACAATAGCTGTTGACTAATATAGCGATTGTCGTATTGTTTAAAGTTAGTGAGTTGCACAATAGAAAGGAAATACTCCACATACGTGACTACAGTATTGTGCATAAGAAAAGCAACATCGAGTGATTTTTTTAACTTGATTAAAAAAAATATATATCAAGCCTTTTTCTATTTAGGGGAACATTTATTACTAAATCAACATAGCAATATTTTGTATATAAACTTTTATTTCTGACTGACGTTCACTTACCTTTTCAAATTAAGAAATTATAATTTTAATTTTTTATTAATATTATTTTCAATTCATATTTGAAAAATATTTGAGACAAATTCTTGAGAATGTGTTGAGAAAACTATAACTCTCAAATTATTTCTTAAACCATATTCAAACGCTGACGATTTAAAAATATGTATGTTAATTTTTAACTTAATTTTAATTTATAGCTAAATTACACGATGACATTTTTCATGAAATCAGTTGCATGAAACCGGTTTTGTGATGGCAAGAGGTGTAGAGAGGCAAGGAGAAACAAGAAAGTTCAAAAGATAATTGAAGAAATTTCATGAAACGATTTCATGGTGTAAGTTACGTATTAGTATTTGGTTATCATTGCGTATGTTTTGCACAGTACTAACGAGTGATTTTTTAAGAGCTTGAGAACTTTTTTTTAAAAAAAAACGCATAAAATTTGCAAAATCTCATCGGTTCTTTATTTGAAACGTTAGATTGGTCCATGACATTTACTTTTTGAAGATAATTTCATTTAAATGTTGACCGCGGCTGCGTCTTAGGTGGTCCATTCGGAAAGTCCAATTTTGGGCAACTTTTTCGAGCATTTCGGCCGGAATAGCCCGAATTTCTTCGGAAATGTTGTCTTCCAAAGCTGGGATAAGTGCTGGCTTATTTCTGTAGACTTTAGACTTGACGTAGCCCCACAAAAAATAGTCTAAAGGCGTCAAATCGCATGATCTTGGTGGCCAACTTACCGGTCCATTTCTTGAGATGAATTGTTCTCCGAAGTTTTCCCTCAAAATGGCCATAGAATCGCGAGCTGTGTGGCATGTAGCGCCATCTTGTTGAAACCACATGTCAACCAAGTTCAGTTGTTCCATTTTTGGCAACAAAAAGTTTGTTAGCATCGAACAATAGCGATCGCCATTCACCGTAACGTTGCGTCCAACAGCATCTTTGAAAAAATACGGTCCAATGATTCCACCAGCGTACAAACCACACCAAACAGTGCATTTTTCGGGATGCATGGGCAGTTCTTGAACGGCTTCTGGTTGCTCTTCACTCCAAATGCGGCAATTTTGCTTATTTACGTAGCCATTCAACCAGAAATGAGCCTCATCGCTGAACAAAATTTGTCACATTTGAACATTTCGAACCGAAAACTGATTTTGGTAATAAAATTCAATGATTTGCAAGCGTTGCTCGTTAGTAAGTCTATTCATGATGAAATGTCAAAGCATACTGAGCATCTTTCTCTTTGGCACCATGTCTGAAATCTCACGTGATCTGTCAAATACTAATGCATGAAAATCCTAACCTCAAAAAAATCACCCATTATATGCCCTTAAAGATTTTTCCCTAACAAAGAAATTTCCCCAAAAATGCCATAAGTAGTAATACGTTAGTATTTATTGCAAAATTATTTATTAAACTTTATTAAAAGAAATATATATTTGAATTTGCAATATTATTGCTTAAATCTAGAAATGTAAAAATAATTATTAATTATACTAAATTGAAAAAATCTTCATAAATTAATAAATAAAATAAAACAAAGCAACCAGAGAGAGCCAACACAAGAAGTTCACAAAAAATTCAGAAATATAAATTAAACAATTTATTTTAATTGAACAAAATTTATTAAAACACACAATCATTGCTTGAATTTTAAAAGACAAACAATCATTGCTTGAATTTTAAAAGACAAACGCCTTCGCCCAATTAATGTTTAACCATATAAAGTACGAAAAGGGTCAATATGGTTACGACATCATAAGATAACCAAAACCAGTTTTTATAAAAAAAAAACTATTTGTTAAGCTTTGTTCTGTTATTCTATTAGGGCGAAGTATATTGTGAAATTAACTCAAAGGTAGATGAAATTGTGACCCACTGTCATTGACAATATTCTTTTCCTGCTTTCTCCTTACATGATAGCAGTAGTAAGGAGTTAGCTAGAGCGAAGGATGAGTCTTAGGTCACTTCAAATATTTTGCATTGCCCAATATTATAAATTTATATTCATTTTTTATTCATATTGCCCTATAATAAAGGATAAAATATATTTCGTTGCGTTCTCATAACTACAGATTTTAACAATATCTTGATTATAACCCTGCACCAATCACGACCATTTATTTTATTCCTCAAGGCTACAATCTCTTATTGACTTGTTACAGGAACTAGTTCTAACGAAAGATAAATCCTGCTTTGAAAGTTTGATATAGAAGAACATACCTGCTAAATTGGGTGACCACAATATGAAAAGTCGTTCGATAAAGATCACCTCTTGTTGTTTCAGTCATCTCTAAAAGTTTTAAGAACACTGTGCACAGAAAAAACTATTTTCATAATTAAAGGTTTTAATTGGTTTCAGATTGAAATTTAAACAAACAATTAGAAACAATTAATTGATTCAATTAAACAATAACATAATAAAATAAATAATTAATTGATTCAATTATTTGTTTAATTAATTTATTTTTTTTTTATTTTAAACAAATATATATTTTAATCAATTAAAAAATTAATTGAATTTTAATTTAAAACTGATTAAAACCTTTAATTGGTGAAAAAAAATTTTTGTTTGCCGTGCCAGAACTACCAAGACGAAGAGTGAACTAAGCTCTCTCCTTATAATTTTATTGCTCTTCCAGCAAAATCATATTCAATGTCTATATAAAAAGGATTAAATAAACTAATGCATTACATATAATTATTAAATGCATTAGTTTATTAAATGCATTATTAATGCATTTAATAACGAACCTCAATTTTAAGAATTTATTCTGTAACAAGTGTTTTAACGCATGAAATTAACTGCGTAAGAGAACTGCATGCATGCTATGGCATGCTAGGCAAAAGCCTAGAAAGAAAAGAGCTGGTGGCACTCCTTTATTTCAGATACATACTTTCTCAGCATTTAAATTCCCTGAAAAATTAAAATAATTACAAAATAAACTTAAGACAAAATATAATAAATTATGTTAAATAGGGCGTTTTAAGTACATTTAAGCATTTAATAATTATTCCTCCAGCACTGAAAACTTTTTGTAAATAAACTAAAAAGACACCATAAATCTGTCAAGTCTACAAAAAAAAAGTACTTGTATTCTTTTGGGTCGATAAATGATGACATCATTTAAAGAATATTTTTATTTAGTTTTTTTTTTTGTATTTAATAACACATAACAATAATAAACACAGATACATAAATCAATTCAACATAAATATATTTAAGTTTAACAAAATTGTTTCTTAACAACAAAATGCGAATACAAGTCCACTGTGTAACGGCAGCGGCAACAGTAGAAGGCCTGAAAAACAAACCATTAAATTGAATGTAAAACAAATTACTTACACAAAGTCTCCACGATAGTTACTCATACTATTTGTTAAAACAAAAGAAAACACAAAAAAAACAAAAAAAAAAAAACAAAATGACAACAATGGCCCCAAAAAGATATCGAATTAATAATGGCATACATGTTGTCTAAAGATGTAGCTATAAATTGAGATACAAAAATACTTTTAGCATTAAATAATAATTATTATAAATAAATTTGTATTTTAACACTAAAAACAACTAACAAAAACTGTTAAGCAAAAGTAGCAAACAATTATTGTTGCTGTTGTTTCTGTTGTTTTGTTTTTACATATTAAATGTATTTTTCAGATGGCAAATGTTTGTCGTTGTAGACTGAACAGAGATTTATGACTTTTTTAGTAGTAAATTATTTAAGCAATGTTCTTACATACGAGTCGTTATTGCTATTGTTTTTATTCGATTAATTGTCACAAGTAGTGGTAGGTAGCACTTTATAAAAACACACAGTTGCGAGTAATAAAATTGTAGCAAAACTTCAAAGTAGTCCAATTGTTTGTTTATAATGGGTTCTTCAACAGGGACGCTACAAAAGTAGAGTGACAGGGACAGCAGACGACGCCATATTTCTTGCTGCTCTTTTGACATTTCTCTTTAGTAAGGTTTGCCATTTCATGATGGAAAGATATACGAGTCAACAACGAAATTGAACCAAGTTTGGAGAACGTGTTATCTCACGAAATGGTCCAGTCTATTGGCCGGCTCGGTCGTGCGACTTGACGCCGTTAGACTATTTCCTGTGGGGCTACGTCAAGTCTATGGTCTATGTTAACAAGCCAGCGACGATTGATGAACTTCGTACGAATATCGAAAGTGAAATTGTAGCAGTATCGGCCGATTTATGCATGAAAACCATCGAAAATTGGGTTCAGCGTCTGGACTTCTGCAAGCGTGCCCGTGGTGGTCATGCAAAAGAAATCGAGTTCCCTACATAATGGCATCGAACGTGCTTTTACAGGAATAAAGAATTTCATTGATATCCGAAACCGTTTTTGTTTTATTAAAAAAAAACTTCTCTAGCGCTCTTATTGAAAAACCCTATACTTTTGTAATTCTGTTTTTAAAGAAAACACTTAAATTATGTTGTTCCAAAGTCATACATAGAGACTTGACATTTTTGTGCTAGATTAAAGGAAAGTGTTGCATGTTAGCTTTAATCTAAAACACCGTAAAAATTAATTGAACTTTAATTGGAAACTAATTAAAACCTTTAATTGGTGCAAGCAGTTTTTTTTGTGATTAATAGTGTCTAAATCGAAATACGGCTTTGGTAACCCTTATAAAGGTGAAAAGTTATATTAATATAAAATATCCTTAAACTACCTTCGCTGAAAAAATTTTGGTCATTAAATTTGTCGATATAAAAGAAATAAATATTTTTTCGATATCACAATAATCAGTAAAAAAAAAAACATAAAAACTGAATCACATGGATCCCAGAAGGATTACAAAAAATTTTTATAACTCGAATTATATATACGATATTTGATAATTACTCTTATTTTTAGTTACTGCTCCTACCGCTATACTATTTCAAGTCGTATTAAAAATGGTTTTTAATAGAAGATACCGCTCTCGCTCCTATCTCGCTCCTATACGACCAGTATTTCGTTCTATCGATAAAATTACGTACTTTTAGATTTGTCCTTGAAAATAAGATATTTTCTTTGGTGTTCTATATAGACCTGTTTTTATTTTTCTAAATTATTTTTATTTTTCTAAATTCTAAAACATTTTTTATGCTGTACGGTAGCTCCCCCTGGCACTAGGTCGAATTAATTTTACACCCGTGCTCTACAAAACAAGTGTGAGTAACGTTCTTTTTTCTGTTTTGTTTGTTTATGATATCAGAATTCACTAGATTTATAAATAGCTCGACATACAGAAAAGGGATACAAAATATTCGAAAACACAAGGGTATTTATATACATATTAAACAGTTGTATGAGCAAGCTCGTCTAATGGGTGTGGTCATAAGCTCAATTGGTCATAACAAAACACAAATTAGCTCACTGAAAACATCTCTACTCATACCATACTTTTAGTGAGCAAACCTTTGTTCGTATTATGAGTTGACTAAGTAAAATGAATTTGATACATATACCAAAGAGCACCGCGTTTACTCAGCTCATGTTCGAAACACTCAGTATGTTTTTTAAGTCAAATTGTGTTTGTGTTTTACTCAAAGCATAAAACTGCTTTAACTCGCCCAAGTTCATTGTTATTATGCTCAACATTTACTCGTTCTTATTCAAACCTGCTTAGGGAAACTCTGCAAGCTGATCGCACTTAGCTCGTTGGTCTTTGGTGTTTATTATTGTTTACTCATTGTAACTCGTGTGCAATGAACAGACATGAATTCAATGAAATATTATGATAACGAGCTTCGCCTTTTGTGCTCGTGCTGTGCTTCATGCGTACATACATATGTATATTATTGTGTGTTATGATCAATAGTGCTATTTTTTTACACTCCTCTGCATGAACAATATTACACGAGTAGCTGTTTTTTGCTATATAAAATAAATCTGCATTTTCCATCACGATTTGAGGGTTATTGTCATTAAAAGTCTGTAACAGATAAACTGGTGGGAATAAAATTATAATCGTAATTTAATAAAAAAAAATCTTGAACTATTAAAACAAGTGTTTAATAAAATAAATATTGGTGTTACAAGGCTTATTTTTTTAAATTAAAATTATAAACAATTCAGAAAATGAAGTGAAAAATCATTAAACTTTAAATACTATAGGGTGACCCAAGTAAAGTATCGTAAAATACCTTAAACACTGTATGTGTGAAAATAAATCATTGTGTCGCTACAAAATCACATAAGGCGTACTAAGGCCGAGAGCATGCCAGTCAGCCTCACGCATGTAGTACCACAAAAAATATATTTTTATTAATTTAGTAAGATTTTGTACTTTTTTTCATCAGACAGATGTAAATATAGGTGTGTATATTCGGTTAAGCATATTATAAGACGCATGCTTTAAGGATGTATTACAGTTTTTATAAAAGAACTCGTTTCTTATATAGCAACTCCCTTATAGTATAACACCGTCTACAAAATTTTAGGTGTCTTCATATTACGGCTTAAGAGATGCAACCTTGTAGGAGATAGATAAACAGACATACATACATCAAGGCGATGTAATTAGGTTTCCATAGTTTGGCAAACTTTGGGATGAAATCATTAAAATGAACAGACCAAGAAATGTGTTTTTATATACTTAAGTAAATACTGCTTTATTTCTCAAAACAGTTGCAAGCATTTAAATCAGTTTAATTGCAACCCTAAACTCATCACGATTGGCGTCTTGTGCCCTTTTAAATATGCAGTAAAAAAAATATTTTGCATTAATCGTGGAACACCCTATATAAACCAAAGTCTTATAATATAAAATGCTATAAAATACTGTATAATAATCAATTAAATAAAACACCTACATTGGCATTACTATCATGTTAAATGTTGCATATGTTTAACATAAAATTAAAAAGACATAAAAACAATATCAGAGATTTTATTGCAATTTTTTGAGATTTTATGTAAAACGACACACAAATAATAATTGTTACTAACTGTGCCCATACACGTTGTGTTCGTCCTGACCATATTTTGTTCGATTTTGCTTTGAAAGCAATGCACACCAAATTTTAAGACTCTTATCTCTGGATAAGCTTCTAAAATTTATATGAAATTCTAAAAATTATTGTAAAAATCTGCAAAAGACAGACAGGAAATGCGTTACGCATTATTTTAAAACAGCGCCATCTGTTGCGCAACATTACTGCTTCCAAAAATAAAGGATGCCTTAAAGTATGCAGTACCTTTAAATCGGTAACAAAAAACCGGCGTACTTTGACTGCTTTTTTTACTCTTTCTTTTTGAAGTAATATATTTTAGCGGAAAAATAGCATCCTATATTGTAATCAGGATACCAAGGTACCTCCACACAAAATATTGTTAAAATCCATCCGGTAGTTTTTAGATGATGCGAACACAAAAAAAGGAAAGACAGACAGCCAGGAAATGAGTTGCTATTTTATTATATGTTTAGATGTATATATAGATTTTACGGATAAATAATCTATACACATAATAAAACTGTAACAGGACCATTTATGTACATGAAATAATTTTTAAAAATTTTCTTGCTAATGCAGTTAGTAATCGATATGGAATACAAAACAACAATTTTAAGAATTTTTGTCTGCCTATCTACGTCTGTCTGTGTTATATAGTGGATGAGTTTTAATAACATTTTGTGAGGAGGTACCTTAGTATCTTGATTCAAATATAGAATACTTTTTTCCACAAAAATATCTCATTTGCAAGAGAAAATAGACGAAATGTAGTTACAGTACCCGATACATGCACCGTGTTCCAGGCTGAAATATATGCTATATCGGTAGCGGCAAGGAAAATTGAGGAACTTGCGATGGAGGCGTCGACTATCGATATTTTCGTAGATAGTCTAGCCGCCATTAAGGCCCTTAATTCAAAAGTAGTGAAATCTAAATGCATACAATCTTTAGCCCTACTTGACGACATCGTATAATGATAGTGTGGGTTCCAGGACATGAGGGCATTCGTGGAAACGAGATGGCCGATCAATGTGCGAGGAACGGTTCGAATCTGGATGTGACGGTTGCCCAAGGGGAAATCAATATCCCATTGGCCGAAATGTCTAACATACTGGGTGAATGGTCGCTGAAGGAAACGGCTCGCAGGTGGTCTATACTAACCAATTGCAGATTATCTAGAATCCTTTGGCCCTCAATCGATAAAAAAAGGACAAAGGCACTACTGATCCTCGAGAAAAGCTCGTTAGCACTTCTGGTTGGTGTTATAACGGGACACTGTATGATCGGACGTATGTCGGAGCGTATGGGAATCTCTCGTGGAGGGTGCTGCAGAAGCTGTATGGATGAGGAAGAGGAGGAATCAGTTCAACACCTTCTCTGCGACTGCCCGGCTCTTCAAGAGCGTAGGCTCAAATTTCTGGGTCAAAGATTCTTCCAGGACCTGGACTGTCTCAGGGATGTGACACTGAGTAGCCTATTAGGCTTTGTGAAAAGCTCCGGGTGGTTTACAAGAACCACCGGTATCGGAGTTCTTTAGGGAATGGTGGGGGTTGACGATCGTTGGGGCATCACAATGGGCCTTATTGGCCTCCGAGTGAACTCGCGTTTTTGCGGGCGGCCCGTTTAACCTAACCTAACCTAGTGACAGTACGCTGTACTGGAAACTTCACAGCACATTTTATTTTTGAATGCGGGATGTTTTAAATACCATTTAGAGAACTCAACAATAATTTTAGAAGTTTATCTAGGGATGGGTACCTCAATATAAAGAAACTGGGATTTTTTAAATACTATTTAGAGAACTCTACAATAATTTAAGAATTTTATATAAATTTTAGAATTTTATTAAAATTTTAGAATTTTATCCAGGGATGGGTACTTTAATTGCATAAACCATAACTGAAGCACTATTAAAGTAAGAGTCCTAAAATTTGGTGTGGATGACTTTCAAACTAATAACGTCTACGACGTGGCGGGCACAGCTATTAATAAATAATAAATAAAAGTGTGTAGGGTACAAAAAGTTGGACTTATATTTAGTTTTATTTAAAAACCATTTCTACGCATCAGAATACTTAAAGAAAAATAATATATTAATAAATATTTAAAAAGTGTTTTTTTTAAAGGTACCTAACCTTTAAAAAAAGAAATTACTTTGGAGTAAAAGTGCCTCCTAAAAACTTTTCTTTCAAAGAAATTGCTTTTTAAAAAGTATGCCAAGAAAGGTTGTTTTTTTTTATCGAAATGCACTTTTTCAAATAGTATCTTCGAGTTATAAACCTTTAATATAATGTACTTTTAAAACCAATTTTTGTTAAAACGGTACGCTTTTAGGAACCTTGTACGCCTTTTCTAATATTTTACTTTTACGTTTTCCGTTTCCTGCATTTAATTATAAAGTTTTCCGTTTCTTGCATTTAAATATAAAGTCGCTTTAAATTGACCCATCCCATTTTAAAAGCAAAACATTTATTCAAATGTAAAAGCCTTAAGAATAAAAATAAATTTTTAGGCTACAACAACACAAAATGAATAGCAAAGTTTTATTTAAAATTTGTTAAATATAGACTGCTCGCTCATTGGTATTCTAAGACTTAAAAAAAACATCAAATATTCTTTAAATTAACTAAGTAATGCCATAAATAACCATAAAAGTCGGAATTATTGTTTAAATAAGAATCAAAAAAATTATAAGCTTAAAATAATATATTTTTTGTTTCTGTGAACTTGTACATCATCCAACAAGTTAAATTTTAAATAGTATTTAACATCCGAACATTGATTTTTAAAGGAAGTTCATTATTGCATAACTACTAGAGGTCTGCATCACAACATTTAACTCCTTGGCAGCATACAATACTTCATCATGCTGAAGAAGGGAAAGAGTAAAAATTATAAAAATAAAACAGTGGAAGAATTGAGTTTATTGTTTGCTAATACAAACCAGGGATGGCAAAGTTGGTACAATTACACTATTTTTGATACATTTCAGAACTGGAAAGTACAACAGTATTTGGTATACTCTGTTTATATCCAATCATCTTTCTGGACTTCGTGCCAAGAAGATATTGATATTTTTGACCAAATCTTGCAGCCTTTAAAAATCGGTTTTCCTGGCCGTGGAAAAGGTCTTGCGTGGCTTACTGACTGACCTGTTTTAATTTATCAACAATTAAAATTATACAATACCCTGTAAAGGAGGAAGGGTGTCCAGTCACACGGCGCTCATATGCGTAAATAAGTGTAGTGAAACTAGAGGTCTGCAGGTATCCAGAGTGCGCTTGAATTAGCCAGTCTCCTAGCAGAGACTAAATAAGACTAGGAGCCTGATACCGACTGCCACCACTAGAAAGTGTAAGTCTAACTACTAATCGTACACTCGCTTACGGTAACCTATACTCTTGTGTCTGCCAGCTGAAGGCCGCTTGAGTGAATTAGAGGAATGTTTCTTAATAGCCGTTTATTGTGAATTCATTCATTTGTGTTTATTCTGTTGATTACCCAACGTAGTAAAAGAACAAACGAGTTCCATAATATTGCTTTTAATAATACTCATGGAGACCTCTCTAATAACTGATAATCTAAAAAGCATGAACACGTAGAAAGCTGAAAACGTAAACCTATCAATATTGCTTCAAAATCTGTGCGTTTGTGCGCTAGATGCAGAATTTAATTAGGTAGAGAAGAGAAATTCTCACAAAAAGTGCATTACAATGACCGCTATAACCACAATCATCAATAAAAAATAAGTTCAAAACTAAACCGCACTCTAAAATAATCCTATTTGATTTTTGCTGCAGACAAATGTTTTGCATATCTTCAGAATGAAATATGAAAAACAAAATAAAGTGGTGGGGAGAGGTAAAAATATTACAAATGTTAAGAAAACTGTCATATTTTTTATCTTTTAAACATAACAGTTTATGTGCTAAACAGTTGCATGAGCAAGCTCATCTAATGGGTGTGCTCATGAGCTCAATTGCTCATATCTTACTGAAAACATACCTACTGAAAACATACCTACTCACATCAAACTATTAGTATGATGTATGTTCGTATCATAAACGCAATGAGCTGACCAAGTAAAACAAACTTTCGTGTTTAGTCGAGACACTCGAGTGTGTTTCGTTTAGTAGTTGAGTAGAATTTTTGCGTTTGGCTTGCACTAGTTTTTTTTTATATTGCTTAAGAACTGAAGACTTGAAAGTAATGTTGTAAATAAGACTTTAAAGTAATGTTGTGTTTTTGGTTTTTACACTCGAACTGTGCTCGTGTTTCACTCAAAGCATAAAACTGCTTGAACTCGCCCAAGTTCATATTTATTATGCTCAACATTTGCTCACACTTATTTAAACTTGCTTATGGAAACTCCGGAAGCTTATCGCATTTAGCATCGCATCGTTACTAGCGTGTAATGAACAGACATGACTCCAATGAAATATTAGAATGAGCGTCTTATGTTGGTAAACAATTCTGTGGTTTTTTTGTGCACTTGAACTGTGTTTGTGTTTTACTCAAAATATAAACGTGCTTGAACTCGCCCACGTTCATTGTTATTATGTTCAACATTTGGTCATAGATATTCAAAGCTGCTTATGGAAACTCTGCAAGCTTCTCGCATTTAGCTGGCTGGTCAGCGCTGTTTATTATTACCCACTCATCGTTATTCGTGTGCCATGAACAGACATGAATTCAATAAAATATAATGAGCGTTTTATGAGCTTCATTTCCTGTGCTCATGCAGTGCTTTTGTATGTGCGCGATTGGATTCGAAGGTTGCGATTTTCCAGCTAAATGCAAACACTATTTCGTTTAAATTCCATTTGGATAAATTTTTTAAAATGCGAGAATGAGTGTTTGTGTCGTCGCTTGAGGATCTTTTAAGGATTTTTGCTAACCCAAAAATTCAAAATTTATTTATTTACGATTAAATAAATAAATAAATAAATAAATAAATAAATAAGTTTTTATTTATTTTATTTTTTATTTCAAAATTTATGTTATTAAAGTTATAATGTAATATATTTTTTTAGTTTTAACTTTCCTTCGTTACTTTCTTGCATTTTCCCAGGGGCTTATTACAGCTTTTTGATGTTGTTATTTTTATGGCCAAATTTATTAACCATTTAATAACATTAAACTACATTACAACCACATGTTTTTCATGTAGTTTTCGTCTTCTCTTGTGTCTTTTTTTTCAACAGCAGTAAAATTATACCAAAAATTACCAATTTTCTTTGTTATAAAAAATCTGTTATGCGTCAATTTTTGTTGATCATGCCATTATTTGCACCTTATTTCTATAAAAGTAAGCTGTATCCCATCATGTTGCACTTGAGTCTTAGCATTGCTGCATAGTTTGTCGTACAAATAATAATGTTGCCATTGTAGTACAGGAGAGAAAGAAGTATCTGTTGTAATACTTTAAGCTTATTTTATTATACTCATTATTGGTTTCAATACCACATGATGATACTTTTACTTTTCTAGTTCGTTTGCTAAATTTCATTTTAACAAGTAAATTTTTTATGGTGAATTTTCTCGTTTTTTTTTTAATTTTTTTTTAAGTTTTTTTTTTTTTGCTGCAAAACGACTGGCGTTCTCAGCAGGATTTTTATTACTTTAGTTTCCGATGACTTTGATGACAGAAAGAAATGATAATTGCTTTATAAAAAACAAATTTAACTTATTCTTATTTTTTAAAGTTAAAAGACAATTGAATCTTTTTGAAACTTTTGATAATTTAATTTTTTAAATTTCTTTTATAGCAAGGAATTCTTACCTTTTTGGTGTGTTCCCCATATTTGCATATAAAGTATAAATCAATAATGATTTTATTTATTTTTAGTTTTTATTTGATATTATTTTGCTATATTAACGTAAGAATATATTTGACGCAAGTCAATGAACTTCTTCGTTATATAAACAATATTAACTTTGACAGACATTGTGTCTACAAACACAGTCTCACTTATAAGCACACAAACACTCACAAAACAAGAAATAGACATTTTGTGTAATAAAACAAAACGAAAGAAAGAAAAAACAACACACCTGTGTCAGTCATCATCACCGTCCTTCTTTCTCACCGTCATATTTCTTTGCTTTACTTGTATAAATATTTTGCAAGTCCTGCACATATACATACAAACACTTATTTTTAAAGGTGTTTGTTTTTCTATATGCACGTACATACATATAGTATCAAGTTTATGGACTTAAATATTGATGAGCCTTTTTTTAGAAAGTTAATTTTAAATTTTCTTTTTGTTTTGTTGGCGCTGTTTTGTAACTAAAAAAATCCATTGAACCCAATACTAAATTTGCAACAATTCTAAACTTTTTTATTTTTGGCTAATGGTCATTAAACTTGAAAGTTGAAGGTTTCGGTTAAATATACATACAAATATTAATATAAATACGAGTATATATGTACATATATATTTACAAAATATTTGTATCAAAATATAATCTCAGCAACTTCAAATTTTTATTACCAATAAGGTGTCGTGAGGCTTACTGTTAATTATTAGCAGTTCTTTGTAGTAAATAAAGTATCAATTGAAATAATATTTTGAGATCAAATAATTACAAACAAAAAATTAGATTTATTGGTAGGATAAATTCATCATTCATTAGTGTTTGATTATGATTTCATACCTGCCAGCAGATCCGAGCCAGCTGTCATCAGCTGGCGCATTCTGTAAGCTTGCACAATGAAGTCTTTAAAATTCGTTGATGTTTTTTTTTCGCATAATCGATTGACTTCACGTTAGAGCTGACAAACAATCGATAGTACTATCGATTATTCTGTTTTAATTGGACTTTCGATAATTTTTTCTTCGATAGTAAATTTACAAAACAACGCTAGTCAGTAGTGGTTTATAAGATTATGTGATAACTGCAACATCGACAGTAACCGATAGCAAAGCAAGAACCATTATTTCAGATAGAAGATTTGGCTTAAACCCAAATTTTTTATATATAATTAATATGATTACAAATTATATTCTAACTTAATTTGCCGAGCAAAGTGGCGCAGAAATTCACTCGTTGTAGTGAAACGCTCAGAGTCTTTTGTGGGAATCGAACCCACAACCTCAGAATGATATACTAGCACACTATTTACTAGCCCACTAGGTCACCCGATAAGTTAGTCTTTATAAATAAAACTTATTGGGTAACTCGATAATTAAAATAAAACTACTCTTATGAACAATATTATTATGGAGACTACTACTACACACAATAATGAAAATTGTGACAACAATGAAAATTGTTGTGTGAGGAATATGAATATATTTTTATTAAATATCGATCTCATTTTAAGATTTTTATTTTTTAAATAAAAGAAACTCTGAAACAAAATTAAGTTCATTAAATATAATTTTTCTATTATTAAAAAATAAAATTTAATAATACTTAAAAGAATTAGATAGTTTTCCAACTAAATATCAAATGCGATGACTATCGACAGTTTGCCAGCTGTACTTCACGTAACCCCAGAGAAAAAAATCCAAATCATATGATTTTGGTGGCCTATTGCCTGCTATTCTAAATTCGATGTGCTCGTTTTAACGGAAACATTATCGGCTTGAGGTTCGATCATTATTCGGTTCAGAAAGCGCAGCAAACGGTCATGTTTGGTGGATGTAGCGCAGTGCCTATAGTGTCGCTCTTGGAATTTACATATTTCGATTTGAATAGCAAAAATCGAAAAAGATTTTTTCTCAATCGAAATACGTAGTGGCCTCAAAGATGTGGTATTTTGATAATTGAGCTAAAAATGAGCCCTACCACTGAACGCTCCAAACAGTCATGGAGTATTTCTCGTGGAATTTACACACTGCAGGGAAGTATTTCGATTCGAAAAGGAAACAATTCGTATGGCTTTAAGATTGTGTTGCGAAAAACTGTTTTTCTGAATCAAAATATTCACATGCGTGAAAATAAGCCAACCCCATCACTATACTTATTCTTGATTTTCGAAATAAATTTTAACAAATTGAAATGATAAAATGGCAAAGGAAACTGAAAGTAAATGATAATACGGGTTGTCAGATCTGACAATCGTATAAAAGTTTAATTCGTGCCGGAAAATATAACTTGAAAGAAAAAAAAAAACACCGACACCCCTTATTTTATTTTAAACTACTTTTCTTTACCCTTTTCTTAAAAACTGCATTTTAGAAATTAATTTTTATATACATAAACTTTACAAAAAAATATTTCTTTAAAAAAAAATTTACACAAAAAATTTTACACAGAAAAAATTTTATCAGTTCTATATTAAAGTACAAATAATTTTTTAATTGATTCATATATACACGTATTTCTTTAAAACAGAACAACATATTTCTAATGAAACAATTAATTGAATCAATTAATTATTTAATTGAATTTTAAACTGAAACCAATTAAAATCTTTAATTGGTGAAAATATTTTTTTCTGTGTTAGTGCCATGCTTTAACAATTTTCTTCAAAATGACTACGAAATGAAGCGACATTTAAAACCCTTTTATTTATTTTCTTCAAATTTTTTCTTCGAAGTAAAAAGTAATTTGGTTCACAAAATAATAAATGTTTATTCATTTTCATAATTGATGCTTTTAATTTTATATATACACATACCTCGAATTGCACCCAAATAAAAAAATTCACATATATATTTCTGCGTGCTTCTTTCATTCTCTTAATAACAATATTTTATTGTTTTCCATTTCAACACATTTACGCAACATAATTTCAATGCCAGCAAACACGCGATACTTCAGCTCGTTCTCCTTGGCGTATACGTAACGTAATCATGAGTTAAAAACTGCCGAGAGGTTCAAAAACCTTTAAATGTTTTATTATTATTTGAATACACCGTTGAAAAGTTAAAAGCAGAGATGTAGAAGCGGTAGAAGCTGTATATATTTAAAATATTTGTATATATTTAAAATGTATTTTCTGTTTACAGCTTATAATTCGTAGTCAGTCTAATGTATGCATAATGTGTGAATAAGACATGTTTTAAGTGTCTATTGTTATATGTAATAATACTTCTCCATACACACTATTAAATGCCACACGCCAACCAACCAACCAACAACGGCACTAAGGCATGGCTTGTTAGTGTTTGTTTTATAGCCAGGCTTCTAGTGAAAAACATATTTGAAATTCCTTTGAAATTACATGAGAAGACTGTAATCCTTAGGGTTATTTTATAAAGTATATGTAGAGATGAAAAGATACAACATGTATGTATGTAGATGCTATGCTGTGTTGTGCATTCAACAATATGGTATGAAGCAGCCGCCAACCATTTAAATAAAATATTGTCTTAAATGACATTGCTGAAGCACTTTTATTTCAATGCATGTTTCTTTAAGCCTCCTACTTATGAAAGAAACAGACCTGGTTAAATAAATGTCTTTCGTCTAACTAAGACATGGTGTTCTTGATTATATTCAATATGTTGCACACAACACAACACACACTCCACTATAATTTCTCCCTAAGGAGCTTATGAACATGTTTAATGCCAGGCACAAATATTAGAAAAAGGACAAGGTCACCGACTTTGGAGTTGTTTTGCTTTTTATTACAATTAAAGCAACAAAATTATTTTTTGCCAAAATTTATAAGTAAGAGTATTTATAAATAAATGAATGTTAGAATGTTAGCATGTTTTTGTTTTTGTTTTTTCTTCATTTTATTTTTATCCTTAATCTTTAAGGTGTATTAGAAAATCATAAACATATTTTTTCGTTTTTCGTTTTATCCTTTAGCAATAAAAAAGCTTTTATTACACAAGCCCCCTACATTAAATATTAACGTCTCATTATCCTGCACAAAATAAAGCTTTTCGTACTCTCACATCCTGGCCAAGGGCAAGTTTAAGGTTACTACGACATAGCTTTTATTTCGTACAAGTTTGTAAACAAAGTGTAGTAAAAATTCACGGCCAGGGCCATTGTCATGGCCATATTTGTTTTTTAGGCTCTACTCTGCTACTCTTTTGGTAGGCTACTTTGCTCTCTTTAGGCTAACAAAAAGCTTTTTAGGGACTTGCGCGCTTTTTTTACATACTCTCTCTCTCTCTCACACTCTCACTTCTTGCCAATTGCTTTAATTTCTCTAGTGGCAATATAATTCTGTGTAGGCATACAGTTGAATGTCCTGTAAAAAATTTTTATATATTTTTTTTCTGCTGCTGCAGTGATGCTTTCGGAAAATGATTGTCGGGTTTAGGGTAAGCGAGCGGTTTGAGTGTAGGCGTGGGAAAATTGTTTTTCAACAATTCGTCTGGGTTTGGTTTTTTTGGTTTTGTTTGTTTATGTTTATGTTCATTTTTATTTCATGTGATTGCTTCAAAAGTATTCGTTCAGAAATAAGAAAAAAAAAAAAATTCCCATGACTAATGTCAAGGATACTTGCGAGTGTAGAAAAGATGTTGGCTGTTGGCTTATTTTAATGTACGTGTGGGTGTTTGTGGATTTATAAGGATTTTCCAATTGACTGCGTATATTTATAAGACAAACATTTCATTGATATAAACTTTTAATTCTTTCTTTTGCTTTTATTTATTCTAATTATTTGCCTCCTGTAGGGAGTTAGAATGTGTTCAGTTAAAGTTTTTTGCTTTTGCCTTAAATATATTCTTATTAATTTTTGTGATATAGCAGCACGATTATTTAAATATTTTAATTTTTTTATACATTAAAAAAAAAATTTGCTTTAATAAAGTAACGGTTTTAATTAGTTTCATATAGAAATTTAGTTAATTTTTTAATAGACTCAATTATATATGTTTATTTAAGACTAAATAAAATAATATTTCAACTAAATAAAGAATTGCATTAATTAATATTTAAATGTGTGTATAGTATATTTTAGTATAGTTTTTGGTCGTAATCGGGAGGGGGCAAGGGGTGATATCCTTACCCCCAAATGTTATGAAAGCTCTACAGGTCATACCGTATGACGTATTAAAAATTTAGTTTGTGCCTTTGGTATATGGAGATGAAGAGTCGTGTAAATTTTGGTAATAATCGGGACGGGGCAAGGGGTAGTTTACTTACTCCCAAATTTTGTAAACCGTATGAGATATCAAAATGAAATTTAGTATGTTCCTTTGGATTATGAAGATGAAGAGCTGTATAGAGCTGTATATTTTGGGCATAATCGGTAAGGGACAAGGGGTAGATTACTTAACACCCCAAACCGAAAATAATAAATTTTTCGATTCAAATATACTTTGAACTTATATTCTTTATGTAATATATCCATAAAAATATCTGTTTCCATTGGGTATGGTAAAGTTGAGTGTAGGCCACTTCAGATTTTTATACAATATTTATGTTTACTTCAAGATAAAGATATATGTTTTATTTATGTATTGTTTATTAAAAGCTACGATTTTTTCTTATTTTTGTCAATTTAAGTATTCCATACAAAAACCACTTCTCATATACTCTCGCATAAAGCCGATTTTTGATACTTTGTTCCGCGCATTTTGCATCGAACGAAATAGTAGTTAGAAGTGGCAATGTCTGTATTCTATGGCGGCTGGGAGAACACCATTTCTAGGGTGCCCTACCCAAACGGTAAAAACGTAACACTATTGTTTACGCTCCAACAATGTTTGTCTATCTGGCAGAGCCATCTACCTCTGGAACCGTAATAGGTACACTAGAAATTTTCACAGAAGTTGTGTACTGCTATAACAACATATACTCAATATTAAAAAGTGTTCGAATAGTGACGTTAATTTCGCTTATATGACATTATTTTTGAAACCTTAAAAAGTAAATACTTAAAATTTACACAGGGTATGTAAAATGATGTTCCCTATAGCAAACAAATATCTATACATATAATAAAATAGTAGCTTTTTTCCAGTCTGTCTGTCTTTCCATCTGTGTTCGCATTACGTAAAAACTACTGGATGGATTTTAATAAAATTTTGCGAGGAGGTATCTTATTATCTCGATTCCAGTAAAGGTTACTTTACTTTACTTTACGCAAAAATATCTTATTTCCTAGAGAAAGTGGAGAAAAAGCAGTGAAAGTACGCAATTTTGCAGATATACACCTTTTATTTTTAAAAGCGGGATATTGTAAAGGTAATGCATCCTTTAAGGCGCCTTTTATTTTTGAAAGCGTAATATTTTAGTAGGGATGAGACCCTTTATAGTATAAGTATAAGAAAATACATAAACCATAACTGAACCACTGAAAAAGTAACGATCTTTGGTGTGGATTGCTTTCAAAACACTTGATACTAGACCACGAGTCGCATGCTCTGGCCGTTTTTCATGCAATGCTTTCTTTAAACTGATCAAATGGTTTTAACAGCTTATAAACGATGATCAGCTTCTGATACCAACAAAAACAGAGCATTACTTCGCCATCATGTCTACTTGATAATCCTGGTTAGCCGGGATTGATATATTTTGCGCTTAGGTTTATCATAAAAAATCCTCTATTCACCATCCGGAATAACTAAATACAGAAAGGGGATTGTGTTGTAGCTATTTTGACTCCAGTTCTAGTAACATCATATTTGCTTATTTTTACAGAAAATGCTAAGTTTGAGAAATGCTGAAATTGCCTATTGTCTTAATAAATGGCTTTATGCGAAAAACAACAACCTTCCTAATTATGAAAAAACTAAAAATGAACTACTATTGATGTGCCCTTGTTATGAAACAAAAATCAAATATTCAAAATCTCATAAAATCTATACATCATTACATGTGCAACCAATTTCCTTCTCATACGTACTTTATTCCTTCCGAACACTGACTTCCTGCGCTTGTATCGAAATACATAAACCTAAGTTAGGAATGTTATCTATTTTTAAAATTTTACAAATGATCTACACACTATCGTTAAATCATACCTTTCGAACCAAAATAATAATTGATTGACTTGCCACACTTTTTGTCACAAAATTCATTTCGACATTAAGTCCATTAAAATATTTCGACTTTGGCTTATTGACAGTTTATTTTTCGCATAAATATTTCTATTCTGTTGCATTTAACATTAATCAGTTTTATTATAACCACCAAGTGACTTATTTGGCCATGGCTTCAGATTAAATAATTTATTATTATTTTTTTATATTTTATCCCAATCCTTGGCCAAACAGCCACCAGATAGATCATTAGTCTTAGTTTTTTTTTTTTTTTTTTTAATTTAGTAGACAATGAATGTAAATGTTATTTCAATTATGTTTTATCGCGATAAAACTAAAGCATTTTTTTAAAACATTAAAGGGGGTGTCACCAGCTGTAAAAGTATTTTTTCTTAATGTTTGAATTTTAAAAAATGATATTTTAAAACTGACCATAACTAGCCACAGAAAAGTGATTTATGATTGAGTTTGTTTTTGGTGACTATTAAAGTTTTCTTTTTTAAATCCTTAATTTAGCGTTTTCAGCTTTAAAATATTTTTTTTAGATTAAGAAACTCACAAAAGCTATCATTTTTCTTAATTTACACTTGAATAAATTTATTCTAATTTTAAAATAATTTTTTGAAGCATTAATAATACGTTTTAATAACGAGTGATTTTTTAAGAGCTTGAGAACTTTTTTTTTAAAAAAAACGCATAAAATTTGCAAAATCTCATCGGTTCTTTATTTGAAACGTTAGATTGGTCCATGACATTTACTTTTTGAAGATAATTTCATTTAAATGTTGACCGCGGCTGCGTCTTAGGTGGTCCATTCGGAAAGTCCAATTTTGGGCAACTTTTTCGAGCATTTCGGCCGGAATAGCCCGAATTTCTTTGGAAATGTTGTCTTCCAAAGCTGGAATAGTTGCTGGCTTATTTCTGTAGACTTTAGACTTGACGTAGCCCCACAAAAAATAGTCTAAAGGCGTCAAATCGCATGATCTTGGTGGCCAACTTACCGGTCCATTTCTTGAGATGAATTGTTCTCCGAAGTTTTCCCTCAAAATGGCCATAGAATCGCGAGCTGTGTGGCATGTAGCGCCATCTTGTTGAAACCACATGTCAACCAAGTTCAGTTGTTCCATTTTTGGCAACAAAAAGTTTGTTAGCATCGAACGATAGCGATCGCCATTCACCGTAACGTTGCGTCCAACAGCATCTTTGAAAAAATACGGTCCAATGATTCCACCAGCGTACAAACCACACCAAACAGTGCATTTTTCGGGATGCATGGGCAGTTCTTGAACGGCTTCTGGTTGCTCTTCACTCCAAATGCGGCAATTTTGCTTATTTACGTAGCCATTCAACCAGAAATGAGCCTCATCGCTGAACAAAATTTGTCACATTTGAACATTTCGAACCGAACACTGATTTTGGTAATAAAATTCAATGATTTGCAAGCGTTGCTCGTTAGTAAGTCTATTCATGATGAAATGTCAAAGCATACTGAGCATCTTTCTCTTTGGCACCATGTCTGAAATCTCACGTGATCTGTCAAATACTAATGCATGAAAATCCTAACCTCAAAAAAATCACTCATTACTTTGTTGCACACTTCTCAAAATTGGGCTAAAAAGGAACAAACCTTGAGATGGTAAAACATTTTTTTTTGCTAAAAAAAAATCAGCACAATGTTTATAAACATCCAGCAGTTTTTATGGTCTACTAGTTGGCTGGTTCCATTTTTGATGGATCATTTAGTCTAGAAATAAGTCTTTTGAAATATAAATTTAGCCTTCTGTACACAGAAAATAATTATTTTCTCCAATTAAAGGTTTTAATTAGTTTCGGATACGACTTTAATTAAAAATTTAATTAATTCAATCATTTATTTAATTATAGAATTGCATATTATTATTTTAATCATTTCCTGTCTGTCTGGTTTCTTTCTTTGTATCAGCATTACTCTCAAATTACTGGATGGATCTTAACAAATTTTTGTGAGGAGGTACATTAGTATCCTGATCCTAATATACATTTTTTCGGAGAAATATCTTATTTCCTAAAAAAGTGGAGAAAAAGTGAGAGTACACCGATTTTTTTACCGATTTAAAGGTACTGCTTACTTTAAGACATCTTTTATTTTTGAAAGCGGAATAGTTTAAACACGGTTGAGCAAGAGATGGTGCTGTTTTAAAATAATCACAAAATATGAATTACATACTGCCAAATAAATAGCCTATTGAATAAATTTTGTATTTGATTTGTATTACTTTGTGGAATTAGATTGTTATTAAAATATTTTAAACATCTTTTACAGAGCTTTACAATAATTTTTAGAATTTTATATAAATTAAACAATTATTGTAATTTTTGACCTTTTTGTATAATTTTATAATTAGTTTTTAAGCTACCGCTATGGTGTAGCGAAATATCGAATATAAAAATAAAAACAAATTGAAATAAATTTTTATAAAAAAAGACTTGGAGCTTAAAAACTTAATTATAAAATTTTAGAATTTTATCCAGGGATGGGTACCTTTATATAAAGAAAATATTTATACGTAAAGCGCGATAAAAGTAAAAGTTCTAAAATTTGACGAGAATTACTTTCAAAGTAAAATCAAACAAAATATTGTCAGGACGCACACAACGTGTGTGGGCACAGACTACTAGAGTAAAAGTAAATGTTTTAAAGCTGAATATAACAAAATTTAAATATCTAAATATTTTTTTCGATGGCCACAAAAATGAAGCGAAAGATTTCACGTCATTGTTAAGAACTAATGTTTATATTTTATAAATTTAACTTTTATTTTATTTCATTTTTGTTAAGGAGACACATGTCTCGTTATCATCTATTTTATATTATCTGCTCCTGGCTGCAGTTTCTTTTTTTTTTCTTTTAACTTTAAAAAAAGGTTCGAGCATAAGAATACAAAACTTTTATTCAAGTTCATTGTACCTTTAAGTTATTGTCACCTTTATATCCCTACTAAAAATGTAGTGGTTGGTCTCCTATCTTTCCGTTTTTTTATTTTTTATTATTTTGTAAATTTCCCTTCTGACGGCAAAGTGCCTTTTGCTAAACAAAATACCCAACATGGCAAAAAAAAGGACATAGACTTCCTTTTTTTTTGCTGCGGTAAAGACGGCTATGTGGGTTGTTTGTGGCAATAAGTATAATTTTTTATGGAGTTTTGGTCAATATGGTGATGCTTTTGTGTTGTTCTTTTATTTTAAGGTTGAACTTTCTTTATAGTTTTTTGCTAACACTGTCTAGAACATTTTACCTTTTTTTCTGTGGGAAAAAGCTACTATAAGTGGATACTGTAATAAAAAAGAGAGAACATAATGTATGACCAGATTTAAAAGTATACAATTTTAAATTTTTATTAACAGAACTTTAAAAATGTTTTCTGAAATTCACTACAACGTTGAGCCTAATCACCTCATTCCATATCGAATAAAATCTCTCGTAATTTTTAATGTTGGTATCATTGCACTCAATATCGATCAAAAAGAATCGTAATTTCATTCGAAAGGATATGTTTTTAAACCGTGTTTTCTTGTTCACTTGTTCACTTATTATTAATCTATTACAATTTGATACAAATAACGATTCGATACATGTCGAATGGCATAATTCGACACCTGTCGAATTTTTATTCCATACGATAGTTTACTCGAAATCGAATGCGGTGATTAGGCCCCTGAATTAAACGCCTTAAGCCTGAATTAAATGCCTTGTTTGTTTTAGGAACTAATATTTGTTACGTAATTTTTTGTAGTCACTAAAACGAGGGCGGTTTGAAAACTCGGAGACTTCTTAATCTTAGATCATATACTAGCTCTGCCAACGCACGTTGTGTGCGTCCTGACAACATTTTGTTCGATTTGGCCTTGAAAGTAATCCACACCAAATTTGTATAAAGGTACCCATCCCTGGATGAAATTCTAAAATTTATATAAAATCCTAAAAATTATTGTAAAGCTCTGTAAAAGGTGTTCAAAATATTTTAATAACAATGTAATTCCACAAAGCAAAAATACAAATCAAATACAAATTTTATTCACTTGGCTATTTGGCAGTAGTAATTCATATTTTGTCATTGTTTTAAAACATCGCCATCTGTTGTGCAATCGTGTTTAAAATATACTGCTTTCAAAAATGAAAGTATACGGTACCTGTAAATCGTTAAAAAAGTTGGCGTACTTTCACTGCTTTTTCTCCACTTTCTCTTGGAAATCTTGGAATCAGGATACTAAGGTACCTCCTCACAAAATCTTGTTGAAGTCAATCTATTAGTTTTACGTGATGCGAACGTAGATAGAAAGACACACAGGAAATTAGTGACTGTTTTATTGTTTATATAGATATAAAGATATAATATAGAAATAAAATTACACCACAAAAAACTAAGCTCAACAACATGCAGATAATAAATCGGGCACCACCATAGGCGGTAGTGTCCGAATTATTATCCGCAATCAGGCGACACTATGCTCCTTGTAGGAACAATAGATATTAATATATAATCACCACAATCGCAAATTATTATGTCCAGGAAAAAACTCCCAAATTTTTTATCGTGAATGATTCCAATAATAAATTTACTTGTATTTTACGGCAGAAATCAATAACGATAGAAAATTTGGAAGTTTTTTCATAGGAATAATAATCCGCGATAGGAGTGAATATATATATTTCTCTTCATTACACACGAGCAACGATGAGAAAGCAATAATAAACATCGAAGACCAGGTAGCTAAATGCGATGAACATGCAGAGCCTCCATCAGCATAAGTTTGAGTAAAAGTTGAACATAATATCAATGAACTTGAGCGAGTCAAGCAGTTTTATGCTAAATTTAACTATTACTGGACTACAGTTTTAAGAATAAAAAAAAAACATCCCTGAAGGCCTTATAAAGAAATTTTACCATCTGAGAATTAACTTCTTCTGGCATTTTGGGTAATTTCTAAAATATTTATTTAAGCTTTTATTTCTTCAATTACTTAAAAAAAAAAACTTTCAATAATTTGGCGTACTTGTGTCCTATTTAAAACAACAACAAAGAATATGATATTAAAACCAATTAAAAACGAAAGTAAGAAAAGTTTAGCAAACTCATGAATTCGCAGAAATAATATTAATTATTAGAAATTAAATCAAATAAATTACAGAGTTTTATTAAAAGCAAAGTATCTTTAGAAAAAATAAAAATAATAAAAAAGAATAATGATAGTTTGTAGAACTAAGTACACACACACACACACTCACTCATAGTACACAAGCTGGACATTAAGTTTTATCAATGACATTTTATGTGCACCATGAAGCATATAAGTCACTCTTTAGTTTTACTTGTAATTTCTTTGTTTCACGTATCATTTTACAGGACATAATCGAACTAAAGCTGATTCTTATGGTTCATTTATTGAATTTCGAACAGATTTCAACCATGCCACACTCAATGCAGTATATATGTATATTGTTGTGTTGTTTTGAAGTTGTGTGGGTGGCTAAATTAATCTGTTAGAGACAGTTATTAAATGCAACATGTTTTATGTGTCTTTATCATTGTAATAAGTAGTAATGATCTTTAGCAGCCATATTTTTTTGTAGGGGATTTACTTTTTTTTTTTTTTTTGAAAAGGAACATATTTTACTTGAGTTCGAATAAACATAGAAAACATGTTTAGTATTTTAAATTTTTAAATTTAGATTTGTAAATATCCTCAATACAAATTTTTCTTATACAAAAGCCCTCCTTACTCGACTCGGGACTTGTCTTCACTGAACAGGTAGCAATAACTCGCAACTTAAATCGTGTATTTTTCCATCGATTCTATATAGGTGTGGTCACTCACCAGCAATATCCTAATGTAAGATTAATTTTTAGATCAAGAAGATTCGTTTTTTATAAAATCCATTGTGTAGAATCCATTGTGTTTCCTCAACAGTGGTATGTCGACCAATAAATTTATAAGAGTTAAATCTGAAAACCTTAAAAAAACCTACTGAATTAGTCACACGCACAAAAAGAAAAAAAAACATGGTTGGGATAACCATAACCTAAGAGCAACACTAAAGGATTTGTTACCATGGTTCGAAGGACCATTTTTAACAATTATTTAAAAAAATTGCATCACTTTGCTATATTGCTATTCCCTTACTTGAGTGAACATCAATCTGAATGTCAGTTTTTCTGCGGCTGAGTTCATCTAAAGTGTCGACGGTTTCTGATTGTTAAAAAAACTATTTTGCTCTTTGTAATTCGCATTATAATAATTATTTGGGAACTGGGTGATTACAAATATTCTGTGGTCGAGTATATAAACTTATAAAGTAATTTGTTATAAGAAACAAACGTGAAATTGCAAGTAAATGTGAAATGCAAAGTAAAATCGTTTACTCAACCTCTTCCAAATACTTTGCGATCAGTGTCTCTGTTCTGTAATTTTAGTGAACAATTTCTCACATGAAATATTGTCATCTTGTTGTGCACAGGGTGGGGGACTACAGCTAGTCATAAACTTTTTAAAATAATGTAAATAAAAAATGCATTACTCACTCTAGCACACCCTGTTTAGTAGAAGTTGACTATAACCTTTTCATGGGAGATATTTCTCATGAACTTACAGAACAGAGGCAGACGAGATGGCATTATATCTACGTAGTTATTTTTAATTTTTTATACTTGCTCCTTAAAGTGGTTTTACACGACGTGTATCTGTCATATGACTTGTCACTTTTCCATGTGTAAATTCTAAACACGTCGTGTGAACCCTTTCAAATATAACATGTGTGTTTTCCATGTGTACAATACATATGACATTTTTCATTTAGAACATGACATCCTGTAATGATATTTTGCTATTTTAGTTTTTTTTTGTGGAACCAAAAGCGTGGCAAAAGCACTACGGCAATACAAAACTGTATGGCTGAAAAATTATATATTATAGGTTATGTCCGATGTAATTACACATGTACGTTTGAAAGCAAAAATTATAAACCGTATGTAAAAAGCATATTTAGACAAACACATGAAATTACATATGGGTTATCAAACTGACAAGTCATATAACAAACACACGTCGTGTAAAACCACTTTTAGTAACAATAATATTACTTAAAGGATTTTTAATTGTAGTTTTTAATAAATAAAAAAAATTGTTTTAAATTATATGTTTTAATTCCAAATTTAATATTTCTAACTCGAAGGACCATTGTGAAAATCTGATTGAATTTACAATAATAAATAATAAATTTTATTATTTAATTACAAGGGTGGTTGCCTTGATATTTGCATACTTTTTTTATAATTTTTCTCAATATAATTAAAATTTTATTTATTTAACTTTTTGTCAGACTTGTTGGTAAAGCATTTTTTTCATGTTTTTAACATTTAATTGCCACTTCAATTAATTTAACGTTTTTAATCTCAAAAGTAAACAAAACTAATTAAATTTTCCTTACAATGCAGATGATTGTTTAGTTACTTAGCAATGGAAAAGGTATAGAGGAGGTATTTGCACATTAATTAAAGTTTTATGGAAAGTTAACAAAACTCAAGCATTTTTATTTTATTATTTGAGCGTTGTTTTTCTTCTTAAAAGTAGTAATTGTGTTTAAATGAAAATTATCCAGTAGCTATTCTGTCAAGATACACTAACAAGAAACTGAAATAACCAATAAAAAAAATTAATATTAAAAATAATAAAGGCCTAAAGCCGAATCCACCTTGGAGTGATTTATAATAATAAAAAAAAAAAATTAAAAATATAGTGATGTAGTTTTCAATTTTTTTTCAACTGTGTATCTTACTAACTACAAGTAGTCACTTGTAAATCAAGTGACTATTTAATGCTTTTTTTGAGTACTGATACTTTAGGGTAGTATTTTTCGATATAAATTGAATACAATATTTGACGACTAAGGTGATAAATTTCCGTTGGTAATATGTAAACGGCAGTATTGAGTACCCAATTTAAAAGTATCGAGTAATTTGAGTAATTTAACGTAGTAGAAATTGCCAGCACTAATAGGTAGCTAAAGTTGCTATCAGCAAGGTTACGCTAAATAGCTATAGAGTCAAAAAATATAAGTTTTCTAATTAGTATTATTTTACTTAAGCATCTTTCGAAATATTTGTTCGTGTTTTTAACTAGCTGTCCCACACACGTTTTGTGCGTCCTGATAATATTTTGTTCGATTTTGCTTTGAAAGTAATTCGCAACAAATTTTTATGACTTTCTTTATATCAAAGTACCCATCCCTGGATAAAGTTTTACAATTTATATAACATTTTCGAAATTATTTTAAAGCCCTGTAAAAGACAGGAAATAAGTTACTTATTATTTTAAAACAGCGCCATCTGTTGCGCAACATTACCTAAAATATACTGCTTTCAAACATAAAAGATGCCTTTAATTATGCAGTACCTTTAAATAGGTAAACAAAAATCTTTCACTGCATTTTCTCCACTTTCTCTTGAAAATAAGATATTTTTGTGGGCAAAAAGTATCCTATATTAGAATCAGGATACTAAGGTACCTCCTCACAAAATTTTGCTAAAATCCATGCAGTAGCTTTTACGCGATGCGAACACAAAGAAGACAGACAGACAGATAGGAAATGTGTTACTATTTTGTTATATTATATAGATTACTGGAAATCTTATATTTGAATACAGATTACAATAGTTACTAATGTTTTCAACAGTGCCTCTTACCTAAAAATTTAAAAAAAAACAAGACAATTTTTATTATAAAAACTTTTGTTTTCTGGAAAGTTACAAAAGTGAAGTTGAAAACAACTAGAAAGTTTTTGTATTGAAATATTAATTTATATATGTATGTATGTACGTACTTATCAAGTGCATTCACCTGTAAAAGTTTGTGATTTTTGTTTGTGTTTGTGTTTGTTTTTGTTTTTGTTTTTTTGATGCAACTAAGCAATAAACAAAAGTTTTCTCCAATGTAATTAATATTTTATCAATTTCGTTAAATGTTTTTAACCTCCAATTTGTCGACTGATTTACTATTTAAGTATTAAAAAGTTTTCATATCGTTGCGTTGTTTAACTCAATTCATTTCATACCATTCAGATGGAGATGAAGGTTGAGAGTTAGCTTGTTGTTGTGTATTTGTGTGAGCTGCATGAAGAAGGAATAATAAGTAAAGTATTGCCTTATCAAACATTTAACTAATTAGAAGCTGTAAAACCTTTTCGCTTTATAAATATATTATCGTGATTAGTCTGAAAATGTACGAGGGGGCAGCTTAAAATAATTCTCTAACCTCTGGAATACTTACAACCAGTTAAATAAGGCAGACTCCTAAAATGTCAATGGCTTTGTCTTCGAACAAAGTGTAGTGTTTTATAACGCCGCAGTACAAAACATGGACATTGTATATATAGGCTTTCAAAACGCCATCGACAAGTATAAGTAAGGCAGTAAACAAGCAATCTAGGCATCAGTTTTAAAGTTAATACATTCTTTCAAAACTTTGCATATGAACATGATTTAAATGCGGTTGCACAAATGTATACAGTCTTTGTACTGATACATTTTGGAAGTCATTCTAACTTTTTAAAAACCGATAGACTTAAGTTCGTTATAAGGTCTTCATTTCTGAAGACACTCGAAAAAGAAAAACACTAGTGCAAACAACATGCACTAAGCCTTATACAAAAGTTCTACACAAGCTCAGTGATACCTTTTGGTTACATTTTTCGTAACTTTTAAAGGCCCCACGTAACATTTTGTCAAACTTTTGGCACAAAAGACGACCTACAATTTTAACAATAAAATTTCAAAATGTAACTTTTTATGAAAAAATGTAACTGAAAAAAAATCATAATTTTTTTAGTCAGCCCTGGCAACACTGACACAGCTACTAAACAAAACACACTGAGTGCTTCGAAAATCAGAGTATTAAACACTATGCTTACTAGTATAGAAAGTTCGTTTGACTCGGTCAGCTTATTGCGGAAATGGTCGAACAGAGGTTTGCTCACTAATAGTATGGTATGAGTTGGCATGTGTTGAGTAAGCTAGTTAGTTTGTGTTCGAGTATGACAACTTGCTCGTGAGCTTATGAGCACAGCCATTAGATGAGCTTGCTCATGGATTTGTTTATTTTTAAAGTAACCTACAAAATTACAATAATGTAAATTGATATATGGGATAGTTTATATATACTTTGTATAGGAATGACCCCTTACTGGATAATTGCTCAGGGATATGTGCAACATTGGTTTCATTCAAAAGTCTATTATTGTAAAGTTCTGTGAAGTGTAAGTTTTAAAAAAATATTAAGGTGATGCCAAGTTTCTTTTTTTGTTTGTTTTAAATTCAACTTTTTTATAGTTGCAATTTTGGGTGTGCTGTAGCTTAGGTTGACTACTAAGCAATGGTCACGAGCTCAATACTCAGCCGTGGCAACATCAATTTGTCTGATATGTATTAATTTCTCTTTATAATAATGCATATCACAGCGCCCTCCTTCGCCGGTATTACCACATAGCACTAAATCGCCGGCGAAGTAAAATAATTAGAAATTGGCTTGCTAGCTTCAAACTAATTCGCCTAAATAACACCAGAGGCGCTGCAATAATGTTCTAAAAATAATCATAACGTGCAATAGCAGTGTTGCCAGAAGCGAAGCTTTACTATAAACTAACCATCTGTCTTATCTACTACTATCCCTTTCCAAAGGAAATAGCACAGTTAATATAGGCATTAATTGCCTGAGTGTTACTTCTCTAATAAGTTTCTAGTACTATTTAAATGGGTAAAATGACGTACTTTCGTTTTTTCCTGAGAAATGAGATGTTTTTACTTCCAGTTCACAGGTACTAAAGTACCTTCCTGTAAAATTTTATTGCAATTTATCCAGTATACTGGATATGCAGACAGTCAGAAATATAGACTGACTGATCGATGTCTGCATAACCAACAAAATTAAAAATATATCCATATATTATGAAATTTAAAGACTTACAAGAGGGATTTCTAGATAAAAAGCACGGTTTAACCTTATAAATAGTGTTAATCCCGCTAAAAGTGGAATGTGCGATCTCGTTATTTAAAGCTCAAAATACATTTTTCTTTTCTCAAAGGCCTTTAATACTGCTGTGCTGTCTTTTAAATCCGAATTGATGACTCGGAAAGCTTTCTTTAATAATTTATATATGTATATATAAAGCACAAAATCTGGTTGTTTGTTTGTCTGTCGTAAAATTATAGCTGCCTACATCATTGAACCGATCTTTCGGAAATTTTCACAGTTTGTTATTAGATATACGGCTGTTAAAATAGGATACTCGACGTGGGCGTGGCACCTCCCATACAAAGTAAATATTTATCATCGTGGTGCTTGGTAACAGTATTAGGTAGCGCCTTGGTATTTTGCATCAGTAATCCCCATATTAAGATACGTTGTCGAGAGAAACACAGACTGGATAGGAATGGTGGGCGTGGTACCTCCTATACAAAGTGAAAAATTATCGTGTACCTAGAGAACTACAATAGGTAGAGTCTTGAAACTTGGCACAAGTAACCCACATTCTAATGCATACTCTAGCAAAATACAGACTGGATAAGGATAGTGGGGGTGGTACCTCCCATAAAAAGTAAAAATTATTATAGTGTTAATACGTATAGTCTATCAAAAAAGAGATTGGATGAAAACACTAGGCGTCATACCTTGCATATAACCTCAAACATTTTTGACGTGCGTTTTCGAGTTAAAGGCTGGCCATACTTTTCCTCCAAATGTATATTGTATTTTTTTATGGATGGGTGTAGCTAAGCGCACCGGAGATAGCTAGTATTTAATAATATTTATTAACAGTGGTCTTATGGTTTTTAGGTGAGTCTAATTTTTTGTTTTTGAATTCTTAGCACTTCTTATATGTTCCTGAAAAGCCAGAATAACTTAAACTCTAGTGATTAGTCTAGAGACATCGATTTACAATAGGTGTGTTCAGGTCTCTATTGCAAACAGTTGTTGCTTAGTAGTAAATTTATAAAAAAAATATAATTTATAGTTTATAGTTGTATTGTATGAAAATTTAATAAATACAAATTTTGAATACTAAAATAAATAATTTTTCTTGAAAACTGTTTTGGAGACTCTATTGAATTTCTTCTTCTTTATGTTTATTATAAATCAATTTGGTTTTATTTTCTTGTAATATGCAATTTATATCGTTTGATTTGTTTTTTTTTTTTGTTGCAGTAACAAAAATTGTTTTTTTTATGTGGCTTTGCTAGCCGTACATCGTTGTTATTTGGTTTTTGCTGCAGCATCAGAAGCAGCAAAAGAATCACGTTTTCAATGTTCCTGTTCCATTAAATGTTTTCGAACAAGAGTTTGGATTATTTTTTCTGTTACTGATTTTTTTTTGTTTTTTGTTTTTTTTGCTTATTTTAAGTATTTCATTTTAGCCAGTTGAGTCGAGTTATACGTCATTTCCATTTCTTTTAACATTCATTATAAACCATTCATTGTCTGGCGCTTAAGTACCCACTTGACATGGTATGATTTCTTGCCATCGTGTTTGCATGAGAGGAGCCTGTGTGTTGGTGTTTGTGTGTGTGTTGTGTTATTTTTTCCTTTGCAGCATGATGTAAAATTTAAGTACATTTCATAGCTCTAGAGCACAAGCAGCATCAGTAGCTATGTATGTATGACGGTGTATTGGCGGTAGAGAGGAGGTAGTAGCACTTCCACCATTAAACAAAATAGTTCAATAATAAATGTTGTGCTTTGTCAGGATTATTGTTTCATTTGTTACAGTATTAAATATATATATAGACTGACTCCTACTTGCTCCTTTACCCTCTTTAAGTGTATAAACGAGAAGAGAAGATGGTGTGGCCTGTGTGGATGACAATGGTTGTAATAGTTTTTAAACGTTTTACTGCCACACAGAAAGTGTTTCTCCTATTCGTCGGTTAAACAGCTTTGTCTTGTTCGTTACGTTTATTCATTCAATCCTGTGTTATTTTATAATAAATCGCACCTGGACATGTTGTTGTTATTATTTTATTATTATGTCTGTCTCTCTGTCTGTTTGACTGGCCCTCTGTTTTTCGTCTGTCTCCTTGTACCTTTATTATTGGCTTTTTTTTTTCGTCTAATAAAGCCACTGCTAGACTTGCAATCATTCCATTGCTTTGGTCTGGTTATTTGTCTTGCAAACGCTTTCTGTGTGCGCCTCTAGAGTTTTTAGCAGCTATTTGGCTTTAATGCTGGCTTAGGGACAAATTTTATTACGATTTTACAATAACAAAAAATTTAGACCAATGTTGTATTTACCAAAGGTAAAGGTAAAGGAACAGTTTATAATAAAACAGCCACATCAGCATGTACATATGTATGTGATGGGTTTTGTGAAGTGTAAAATTTAATTATTTTAAAAGTGTTGCAAGCAAACATTTTAAAATGATTTATGACTAAATGAATTATGTTATAATACTTAACATGGTGCGTTATTAAATCTGAACGTAATTGCAAGAGAATTTAAATCACATGGGAGTTGTAAAGATGTAAAAAAGGCTTTATTAGGAAAAAGCTTAACTTGAGTAGCATAAACAATTATCAGAATAAGCTAATTTTAACGGCCAAAATTATTTTCAAAAACCCACTTGGTTAAATAAAATTTATTTATATACATATAATAAAACAGTAAATCATTTACTGTCTGCCTATCGTTTTCTTTGTGTCCGCATCACGTAAAGACTACTGGATAGATTTTAACAGAATTTTGTGAGGAGGTACCTTAGTATCTTGATTACAATATAGAATACATTTTTTTCCGCAAAAATATCTTATTTCCAAGAGGAAATGGAGAAAAAGCTTTGAAAATACTCCTTTTATTTTTACCGATTTAAAGGTACTGCATACTTTAAGCAAAGGCCCCCAACCAAAAAAGTGGTTAAAATGAAAATGCATTAGTTTGCTAAATATTTAGCAAAGTGACAGCTGATATGCTACTGATTTAAATTTTTTTACATGTTTTGTTCTCTTTTTGAGATTCTCGTTGAGATTGTATAAGTGCTTACAGACGCTAACGGGTTTGCGTGGGGGCTCTTGCTTTAAGGCATCTGTTATTTTTAAAAGCACTATATTTTAAGCAATGTTGCGCAACAGATGGCACTGTCTATCCTTTACAGGGGTTTTCAATCATTTTAAGAATTTTATATATATTTTAGAATCCAGGGATGGGCACCTTTATATAAAGTAAATACGTAAGAGTCTTAAAATTTGGTGTGTCTATGTTTTTTTTTTTAAATTCCACAACGATTAAGATCTGCACCAGCACAAAATTTTCATTAAATATTTTAAATTTTAAATATATACTCGTACATATAATAAATATTAAAATATTTTAATAATGGGCAGTTTTAAGAGCTGATGTCGAATGACAACCACACCTAAACGTCAAGTTTTTTCTGCATTTAATTTGACATTTCTCAATTTCAGACTAACTCAATTTGAATCGTTTTTCGCGACAAATTCAATGGCCGTGTTATCTCACGTGGTGGCGTTGTGAATTGGCCGCAAAGATCATGTGATTTGACACCGTTGGACTTCTTTCTTTGGGGTTATTTTAAAGAAGGTATAGGGTATACGTCGATAAGCCAGCAACAATTCAAGAGCTAAAGAATGAGATAATTCGGCACATTAACAGAATATAACCTCAATTATGCCTTAGCGTCATCGAAAATTTGGAGCATTGGATGGAGGTGTGTCGCCGAGGTCGCGGCGGCCATTTGGCCGATATTTTGTTACATACATAATTGAATCATTCCAATATTATCAAAATAAAAAGAAATGACAATCAGCCTTATTACAGTTGTCGTTGTAAATAATATTGTAATAGAAATTCTGATTGTTTTCTTTAATCTATTACAATGTTATCGTCGTCGATGTGTGACAACGACATCCGTAATAAGTCTGAATAATTTCCTAAATTATTTGTGTGATAATCAACATCGGCCCTTATGATTTAACCACCCTTTATTTTATGTTCAGACACGGTCCGGTTATAGTTTTTTTATATCTATAGACTAGTTGTGCCTGCCACTTCGTCAGCGTCCATACAATATTTCGTTCAATTTTGCTTTCAAAGAAGTCTACACCAAATTTTAAGACTCTTACTTTTATAGTGCTTCAATTATGGCTTATGTATTTACATTATATAGAGGTTGCCATCCCTGGGTAATTAATCAGGAATATAAGCTTTATATAAAATTCTAATTTTTATATACATAATTCTAAAATTATTGTGGAGATCTGTAAATGGGGATTAAAATTTTTCGCTGACAAAAATAAAAGGTGCTGCTAAGTTTGTTGTACAATTTAATCGGTAAAATTGCGTACTTTAACTACTTTTGCTCTATTTGTTTTGGAAATGATATATTTTTACTTAAAAAAAAATTATTTTATAATTGAACCACGATATTAAGGTATACCCTCCTAACAGCATTTTTTTTATTAACATTCATCCAGTAGTTTTTATGTGATGCGAAAACAGACATCTGCACCAGTACAAAATTTTTAAAAAAATATTTTGTGTACAGTCGCGTTCCTGTCGCAGTTTTATTATAGACTAGCTGTGCCCGTACGTCATAGGCATTCTGACGACTTTTTTCGAACGTAACCCTACCAAATTTTAAGACTTACTTATTACGATATTTGCACTGATATACTAAGATACCTCCTAACTAAATTTTATTGTATTCATCCAGTAGTTTTTACGTGCTTCGAACACAGCTAGACAGGCAAAAAATTCCAAAAACTATTTTTGTGTATTTGCACCAGCAAAAAAAACAAAAAAAAATATCATGTGCAGAAATGGTCCTTTAGAGATATACATATGAACCATAGAATAAACTTAAAAAACTTCTTAAATTTTATTATTCATATTTCTTAATTTATAAATTTTTATAGCATTTTTATAGCAAAAATTTAACTTGTTACAAAACACATGATTGTGCATAAAACTTGGACAATTTCTAATATAAAACTTAAGCAATTTTAAGTAAAAAATGATACTAAAACTTACACTTGTTTTCGAACAAAAACTATTGAAAATTCTAAAATTCGTTTCACTTTTATTTTATTTTTATTCTTGTTTTCCTCTTTTTGAGATGTTTTTTTTTTCTTTATTTCTTTATTTTCTTTCATTGCTTCACATTTGAATAACTTTTCCCTTTTTTCTAAGTAAATATAAAGTTTTTTTTTTGTGTTTTCTGCTGTTATAGTTGTTTGTTTGAATTCTAATGCCAACCCTTGAAATGAAATTGCTGTTTTCTTGCTTTTGCTGCATTTCCGGTTGCAATATCAGGAAATACTTTGGCACTTGTTTGTTGCATATTTCTTTTTATGTTGTGTTTTGTACAGAATGTTCTTTTCAACCACTTTTTTTGTGCAAGTTCGTTTGAAATGTGCATGATATTTGCAGAACACATATGAAAAAATACTTGAAATATTTTTTTTCCGTTGAAAAGCCAAAAAGAAATGACTAACAAATACTGACATTCTGTTATAATATTATGGCAAGACATTGACAGTGTTTGGTGTTTTGTCGGTTTTGTAGGAGAAATTTTCAAATGATTTTTTAGAAAATTTAATCAGGAAAATATAGGAGATGTAAAAAAAGGTAAATTTTATAGAATCGGTCTTGCACGTCTCAGAGAAATATACTCTTAAAAATTACTTTATGGCGGAATAGAGAGAAGCTGGCTCGATAATAGGTGTACTACGAATAACATTTTTCCTCCAGAAACTTGAAAGTAAATTGGCCTGTGTAATGCAAAGTTCCTCAGATGTAAACTTGGTTTCTACTCACTCTAGCCCTTTTTGTCCCAAGCAATTTTAAAATTAGACAGTCTTTAATGAAATTTTCAGAATATAATAGGTAAAATTATAAAAAAATAAAACAATAAAAAAATATTTGTTATGCCCATACAAAGTGCATATCCTTAGAAACAGGATATACACATATGTTCTTGGGATTTTACTTGGTCAAGATAATAACATAAAATGCTCTTAAACCCATGACATTTGTGTAGGTAGAGGGACGGAAAGGGCTAATCCGAAGGCTAACTCTCACCGCTCCACAACGGATTAGATACTTGTGGGCAAGCTAAAATTTAACTCAAGGAGGTACATATGTAACAACAAGCTAAAAATGTTCCGTGAGTCATAAATCAAGTCTTCTAAGCTAACAAATGTGTATACAACCACACTCATAGACTAAAGGCGTTTGAAAATTGCCTTTAAATTTCAAGTAAAAAAAAAATAACCCCGATTTCGAAAATAAAATCGAACAGACACGCAATGATACCAATTTCGACTACTACCATCAAAGTGATTGGGCCGTCTTTAACAGTAGTGGTCTGCTTATGTTATTATAACTGGTGTTTTTTTTTAAGGGTAACAACTTTGGATTCAAATAGGATACTGAGGTTACTTAATAAAAAAATAGCTTTATTTAATCACACAACGTAATACCTGGCTCGGTTGTAGCTCATTCTGAAAGGCCAAATTTTCCAACTATATCTTGGCAATGGTCCGCACAGTGTAGTGGTCGAATTCATCCAAAGTTTCTGGCTTGTAGGAATTAGCAGTATATGTATATATTAGTTCCTCTTACTGCTGCAAGGAACATAGGGCCGCAAGAATTAGCAATGACGTCACGTAATCCCAAAAGATGTTTGTTAAATACGGATGCCATGGGGGACCTGAGCCTTGAACAAATGCTAGCAATTACTAGAGACTGCGCGTTGAAAAAGAAGGCCAATCGACAGACTGAAATAACTAAAATCAATATTAAAGATTAAGCACGTGACTCAATGTTGCCTGTAATCATAGACGACGGAAGGGGGTCGAAAAGAGACCCATTATGGAAGTGGTCTGTTTCGATATTCCCCCTACATTAATAATAATCCCCAAAAGAGATAATCCAAAGGCGTTAAATTGCACGATATTAATTGCAACGCATATTGTGTATTTGCAAAAAGTCTCCTTTAGTAAGTCGGATTGGTTGACGAATTGTATGGCATGTCATGCAACTCTGTTGTAAACACATGTTTTCAGTAAAAATCCTATTTAATTGGGGCCCATAATAAATATTAAGACAGAATTTTGTCTTAACATACCAGCCGACCTCATTTTTAAAAAGCCTGGGACCTATGATTCTACCGACACCTATAAAGTCCCAAATAGTGATTTTTGTAAATGTAAACGTACCTTGAGAATCTATTGAGGATGTAGTTTATTTAGTCCAAATGCGAAAATTCTACTTATTGACACTAAACAGAATATAGCGGTAAAAGATTTTCGAGCTGAAAACGGGTTTCGAAATAAACTTGCACATTTTGTAAGCGTCGTTCTTTCGTGAGTCTATTTATGATAAGATGTCCGACCAAACTAAGTACAACTTATAATATATACTCGTATATGTAAACAGAATTTTTTTTTTTTTTGTACCAATTAAAGGTTTTAATTAGTTTTAAATAAAAGTTCAATTAATTTTTTAATTGATTCAAATATATATGTGTTTAAAACAGAACAAAAAAATTTTCTAATAAAACAAATAATTAAATCAATTAATTATTTAATTAAACTTTATTCTGAAACCAATTAAAACCTTTGATTGGTAAAAATATTTTTTTCTGTGTACAAGTCTGGCAACTGTATAACGGCTTAATCCCTGTTAGGAAATATAACCTTATACTCCTTGTAAAATTCTGATTTCAATGCCTGGCATTCTTAGTCATATTCGTTCTATTGTTAAAATAATTTTAAATATGTGATATTATAGAGAACTGTCAAATTCACAGTTGTTGCGAATTTTAAAGATAGCAAAATCGATTGGTAGGTAAATTTCCAATATTATTGTTCCCCCTGTATAAAATTTTTTTTATTTTTTCTCCCCCTTAAAAACCGGAAATTCCACGAAGAAATAACACTTTGGAACTACAGTACTTCTGTTTTTGGAAAACCAAAATAAAAACGGAAGTTCTATGTTTTTCTACGGGGTTGTTTTTAATAGAATTTAGTTTCTTCTCTCCCCGCTAGTCTGGCTGTCGTGACTAACTGTCTCTACACTTTCTTCTTCTTCTTGGCTATTTGTACTTATGGCTAATTTATATACGCGTGTTTTTGGTAGCATTTTATTATGTCTACTGTTAGTTTTACTACTTTATTTTCTTGCATCGTGGCCATTGTTGCACCAAGAGAGCGGAAGTAAAAGGGGGAAAATATACTCGTAAATGAGAAACTGCATGTTTTAGTTTTTATTTACACCTCATAAAAATTGCTATAATAATTTATCCTAACATTACATATTTGCAATTTATTTTTAAAAAGTAACAAAACACAGGACACTATTATTTACAAACACTACTCTCACTCCTAAAAAAAAGAGAAAACTTTTTAACACTTGCACTTTGGTTCTAACAATGGAAAGTCGTTTTCATGAATTCGTTGTTGTCCTTGGGGATAATAAACTTGTTGTTTTTTTCTTGAGAAATTTTATGGCAGATTTTTGCAGTTGTTTTTCTTTTCCTGTGACAGTGTTGCAAAACAAATTGCAACAAAAATAACTGCCCTATTCTGGTTTATTGCCACAACATAAATTTTTTTTAGTTAGACACCTTTATAACCTTAACATAAAATTCTTATTGTTTTTATTAAAATTGTTAAATTATTATAAAAAATTAAATTTTTTGAAAAAAATGTTCTTACTTTTGCTTTAGATATTTGGCAGACATAGGCGGACGGTTAGACAGACACACACACAAATAAAAATAATGACATTGAAACATTTGTTACATTTCCCACAAAATTCATTTTCTTTTAAAATGTGAGGTTTAATTTATTTTAGTTTTTACTTGTAGCCTTAAACTAACTTGCACATATTTCTTACAAAATAAAAAATACTACGCCCCATTGTGTACCACAAGACTTGCTTGCTAGTCCTGGGTTTGTTAATTATAATTGCTTCAATAACTTGTAATAACTTTGTTTATTTTTATTTCTTTTCTTCTAAAAAGATTTTAGTTTTGTATTTTATTTATATAGGAGTATATATCTTTTTTTCTTTTACTAATTGGTTTTCTTTTCTTCTTGTCGTTTATTTGCAGGTATGTGGTATAATGGATTTAATTTTCTAGTTTAATTAAACAATAATACCCTATTGATTGTATATGGTAAGCAAATTGAAACAACAAACTAAGAATTATTTTATAAAGATTTTGAAGAAAATTATTATTTAAAAAAAAGCAGACATTGTTATTTCATTTACTAGTTTGCGCAATTTCTAATGAATATTTTTTTAATTTGCTTTCCTATTCATTCTTCAACTTTGCTCACCTTGTTAAAAAACTTTGATTAGATTATGTCTTCAGGCAACCTTGAAGAAGGAACGTAATGACAATGAATACGGTCTATACCGTATTTCTTTATATAACCTAAAGCAAAAACGAGAGAAGAGAAGCCTCATACACTAAAGCACTGCATGAGCAAAAAAAAAAAAAACAAACGAAGCTCATAAGACGCTCATTATTACATTTCATTGAATTCATGTCTGTTCATTGCACAAGAGTAACGATGAGTGGACAGTAATAAACAGCGAAGAGCAGCGAGCTAAATACTTATGAGCTTGTAGAGTTTCCCGAGCTAAGTACTTATGAGCTTGTGGAGTTTCCATAAGCTAATTTGAATAAATATGAGTAAATGTTGTACATAATAACAATGAACTTGGGTGAGTTCAAGCCGTTATATGCTTTGAGTAAGACACGAACATAGTTCGAGTGGAGAAACAAAAAAAATTAGAATTTGTTAACAACATTACCTGCGTTCATGGTAAGGTTTTCATTTCTTAAGAAATATAAAAAAACAAAGAAAAACAACACTTGTGCAAGCAAAACGCTCTAAAGCCTAAGGGTGCATACAGAGTGGCCGCTTGTTGCCGAGCCGAGCCGACTGACGCTTATTGCGAGAACTAATGCGAGAAAACTGGTACTATACAAATTAGTACAAATAAGCGCGAACAGGTCATAGTGAGCTCCGAGCTGGTCAGAGCGCAAAGCTGATTGAATGCGAGAAAACAGTTCCAAAGCGTATTTCAGCGCCGAAAACAGTGTTTACATTATTTTGTTATGATTTCAACTTGATTGGAAAACAAAAAAATTAAAAACAAAAATTTAAGAAAAAGTTAATAAAACATGCAATCAAAAAATTGAAAAATAATAAAAATTAAAAAGAAAATAAAAATTAAATAAAAAAAATAAAAATTCAAATAAATAATAAAAATTAAATAAAATTATAACAATTATAAAAAATTAAACAAACTTATAAACAAAATGTAAAAAAAAAAATTAATAAAAATTTCAAAGTAATTGAAGAAAAGCGTTAATAAAACACAAATAATAGATAAAATATCAGCGCTGGTTCTCGCATCCACTATGCACACCCAAACTTGTTTCTCGCATGAACAAGTTCTCACAATAAGCGTCAGTCGGCTCGGCTCGGCAACAAGCGGCCACTCTGTACGCACCCTTATCCTAAAGTTCTACACATCTACTAAACAAAACACACTGAATGTTTCAAACATGCGACGAGTAAACACGCCGCTCACTATTACAAAAAATTCGTTTTACTCGGTCAGCTCATAGCGCATATGAACAGAGGTTTGCTCTCTAATATTATAGAGTAGGAGTGTGTCCAATCAGCTAGTTTGAGTTTGACCATTTGCTTATAAGCTTGTGAGCACACAATACTGTTGTAAGACTCATTTAGTTATATCGGGTAGATTCAGTTAGGATTGTTTAGCTGACACTTTTGCCTGATCTGATATATGTTTTATAATCTATATCAGATCAGGTTTATGTGTGTATTTTTTTATATGACAATTTACCAAAAATTCTCTATACGGTACATGTCCGGTGATTGAGAGGACCATAGAAAAAAAAAAAAAAAATGCAACTCACTTGCTACAGTTTAGATGTACTGCGGGTCATTTCACGCTGGTACCTTCATATCAGAGTCGGGTCATTCCATATCATATCAAATCGACATGGCAATCAAAATGGCTACTTCAGATTTCCTTACTAGCTGTGCCCGCCACTTCGTCGGCGTACATACAATATTTTATTCGATTGCTTTGAAAGCAATCAACACCAAAGACCCTTACTTTTTGTATATTTACTTACCTTAAAGTATGCATATTGGTTAAATTGCGTATTTTCACTGCTTTTACTCCACTTTCTGCTGAAAATAAGATAGTTTTGTGGAAAAAAAGTATCCTATATTTGAATAAAGATTTTAAAGTACCTCCTCACAAATTTTTTTAAAAATCCAACCAGTAGTTTTTACTTGATGCCAACACAGACATACAGACTGGAAAGGAGTTACTGTTTTATTATATGTATAGATATTCTCTAAATCCATCTAATCATTTTAAAGAGCATAAGCCTTAATTTGATACCATTAATTAAGAAAATTAAATTAAAAATAAAATTTTTTTTTTTTATTTAAAACATGAATGGGTTAAAAATAATAATAATGCAAATATTTAACAACACACAGCTGCGGTCACAAAAAAATAGCACCAAGCCTAATAAAATATATCTCCAATACATATTTTCTTATAGGTTAAATTGATACATTTCAAAATGTATCAATTTAATTTTACTTTTGCTAATTATTTTATTTTGAAATTTATACTTTATTTAAAAAAAAAAAACTTGAAAAACAATCAGTCAAAAAATAGCACTTCACTACAATTTGTACTAATGTTAAACACTAAACTAAGAACAAGTTAAAAAAAAAGAATTATAAATGATGCATTTATTACGTTGAACATGGTCTAATTAATACCCTTATTAACTGGTCTGGGCTCTGAGAGGGCCATTCCATCACATTAACTTTATTGTCCCGAAACCACTTTGTTGCAAGCTTGCTTGTGTGCTTCGGGTAATTATCTTGCTGGAAGACCCACCCCAATGGCATTTCTTAAGAAGCATAAGGGAGGGAGCATTACTTCCCCGAGTTTAACAACATAAATGTTCTTATTGTGGTTTTGTAGGTCCTACTACACCATAGTAAAAAAAAACTACCCCATACTTTTACGCTAGATTCACCCTGTCTTATGGCTTTAGTTGTAAGTTTTGGGTTGAATTCTGCATTTGAGGGTCTTCTTACGTAGGAACGTGAACCCTTGCTTCCAAATAATACAATTCTGGACTCATCCACCATTTATTTTTTCCGTTGGAATGAAACTACATTTTGTCGTTGAAGCTATTTCTTTTGACCGGCACTGTACATATGTTATTATGAACATAAATAATCAAATTGTAATAAATTCAAATAACGTTTTTTATTTAATTTGAATAATCCTAAAAATAAAATTTTAATAAACTACCAATTAGTCAGCAATCTTTTATAAACCAGTACAAACAGCAAATTTGTATCTATTTTAAACCTAAATATTTTTACAAAAAGCTTTAATAATATTTATAATCAAACAAAAGAAAATAATAAAAAAAACTAAAATGTTTTTCATTTGAGAAAAATAAACTACAGTGAAACCTGCTTATAACAAACCCTTACGCAATAGTTTTACGCTAAGAGTTTCATTAAACACACACTAATTAGTTTATACAGGTTTTTTACATGTCTATATTTAGATTTCATTAGCCCAGTTAGTTTTTGTTACTTTTTAACTTATGTAGGTTCCACTGTATTTCAATTTATTAAGAGAAAAAAATTTTTTTTTAAATTTCAATCTGCAAAAAAAAATTATCTTAAATGGTCAATACATTTAGTTTTCATAATAACCAACTAAGAAACCAAAGACAAACTTTGTATTTTTTCTTTTCTCGTATCTAAACCAAATAAACTTTAATAGTAATTTTTCTTTACTTTTTTTTTTGTTAAACAAATATGAAAGACGTAAAAAATGGGCGGACAATGGTCTAGTGTTGGTACATTATGGTAGATGGATGACTTTTTTGTGTTTTGGGCAGCAGTTATTATGTCTGCATAAACTTGTTGTAAAAGTCTGTGTAAAAGACTGGCTACTTGCAACCAATTGTTGAGAGTCGTGGTAGATGGTTTTGTTTGTTGCTTTTCGTTGGTAGTCGTTGTGTCGTGGTAACAACAATTTATGCCAATTACTCGTTTACTTACAGTAGTTTTTCATGTTTCCAAATGTCTGTTTATATCTTGGCTTTTTATTTACTTTATACGCATTTGCATTAAAGTAATAATCTAAATAATTTCTATAATAGTGCAAAATGAATAGGAAAGAAAATATACTAACTCACACACAAGCACACAACAACACTTTACGAACGAACAACACGAAAAGCAATAATAGAAACAAATCTACCTCATCAAGTAAATTGCAACACGTCACTTTACTGCCAAAGTGAATAGAAAAGATTGCAGTTGCAAAACGAATACTTAAAAAAAAAAAAAAATAGAGATGCCAACAAGAAATATGAATTTAAATTTGCATAGTTAAATAGATAAATCTACATAAATTGCTATGGTTTGTTTCCACAGTTGGTTGATTTTTTGTTTTACATTTGTTTCTCTTTATAAACCAACAGAAATCCCAACACCCACATTTTTTGGTCGTTTTTTGTACACCAAGATTGACCGTTTTAAAACCAAAGTAATGAACGAAACGTTGCAAAATGGAAAAAAAACTTTTAATCCCAACTAAACCATCATATACGTACGTACGTACGGTCTTTAGCATTTGGTAAATGATAAATTTTGCATTTGTTAAATTTTATCATCATCAGCATCGTCACTTAACTTAATACTAACCCTTGGTGAGCCGCATATCATTTATAAAGAAAGTCATCTATATAAATAATTTACTTAATCAATATATTAGAGAAGTTAGTTTACAATGTGTGTGACGCAAAAAAAGTCCAGGAGTGATTGAGGGCGTTATAAAAGCCCAGGAGGGATCGATGGAGTTATATATCTTCATCCAGTCCGGAAGGACGTTCTCGTTTTTCTGAAGGCCACGCTTTAGAAGATATCAGGCTGGAAGTTTTGCCCTCACAACATTCGTGAGCATTCGGCAATGTTTCTGGAACATTCAAGCAAGTTCGGGAATAGTCTGGTATGGTCGGTTAAACCGGAACATTCCAGATCATATCCACCACATTAAGTCCGGTATTCTGTTTCGTTTTATATGCGGAATATTGTCAAACTACATATGTATATAAAAAATTTGTATAAAAAAGTCACGAAAAAATGTTGCAGTAGCAGTACTCTGTTTTTACTGTTGACAAACATTGAAATGTTTCTGGCAACATTTTATCAAAGCTGTGAAATAAAGCAAATGGGCATTACTTCAGGTGGAATTTTTACAACAACCAAATTTAAAAAAAAAATGTGGTATACTTAAAAACAATAAAATCGTAAAATTCCTCCAAATCACTAGATGACATCACATTTCAAATGCCAAAATTTCCTTGTGGAGTAATAAATGTTGCTCAACATTTTTCACAAATTCGAAAAGAGTACTAGGCTTTATAAATCAATTTGATTGTAAACCCCACCCAATCACGGATATACAACTTAACTAATATTAATAAGATAATTATATAGAAGGTAAAATAGGCTATGTCTTGTTTCAAAACGCGGACCTAGAGAGTACGAGAAATGGAGTAAACGGCTAAACCGTTTTGATTGAATTTTTAAACATGCTAAACTTCTAGCTAGAAGGTGTAATTGGTAACAACTGTATTTCAAGCCCGGCCTTAGTGATAAGAAGGGTAATTCTTAAGTAAATAATCGTATCAACTGAATCTGAACCTTTTTCTCTTAATGGTAAAGATGGTTTACGAGTTTTGATTGGTTTTGGTGCTTTCCGTAAAAATTGAAAGGAATATTAATCTAAACATATAATAAAATAGTAACTCATTTCCATCTGTCTGTCCTTCTTTCCTTGTGTTCGTATCACGTAAAAACTACTGGATGTATTTTAACAAAAAAATTTGTGAGGAGGTTCCTAGGTATCCTGATTCCAATATAGAATCTTTTTTTTTCGCAAAAATATATTATTTCCAAGAGAAAGTAGAGAAAAAGCAGTTAAAGTACTCAGTTATTTTATACTTTATTTTAGCAACAGATGGTGCTGTTTTATAAAGTAAATACATAGCCATAACAGAAGTATGGTTTAAGGCGTCACTAAAAAAATTTAGGGTTTTTGGTTTGGATTGCTTTCAAAACAAAATCGAACACAACATGGCAAAACAACTGTAGCAGGACCATTTCTGTACATGAAATATTTTTGGAAAATTTTGTCGCTGGTGCAGTTAATAATCGAAAGGGAATGAAAATCAGCAATTTTTAGATTTTTTGTCTGTCTGTGTTCGCATCACGAGAAAACTACTGGATTAATTTTAATAAAGTTTTTCGGAGGAGGTATTTTAAAGCAAATATAGGATGCTTTTTTCCGCAAAAATATCTTGTTTCAAAGAGAAAATCGAAAAAAGGTGAAAGTACTCGATTTTACTGATTTACAGGTACGGCAAGCTTTTATCATCGGGATATTTTAAACACTATTTACAGAAGTCTACAATAATTTTAGAATTTTTTTAGGGCATCTTTTATTTTTGAAAGCAGTATATTTTAAGTAAAGTTGCGCAACAGATGGCGCTGTTTTAAAATAATGATCCTGTCTGTCTTTTACAGATCTTTAAAATAATTTTTAGAATTTTATATAAATTTTAGAATTTTATTCAGGGATGGGTACCTTTACATAAAGTAAATACGTAAGAGTCTTAAAATTTGCTGTGGATTAATTTCAAAGCAAAATAGAACAGAATATTGTCAGCTAGTCAACATTAAGGGTAAAATTCATAAAAAAATTTCGATTAATAAAAGGTTTCTAAGACAAATTTTCATACAAAACTTGTTTATTAAATTTTTCATAAACCTACAATATTGTTTTTATGAATATGCCCCTAGGAAAAATACATCATTTGGAAAAAGTATCTTTTTAAAAACTACATTAAGAGGAAGTACGTTTTAAAATATTAATTTTTTTCAAAACTTATTGAAGTTTTATAAAAAGAAAAAAATTCATATAAATAGTGTCTTTTTGAAAAAAGTACCTATTGAAGAAGCACTTTTAAAGAAAACAACTTTTAATGTTTTTTTTTTCTAAATTTTGTAAAAAAATAGTATCTACTTAATAAAAGTAGTTAATTTTTCGCTAAAAAGTACTTTATAAAAGAAGTAATTTGCGAAAACAATTTAAAAAAATTTAAAAAGTACTTTCTTTAAAAAAGTACCATTTTTTAAAAAAGTAGCATTTCAAGAAAATGACTACTAAAAATATTTCTTTAAAAACTTATTTAAAAAAGCACGTGTTTAAAAGATATTTAAAAAATTTTAAAAAGTATCTTTTAAAACAGCAATTTTTTTAATAACATTTGTTCGAATGTAAAAGTACCTTTTATAAAGTAAACTTTATAGCACTAATTTGAAAAAAGTTTTTTGCACAGAAAATCACTTTCGCATAAAAGATCATTTGAAAAAAAAAATTAAGTAACAATTTAAATTGCTAGAAAGTAACGTTGGAAAATGTGCATTTCAAAAAGAAATACTTATTAATTTGGCTTCTTAAAAAAGGGATCTATTAAGTGAAATTTTATTTTTTGAAAAAGTTACTATTAATTTCCAATGTCCTTTTTTGAGTTTAGAACCTAAAAATGATTAATAAAAACTAAATAAGTTTATACATTTTGTTTTTCAAAATATTTGCCAGCCACATTTGATGGGGTTTAAATTTAAACTTTATAACTTTAACAGACTGTGAAAGTATTTTTTTATGTTCCATCAATTTTTTTCTTCTTTTTTAGCTTTTGTTTTTCTTAATATAAATTGTAGATTTATATGACTTTTGCCTTAGGGTTTTCTTTTTGAGTTTTTTTTTATACGAGTATGGCATGGAATGGCATGGCATGGCGTTTGCTGTATGTGTTTTCTGTGAAACTCGAGCTCGTTTTCTATGCAAGATTAGTTTGAAATGATAAAGTGCATTTTAGTTGATTTAAAGGGAAGTACGAGTTTTGGAGCCACATGAAGACATACATAGCAACAAATTTATATTGGTGACGCTTGTTTTATAAATGTTGTTGTTGCTTAAAGTGAATTTATATATGTATGTATGTATGTATGTATGTATGTATGTATGTATGTATGTATGTATGTATGTATGTATGTATGTATGTATGTATGTATGTATGTATGTATGTATGCACAAGCACAATATAATATTTAAAGTTTTCTTTTTATATCTGTTACTTGTACGTTATTTTCAGTCAATATTCAAGACATCATCATTATTGGTGACATTTTGTTTGCTTCAAATGGTTTAAATGGAAATCTGCTTTATTTAAATAAATGTTTATAACAAGCAATGGAATTATGTAAAATGAAGAGTAGAAAGCAAACTTTAGTAAAAGGGTATATAATCAGTTTTATTGATTGCATTCGTACACTATATACAAATTAATGCAAATGATTTCAAAAACTTGAAACTTTTTGAAAGTTTTTGTTTTTTTGTTGCTGAAACATTTCTCCACTAACAGTTTAAATTAAGTGTTAATTGAACTTCCGGATTTAACAAATTTAAACCCTTAAAATAATTTATTCCTTCACAAAAAAAAAACCTAACATTTCAGGGGTAGTTTTTCAAATAAGTTACCAGAGTATTATTTTAATTGCAGTTATAAAGAAATAACCAACAAACGCATCTGCATGTTTGTATGTTCAAACGGAAGCAGATGACACGTTTATGAATATATTTCAAAGCCCAAATTTAGCAACTTAAAATTAACGAAAATTATGTCGAAAAGGTGACCAACTATCATAAATACTTACACATAAAAGTTTACCGCCATTGTTTTTTAAATAAAGAAATTTTGTATTTTTCTAACGAAACGGAAATGAGATAACACCCCTAGTGTTGCAGTATGAATATTTGTGCAAAACACTTTTTTTTACTTGAGTTTGGTAAGGAACATGTGTGGTTAGTTTGACAGAAGTGAAATATTTTTAATAATAAACATCTCTTCCAATAAAGCACGAGTGCATTTAAAAACCGCATTATGTTTGCAAAAAAATTAATAAAAATTAATTTCATCGCTGGATCTCAATTTTCTTACTCCGAAATATTTCCTTAGTTTTTAAAGTAGAAAATAGCCAGTGTGGATTACACTAGTAGAACATAGCAATTCGTACCAATTTGTAACCCTATTGCCTCTCCGGGCTAGTAGGTAGTGTGCTAGTCTATCAGTGCAGGGTTTTGGCTTTGATTCCCACCAAAGACTCTGAAAATTTTCACTACAAGTTGACAGGAAGACCAAGAAGGAGCTTGGATATAATCTGGGTGCCTACAAATGGTTAACTGCGTTAGTGACAGGTCACACAGACTCTCAAGTATTATCTGGCCAAGTTAAAAGTTGCTGTAAAACGATACTTGAAGACTACGCTTGGAAAAAGGCTAACATAAAAAAGGCTTTGGATCGCGGGCAGACACATATTATATGGAGATGCTGTGGAGACCTGGCCTTATGCAAATGTTAGCAATTACCCTAGACTCTGTGATGAGGAAGCATGTCAACATGTATCAGTAGCCAGTCTGAACACACTACAGTTGAGAGTAAAAGGCTAGTGACAGCACAAGACTCAATGAAAGTAAGGTATTAATTTTATTAATTAATTAATTTATTTTTTTATTTAGTTAAAATTCAGTAATAATACAAGCCCTCATTTGGCAAAAATTAAATATTAAAATTGTAATTTCCAAACGGATACCTGATCATTGAGGAACGAAGGGGGTCGAAAAGGGACCCATGAAGTTAGTGGTTTGCTTTGGTATCCCCTCTTCAAAAATAATAAGAAAAATTGTTCCTCAGCATTATTGCTTGCACAACTACAATAAAACTCTGTTAGCCACTATTACCATTAAAATTGATATTGCAGGATTTTATAGAACCTTTTGTTTTTAGTTTTGAGCGATGTTTTTTGTAAAAGAATCGACATAAAATGTTTATTAAAAAACCATCTTTATAGAAAGCCTTTCTTGAAAAAAATTTACCATCCACATCAACAAAATTTTAACAAAAGTATATTTATTGGAAAGTTTACAAAAAAATATATTCTAGTTAACGAAAGAAACTTTTAGCGGTTCCATACTTAGAGTTTGTCAACTAGTGGTGGCAAAGTATTGAGAAGTGGGTACCAAGTACTCAATACTTTAAAAATTTATGTCAAATTTTTTGAACATTTTTTTTAAGAATTATTTTGTGAAAATTTTTGGTAATTTTTTTTTTTTTTGAAAAATGTTTAAATTTTTTTTAATGATCCCTTGAGATCTGTATGCATTTCTTGCGATCTACCTGTCGCGGTCTAATATTTGTTTAACAAGAAAAGCAAAAGAGAATTATTCAAATAAAAAAAAAAAAACGTAAAAATTATAGATGCGGGTGGTTTTTTGCACGCAGCCTCGAAAGGAATGATCTGATCTTGCTGAATATAAAGGTTGGTTAACTGCCAGTCCCACGATGTCTATCGCTCGCACAAATACATTTAAAACAAAAACAAATTCAAACATTTTGTTTTTGTTTTAAATGTATTTGTACTAACGATCGACATCGAGCGACATCGTGGGACAGGCATTAAATTAGAATGGGCCGATGTTGTGTTTGAATAAAACACAAATTATTTGGGAAATTTTTGTCTTTTCTTTTTATTTTGATAATTTTGGTATGGTTCAATTATATATCGAACAAAATATCGGCTAAATGGCCGCCGCAACCTCAGCGGCACACCTCCATCCGCTGATGACGCTGACGCATAATTAAGGTACTATGCCATTAAAATGCCGAATCATCTTATTCTTCTCTGGCTTATCGACGTACACCCGGGGGTTCCAATTGTCACTGCTGGAATGGCAAATGCTTTGACGCGGTTCACTCGAGGCAAATAGGGGGGTACCAGACGCTAGGGTTCCTAGAGCCTAAATCTGGAAGAAAAGGGCTGTGATAAACATTGCGGGTCCTCTTCGAGGCCCGACCAGTGCCCAAAGGACTGGTACCACGGGAATCGATGGCCCCACAGAGAGCGTATCCTCTCTGTGACCGGTTATTGGTGCGGTCCCCTTCGGGGGTACACGTGGTGGTTGTGGTTTAAGATCGATTTATGTAGGTAAGGTGCAAGGTCGATCAAGTGTGCTGTTGCACTCTCAACAGACGGAGTTTGGATAGTCTCCAAACCCCTAAGCAAGAGGTTATAATGTGGATCTAGGCTTGCCTTGGAAAGGCTTGCCATATTATATAAATTGCTACTCATTGTGACTGTATCACACACAAAAAGCGATTGGTGGCAATTGTAAAGTGTTGTTATACTACACAATGGGGGCGCTAGTCTACGCCTAAGTTTCACTCGGTGGTAAGACCACCGTGAGGTTAGGCCGAGTAGGCAGGTACTCACGTTAATCTTGTTCACAATTATCTACGTACACCTTTTCTTTCAAATAACCCCAAAGAAAGAAGACAACTGTGTTAAATCACCTGATCTTGGCGGCCAATTGTCGCACAAAAGAGCCATTTTTTCGTTAGCTGTGTGGCAAGTGGCATCGCCCTGTTCAAAATACATATCGTCCACATCCTTATCTTCCAAATCGGGTCATAAAAAACTCGTTATCATTTCATAAATCGCATTAAACAGTCACTCTTTGTACGTGCATTGGTTTCTCGACAATCAATCTTGGATTATCATTCGCCCAAATGCGGAAATTCTGTTTAATGACGAATCCACTGAGGAGAAAATATGCCACATCACTTAAGATGATTTTTCTTCGAAAATTGATCATCCACTGTTGCCATTTCTTGTCACCATTCTGACCGTTGCTCGATTGTTTATCTTTCCATGCTTTAAATTGAGTTAGTCTGAAATTGAGAAATATCAAATTAAATGCAGAAAAAATCTTGATGTTTAGGTGTCGATCACATTCAACATCGGCCCTTAAAATTTAACCACCCGATATATACCCTTACCATTTGTGGTGAAGGTTATAAAAAGTACTACATGTACTTTTAAAAGTGTCTTTCGAATAAAAAATTTACGTTTGGAAAAAAGTACTTAAAAAGTGTTTTAAAAAAAGTACTTTTTAATAAACTAATTTTTAAGTAAATTCCGTTCAAAACTTTTTTTTACGAAAAATACCATTTACCATTTTTTACGAAAAATAATTTGTGCATTTCTATAATTTGTAATTTGTTTCATTTCTATTATTTGACGTTCACATTTAAAAGCTTTTCCTATCCAGAATCATTTCTGAATAATTTTAGTAGTCTTCTTTGCCACAATAATGAATTATTTTTAAGATACTCGTATGCAAAAACTAGTCAAAGTTTAAAATTAATTATACAATTGCGTACCACACATTCTTTTATTTGCTCTTTTTCTACATTTTAGATGCATAAGATCTAAGTTGCATATATGTACATACATGTCTCACTCTTTACAAAAAGTTAAAAGAAACTTTTCTTGGAAACCATAATTTCATTCTTAAACAAATATTTCCTTCTACACATACTCGTACGTACACATATGAATATTTCATTTTTACATCATAGACAGATTTTTTTTACAATTACTTGTAGCACTTTAGAACTCGTACCAAAGTTTTTTGTCGAATTTTTTTTTTGTTCCTCGAATAATGCATCATAAAAACTAATTCAATTAGTGAGAGAGAGTATAGAAATAACGACAACATCGTTTATAGTCTGTAACTTTAACAACACACATACACATACACACTAGCATTCACCATCATATTGTTTTTATTTGACAACCTACGAAATTCATATGGTCTGTAAATTATTCCATTCCAAATCCATCTCCCCTTTGAATGTAATAAAAACTTATGTTTAAGAGCAAAAAAAAAAAAAAATTTAAATAACTGAAAGCAAAAAATTTAGCAGCAGAGTTGTATTCGTATTTGCGGTCATAAACTAAACTGTTGTGCTTTTATTGTGTTAGACGTTTGGCTAAGAATTTTGTAGATAGTTTTTTATCTTAATTTTGCCGGACAAGCACTGGCGTAGTGGTGAATGCTGTCGTTGTGCTGTTAGTAAAACCTCCTACCAAACAATACAACGCTGTTTTTTTTTTTTTTTTTTTTTGTCTTTGTGTGTACATGCAACCATGTATGTGGTATATTTATTTTTTAACAAAAATGCGTAGATATCACTTACAAAGTCTGCCATTTATTAGTTGTTTTTTTTTTCAGACACTATTTATTTGCAAATATTGCAGGCATAAAATATAAAGCTATTAAAAATTTTACCATCATAATTATTATTATCTTGTTTTTGTTTGTTAATTACTTGCGTTTTAACGAAACTGCTTCTGCAATAAAAAAGTATTATGAAAATAGTTTAATAGTCGCAAGTAATTAACTTTTAACACTTTGGGTAAAAGATAAAAAATAATCGAATAATTTGTAGAAATTATTTAGCGGATGTATACATTAAAACGTTAACATGTTATTATGGCCCGTTCACTTGGGCGTGTTCCGTTTTTTTTTTTTAATTTAGTACTCGCCTCCCGATTAATTTAGTTAGCACATCACAAATATACACTTAAACAGTTGCATGAGCAAACTCATCTTATGGTTGTGCTCATAAGCTCATGAGCAAGTGGTGTCATACTCGAACAAAAACTAGTTCAGTGAACACATGCCTACTCATACCAAACTATTGGTGAGCAAAACTCTGCTCGTATCATAAACGCAATGAGCAATGATGACCGAGTAAAACGAACTTTCTATGCTAGTGAACGTGGTGCCGTGAATACTCGTTTCATGTTCGAAAACATCAGTGTGTCTTGTTTAGGCAGCTCTTACGCTGCCTTTACAAATGCAAAACCAATTGCATACAACTTTTGTATAGGTATTATCTATGAATATGGCGGAAAATTATGCGAAAATCTTGCAAATGCCATGCATGTTTACATTTTAAAAATGTTGTCGAAGCGGAAGTTTGCAAAAATCACTCATATGTTTGTTTTATTTATTTATAAACCAGAGTTACCAAACAGTAGACATCAATAAATATTAATTGTTTTTTTTTTTTATGAAATAGTAACTTATTTCCTGGCTCTCTGTCCGTCTTTTTTTATGTTCGCATCACGTAAAAACTACTGGATGGATTGTAACAAAATTTTGTGAGGAGGTACCTTAGTATCCTGATTACAATATAGGATCTTTTTTTCCGCAAAACTATCTTATTTCCAAATGAAAGTGGAGAAAAAGCAGTAAAAGCGCGCCGATTTTTTTTACCGATTTCAGGGTTTGGCATATGTAAGGCAACTTTTTTGTTTGAAAGTAGTATTTTTTAAGCAATGTTGCGCAACAGATGGCGCTGTTTTTAAATAATGAGTAACTTATTTGTCTGTCTGTCTTTTACAGAGGTTTACAATAATTTTTAGAATTTTTACATAAAATTTTTATATAAAGTAAATACGTAAGAGTCTTAAAATTTGCTGCGGATTACTATCATTACTATTGCTAGTATAATCTATTACTATTACTAGCATAATCTAGGTTCTAAAATAACACCACCTGCCTTTTTAGTGAATATTTTAAGAAAAAGATTACTATTATTTTTAAATACGCAAACAAATTTTGTAAAACTATATTTTTATCTATTTAATTTTGCCTTTAAAAGTAAATTTTTCTGGCAATTCTGTTTATCTTTTTGACATTTTACTTGCAAGAATTGTCAAAAAAAAAAAAAAAATATTACTTGCCGGAAAAATATCTTGCTAATTTAGCTACAATGAAAAATGTAAGATCGTTTAAAAAACTGCGAGTGTATTGGGTTTTTCTTGCAGTTACATGTGTAAACCTTAGGTTAATGGGCATTGCTTGCACTAGTATTTTTTGTTTTTTGTATTTCTTAAGAAATGAAGACTTTAAAATGAACGTAAATAATGTTGTTAAAAAAATCTGTGTTTTTAATTCCAACACTTGAAATGTGTTCGTGTTTCCCTCAAAGCATAAAACTGCTTGAACTCGCCCAAGTTCATAGTTATTATGCTCAACATTTGCTCATACTTATTCAAACTTGCTTATGCAACTCGTTGCATTTAGCTCGCTGCACTTCTCTATTTATTATTGACCACTCATCGTTACTCGTGTGTAAAGAACAGACATGAGTTTAACGATATATTATAATGAGCTTCTTATGAGCTTCGCTTTCTGTGCTCATGCAGTGCTTTAATAGAAACCTACGAGTGTGGCTTTTCGTTGGAGAACAAAGACGATATATCACTGCAGCTTTCGTTTTTGCAACGTTAACTTTAATATGCGTTTTAAAGTTTTACGTTTCTACACGTAAATGCTATATAATTTTTTCATTTCTATTTCCATTTAATCTTTCTCTCAAGCAATACAACTTAATTTTAGATCATTACGTTTTTATGGCCTGCGTTCAAGTATTTTTGGTTCAAAGAAATAATAAAATTTTTAAATTACCGCTACTGCAGTTTTTAGTTGCATTTAAAAAATTTTATTTCAAAAACTTGCAGCAAAACAAACAGCAACAAGCACACAACACATTATGTATGAGTTATAAAAACAAGTAGAGCATATTTTAGGATAGAATATAAAAAAAAATTGTATACAATCAGCTATAACATTCATGGATCATAACTTAGGAAATATAAAGCTACTGATACTCACCCATTGAGTCAATAAAAGAAAACAAAATTTTCATAAAAAGACAAACTAAATAAACAGGAGAAATTACTAACGAAAATTTTATTATCTTTATTTAACTCTTCTCTTTCATCGACACCTTGGGGAGAAATGTATGAAAGACTAAACGCTATTTGACAGATGAAAAAGGTGTACTAAAACAGAAGGTTGCTGAAAATCGTACGTCGTCCAACATTTTCAAAATTTATGTTTTTTTGTTGCTTTTTTTTTTTTTGTTTTGGAACATAAAACAGTCCAATTACCTTTTTGCTCTTTTGACATGGGTATAAATGTTTAGTTTATTTTTTGCAAATATTTATTATTTCTTTAGTTTATTGTCAAAAACAGCTACTTTTTTTTATCTTTTATTACAACCAAGTAGTTTGAATGAAATAAATAATAAAACAAAACGAAAATTCGAAACAAAAACCAACCGTAAATTTGTTGCTGCAAAAAGGTAATTTATATTTTTTTTCTCTTTCAGTTTATGTTGGTTTATTGTTCAAATTATTTGCTATTTATTTGCTGAAACAAAAGGTTGATATTTTTTCTTCATCTTTTTTAAAAAGGTTAATAAACCGAAGAGATATTTAATATTTAAGAAAACTTTGTGCTTTCTACATTAAGGAGTTTGAATGCAATTTTTGTTTATCTGATTGAAGATAAGACTAATTTTCTGTCGAAATGTTAGAAAGAAACGAAGGACATCTTCAGATATTAAAACAAGAATTAAAATTTAGTAATTTTTTTAAGCGAATTATGATTTGGTCCTACAAGTGGTATTTCGAAATTAAATTATGAGTAAATTATGAGTGTAAGTTAATCTATACATACAGTAGGAAGCAAAACTGGCCGGATGTTGTTGCATCAAGGAACTAAGGTAATAAAAATAATACAAATATAGTTATCAGATATATGTATTTTTTTTTTATTTATTTGAACCTTATTCTAAATTATAAAGCACAAAAACTCATATAAATTGCTTCAGAAAAATAAAAAAAATTAAAAAACTAAAATTCACTATTCGGACACTTTTGCACTGCTTGCTTTTTTGTATGCGGGGTTTGTTGAAGTCAATTAACGTTTCCAATTTAATATTTCGTCCAAAGGCCTTTATTTTTAATTACACTTTTAATACGTTTTGACATAACTTCTGGATGATGTCACGATCAAGAGTTCGCCATTCATATGTTCTATTCTCTCCCAAAGCTCGTCAACATTTTTTGGTGGATTTTTATATGCTCTCAGCCTTCTTTTCACAATAGCCCATAAATTTTCTATAGGATTCAGGTCTGGGCTTTGTGCAGGCCATTCCATTTTCCTTAAAGTTTGGTTTTGTAGCCAACTTTTAACTATTTTGGCAGTTTGCTTCGGATCCCCGTCTTGCTGAAAAACAACTTCTTCGGTTGGGTAAGCACTCTCGTCAACAAATTCTGGTAAATTTGTCTGTAGAATATTCAGGTAATCCTCCTTTTTTTATTATACCTTGGATTCTAACCAAATGTTCCACCAAGTAAAACATCCTTGCACCATTATACTGCCGCCACCATGTTTCATCGTTTCCTTCACATGGTGCTTTTAGATGCGCTCATGCGACCTATGATAATAATATTCTTTTATCAGACCGGTATCGGTTGACTTTCGTTTCGTCGCTCCCAATACCCCGTTTCCAGTCATCCACTGTCCAATTTTCGTGGGTTTTACAGAAATGAAGGCGTCTTTTCACATTTCTATCGGGAAGTGCTGGCCTTTTCTTTTTCACACTGACCACTAAACCAATTCTATTTAATGCGCGTCTAATGCGCATTTTTAGGGGTCTTGATGTCCTTATTATGTAGCAAACGTTCACCTTTCTGATGGTGATGCCCGGCAGTCTTGGTCGACCCCATGGGTTATTAATGCAAGCTACATTACGTCGTTTTTTATATAATTTACCGTGGATTTACTTAAATTTAATTTTTCAGCAATTCTACAGCATGAATAATTATTTTTCAACAAATTTATCACATTGTTTTCAATATCAGTTGGCGTTTTTCTAATTTTTAAATATCTTTTAATTTTTTATTGAAAAATCAAGTTAATCACTTCACAGGTCAAACAATAATGCACAATAGAGCAATAAAAGCTTCATAACGGGATGACAACAAACAAAAAAGATTACTTTCAAAGCAAAATCGAACAAAATATTGTAAGGACGCACACAACGTGTGTGGGCACAGCACTTCATAAGCACAAAAAATGAAGCTGATAAGACAAGTTAAAATAAGTATTTATGAGTAAATGTTGGACATATCAAGAATAAACTTTTGCGAGTTAAAACAGTTTTATGCTTTGAGTGAAACACGAACACAGTTCGAGTGTTCAAACAAAAAAAGCAAAATTTTTAACAAATACAAAAACAATTTCTTAGGTAATAAAAAAAAACACAAAAAACCTCTAGTATAAACAAACCACACTTAGTCCTATAAAAAAGTTCTACACAACTACTAAACAAAACAACCTAAGTGTTTCGAACATAAAACGAATAAACACGCCGCTCAACAGTATATAAAGTTCGCTTTACTCGGTTAGCTCATTGCGTTTATGATACGAACAGAGCTATGCTCACTAATAGTATGGTACATGTATGGTATTATTTAACGAGGTGACAGCGTAAGAGAGCATTAAATTTGTACATACAATTTTTTGATTTTTTTATATGGACTCTGACAGTAACAATTATTTTATTTTCTCTCAAAATAAATGAGTAATGTTAAACTCCATATAAAAAAAAAAAATTAAAAAAAAACTCTCTTTAATTAATATTAGGTCTGCCTTGCGCTGTTACTTGGTTAACTGTGCTTTTGATATGGCACGAGTGAGTAGGCATGGATTCAGTTAGCTAGTTTATGTTCGAGTATGACCGCTTGGTCATGAGCTTATGAGCACAACCATTAGATGAGCTTGCTCATTCAACTGTTTATTGTATAAGATACAACCAGGGTAGTAGTAGTAAACTTGTGATGGTCTAATAAATAAATAAATAAATAAGTAAATAAATATTATAAAAAAAAAATAATGTCAAACTTTTAAAAAGAGAAAAATAAAATGAAAAAATAACAATGAAAATTAAACGTATAATTAAAATAAAAATTCAGTAAATTATGCTTCGAATGCAATCAATGTTGTAACTTCATTCTATTTAAAATAAATGTTTTTTGGGGTATACTAAATTAGACCAGTCAGGCCCCTGCTGAGCTTCTGCCTCAGCTAAGAGTCTCTCGTTATTGCTAGCTCTCTCGTTATTGGTACTTCAGCTCAAGTGGTTAGCACTTTGACTACTATAGCATGGTCAGGGGTTCAATACTCAGCCGTGGCAACATTTTTTTGATATGTATTTATAATAATGCATATCACAGCGCCTTCCTTCGCCGGTATTACCATGTAGGAATAAGATTGCCGGCGAAGTAAAATAATTATAATTTGGCTATGAAACCTTCAAACTAATACGCCTAAATAACACCAGAGGCGCTGCAATACTGTTCTAAAAATAATCATAACGTGCAATTGCAGTGTTGCCATAAGTGAAGCTTTACTGTCACACTAATCATCTGTCATAGCTACTTCTATCCCTTTCCAAAGAAAGAGTTAATATAGGCATTAATTGCCTATAGCGGCTACACCGCTACACGACTACAAATGCCGTTGGCAAAAATCGTCGCCTTGTAGTCAGCTACTGAATTATATTGAAGACTACAGCTACATACTTTAAAACTATAAAAATATTGTAGAAATACATATTTAACTTGTAAAAAAAATTACTTTTTCAAAAAATACTTTTATTATATCAAAACAAATCAATATGTTGGCTCAAAACCTTTTGATTGTAAATGAATTTGTATTCTTAAATTTGTGACATTTTCTTCTGTTGAATAACATAAAATTGTCGCCAATAAAAATCGAAATTAGCCTAACTTGGCTACAGCCACAACGTTAGTCATGTGTGTAGCCATGTAGCTACGATGTCGTCAAAATAATCGTCTTCATATAAACGTGTGTATTTTAATTTTGACAGGTTGTAGTTGGTATCCTTCTGTCCTCTATGTGTGTAATGCTTTATATTAGCTTTTGCTGGACGGACATTCACACACAATGTGTCAGCGGTTTCTGTGTGTGCATCAGAGACTGACAAAAGTACTTATAAAATAAATGTAGTTAAGTATTTACACATATTTTTGGGTATTTTTTATACCTATACTTATAACACAGAAAATACCTACACATACTCATTTGCAGTGAAATACGAATAGGTGTACTCAATACTTATAACAAACATTATTTATACACAACGAACTTAAAAATGTATAAGTAATGCATGTATGAGTACAACTGGTTGTAGGTAGATAATCTGATGGTTATCTGTCATACCCATACTTATAACTACCTAATACTTACAAGTATGAAAAAGTACTTATAATACTATAAGTATACTTATAAGTAAAACAACTACTTTTAGGAATTGTGTGTATAAAAAGGTGGATAATGTTTGGCAATATTTTGTTTATAACCGTACATTGGTTAAGTATGGAAAACCAAAATAATTTTTATATTAGGATGAAGGAATGAATGCACGTATTTTTAAATTTTGAAATAATTAATACATATGGTTACATATGTTTATAAAATACTCTAAGTATACTTAGAGTATTTACATACTTATACTTATTCCTACTCTATACTTACAAGTATGGGTATAGCCAATACTTTATCCAACTTTTGCTTATAATGGGTGATTTTTTTGAGGTTAGGATTTTCATGCATTAGTATTTGACAGATCACGTGAGATTTCAGACATGGTGCCAAAGAGAAAGATGCTCAGTATGCTTTGACATTTCATCATGAATAGACTTACTAACGAGCAACGCTTGCAAATCATTGAATTTTATTACCAAAATCAGTGTTCGGTTCGAAATGTTCAAATGTGACAAATTTTGTTCAGCGATGAGGCTCATTTCTGGTTGAATGGCTACGTAAATAAGCAAAATTGCCGCATTTGGAGTGAAGAGCAACCAGAAGCCGTTCAAGAACTGCCCATGCATCCCGAAAAATGCACTGTTTGGTGTGGTTTGTACGCTGGTGGAATCATTGGACCGTATTTTTTCAAAGATGCTGTTGGACGCAACGTTACGGTGAATGGCGATCGCTATCGTTCGATGCTAACAAACTTTTTGTTGCCAAAAATGGAACAACTGAACTTGGTTGACATGTGGTTTCAACAAGATGGCGCTACATGCCACACAGCTCGCGATTCTATGGCCATTTTGAGGGAAAACTTCGGAGAACAATTCATCTCAAGAAATGGACCGGTAAGTTGGCCACCAAGATCATGCGATTTGACGCCTTTAGACTATTTTTTGTGGGGCTACGTCAAGTCTAAAGTCTACAGAAATAAGCCAGCAACTATTCCAGCTTTGGAAGACAACATTTCCGAAGAAATTCGGGCTATTCCGACCGAAATGCTCGAAAAAGTTGCCCAAAATTGGACTTTCCGAATGGACCACCTAAGACGTAGCCGCGGTCAACATTTAAATGAAATTATCTTCAAAAAGTAAATGTCATGGACCAATCTAACGTTTCAAATAAAGAACCGATGAGATTTTGCAAATTTTATGCGTTTTTTTTTAAAAAAAAGTTCTCAAGCTCTTAAAAAATCACTCGTTACTTAGTTGTATTGCGAAATATAATGAACAGGTATGCGAACACTTTTTTTCTGCCTATACTTGTAGTTATTTAAGTTGAAATCAATATGAGTATGTGTTTATGGTATGTTGTTTGAGCTGTAGCTATACACATTTATACATGTTTGGCCTCCAATACGTACTAAAATGATACTTTTGTCATTCTCTGGTGTGCATATTGTGCGTGTCCACAAAAACATTGTTGATCCATTTGGAAACAATTAAAATTTTAAATGCATTAATGAACAATTTGCATGTATTACTAAGTGTTTAGTAATAAAATTTCATCACATCCGTAAGAATAAATGTAATTATCTATTTTTTTCGAGCCTTAACGTAAAACTTAAGAAAATTCAATCAAAATTCCCGTTCAATACTATAACTTTTTTTATTTATGGTAATTTCGGAAACGAATTTTTAAATTTCACGCATTTACAGTGAAGTAAAAGAAACAAGCAAAAAAACTCTTCTCAATTGCATTGTTGGCAGTTTGCTAAAAGTTTAAATGTCACTTTACCGCAATTATACATTAGTTGCAGATGCAGATTAAAGAAAAAAACAAAAAAAAAACTCCAGTGGCAGCACCAAAAAATACTAAACATTAAATTATTCATGTCAGCACGTGATTTGGGTGAATAAAAAAATTGTTTTTTATTTGAAATCTTTGTTGTACAGAAAACAATGAAAACGTTTAAATATTTATTTTGTTACAATTTGCAATAGCCAGCCCCTCCATGTAAAAGAAAAATACGCTTAAGACAAGCGTGGTACTCAAATTTAAAGAAAATATACTACATCCTACTAAATAAAATAAAACGAAAATCTTGATGCCATATTAGCGATAACTAAAATTATTGAAATAAATAAACCAAACCGTACAAAACAAAAGACAATTGTTTTTTTTTTTTTAAGCCACCTCAGCGGCAGCAGTTCCAAAAGACCAAAGCACAAAATCATGTATCAATGATTATAAAATGATTTATAATTCTTAAGATAAGTAGTGACTTAAGCATTTTAAGCATAATAATAAAAAAAAAACAAACGCATTAAGCCACGAATAAATAAAGAAATTTAAATTTTTTTAACGTCCCATACTTTTTTCTGCGAATATAGAAAAAATCAAAATAATTCCACTTTAATAAAAATTTTGATTCTAAGAAATAATTACTTTACCATACGTAGTATAAGGTAAATCATGAAAAAAATCGAGGTTGGGATTTCGAAGGATTCATACGTTTTGAGGTCTCCTGAATCCATTTTGGCTGTTTTTGCGATGTTGTCTATGGGCAGGTCGTATTGTTTCACATATTAAAATGAAATTTAGTATGTGACTTTGGTATATGGCGATGAAGAGCTGTATAGTTTTTAGACATAAACGGGAGGGGGCAAGGGGTAGTTTCCTTACCCCCAAATTTTGTGAACGCCATACAGGTCATACCGTATGACATATCAAAATGAAATTCAGTGTGTGCCGTTAGTATATGGAGATGAAGAGCTGTATTAATTTTGGTCATAATCGGGAAAGGGCACCCCAAATCAAAAATAATTAATTTTGCGATTCGAATATACTTTGGACTTATACTCTTTATGTAAATATACATAAAAATATCTGTTTCCATTGGGTATGGTAAAGTTGAGTGTAGGCCACTCCAGATTATTTTTTTACATGATTATTTATATATATTTTTTTAAAATAAATTGAAACAACTACAATCAGCGTCAAACGAATTTTGAATTTTGTTCGTGTATTAGAAAAAGTTAACTGGCATGTTTCGAAGAGTTCTGCAAATTGGACAGGGCGCAAGAGATGTTTATTACGCAAAACGGTTATCAACATTTTTGAAAAAAAAAAAGATCGTGTTTTTATACCAGTAAATCTGTGAAGGCCAACCCCCGCTATACCATTCTAAAAGTAGACCTTTCCTATTTACATTTCCGGTTTAATTAAAGTTTATTACTTTATAATAGAAAGTCGACAGTCTGAAATCACTAAACACAAGAGTAAAGGCTGCTGTTAGCACGTGACTCCATGAAAGTAAGGTTGACATAATTACAAATCGATTGATTACAATGATAGGGAACGGGAGAGTGTCGGAAAGCGGTCTGCTTTGATATTTACCCTACATTAATAAAATAAAAATAAATACTTAGAGAAAGGACTCATTTGAAAGCAAAAAAAGAAAAACGAAGCTCATAAGACGCTCATTCTAATATTTTATAAAATTCATGTCTGTTCGTTGCACACAAGCAACGATGACTGGACAATAATTAACACCGAAGACCAACGAGCTAAATGTAATATTTTTTGTAATTTTCCATAAGTAAGCTTGAATAACTATGAGTAATTGTTGAGCATAATAACAATGAACTTGGGCGAGTTCAAAATGAGACGAGTTAACTCGGCGCTCAATGGTATAGAAAGTTCGTTTTACTGGGTCTGTACATTGCGTGTATTATATGAACAGAGGTTTGCTCACTAATAGTATGGTATGATTAGACATGTGTTTAGTAAGCTCGTTGGTGTTCGTGTATGAACTTATTAGCTCACCCACGAGATGAGCTTGTTCATGCAACTAACATACTCTTCGCTCTTTCAAAGTGGTTCTGAACCAAATTATTTAAAACCACCTAACTTAAGATATCCTTTCAAGCATATGTCATCGCAATTATTTAAAAAATTATTCTCACGCACAAAAATAATTCATAATGCTGAAACCCTATTGATGAATTCCTTTTAATCCATAGAGTACATACATACACACATACATATGGGACAGACACACAAGAATTTTTGGTAATAATGCCGAGTACCTTTATATGCATTAAGCAAATTACTGCTGGTACGAACAATATGTTTTTTTTTTTTTAATTTGAACAAAAAGAAAAAGAAAATAATTATGTCAAATTATGTAATTTGATAAGATTTTTTTTTATACAATATATGCCAAGTTTGGTTTGATAGGACTGTTGTTTGCCTTTTGTATTGTCTCTCGGCCGTTTTTCATCATGTCTTGCATGTTTTCTTGTAGTGGCAAGCGCGTAGTAGTTGTCATCGGTTTTAAAATACAACACCAGCCAGTAAAATGATACAGATCTTAAAGTACCCAAAAAAAAAATATATAAAACAATATAAAAAAACTATAAATGCAAACATACATAAATACAACTAAAGTAGTAACGTATTTTTATTTATAAAAAAAAACACAGGCAGCAGTGGATTTGTGTGTTATTGTTTCACAAAAAAATGTTTATTTCTTGTTATTCAGGTAACAATGCCAAGGCAGGTAAAAATAATATTCACATATAAAAACAACAAAAATACCAAATGTAGGCCCCCTTTTTATTTTAATTTTTTTTTTATTTCATTGCGATTATCTTTTCAATAAGAAGAAAGAACAGACTCCCAATATACAACAATAAAATAAGGTAAAAGTTCATTTTTCTTGAAGAATTCCTTTAAACGGTTTAAAAGATCAGTTTTAAGCGAATTAAAGCTACTGGAAGAAAAGTTACCAACACTGGAAGCGTTTTTGTTTTTTTCATCTTAGTTTTTGAAAGATATTCAAAAACAAAGGGTTGAAAATGGATTTAAGATAAACATGATTGAATAATACATGAACCATTCTAAATCCTTATTTAACTTTTAAAATAATAATAAATAAAATTTAAGGTAATTTCTTAAGAGTATAGTTTTTAAAAATTAAAAGAACTAAAGAATTTCTTTTAAAAGGACGTTAACTCAAATGAAATGATAAGAATTATCAATTTTTAGGATGGTCAAGTTCGCAGTAAGCGATCTATGCGAGAGAGATCTAGTATCGAAATTTTTATTGTAGCGTAACAACTGACACCGTACAAATATACGAGTAGTTAACGCAACGTGCATGGCGTCAAGACATGCGATATAAAGCGGTTTCTAAGTTTCCAATAGAAGCGATTGAAACAAAAAAATAAGATGGTCCATGAATACAATGGGACCATGTA